>CM061921.1:70991424-71092302 GCA_031002005.1 Vandiemenella viatica | reverse complement strand
ACCACATCCGTCTGTTCGTTAGAAAACTCCCATGTAGGTGAAGTAGGTAGAGGTCAGGACCAGCTCGAAAAGGTCCACAATTTGGGGTTCGAAGAGACGGCGCAACAGCTGTAGGGTGTCAGCCACAGGGACCTTGGTGAACAAGGAGACGACATCAAAACTGACCATGATGTCAGTGTCCGAAAGCCGTATCTCTCGGAGCGTTTCCACGAACTGTGGCGAGTTCTTCACATGGTGGGGACATGTCCACACAAACGGGTTGAGTATTCCCGTCAGGTACTTGGCCAAAGTGTATGAAGCGTTACCTATGGCGCTTACAATCGGCCGTAGAGGAACGTCTGCCTTGTGTATCTTGGGGAGGCCATAGAGTTGGGTGGCCTCGGAGAACGAGAACGAAGGCTCCTCATGAAGTCAGGTGTGTATCTGGCCTTTTACAGCTGAGATGTATGAGGCCAAGATAAGGCAACTTCTTGATGATGCCAACTACAAGCTTCTCAATGACGATCCGACTTTGAGGATTGAGAGAAAGTCGACGGCCCTTTTAAAAAAGGCCGGATACACACCTGACGTCATCAGGATCCAAGAAGGTATTAAGTTTGGAAGACACTTAGTGAAATGATGAAGGAATATTGGACTGAAGGAAGAAAAAAACAACAACAAAGGATGAAGAATTGAAACTGGAAAGAAGAAGAAAATGTGCCTTATTATGCTCACGGAACCATGAGCTGTGTGCTATTCAGAAACCTTTCAAATTCTATGTGTAGTTTTTGCATGACTCATGATCAGCAAAAAAAAAAAAAAAAAAAATGGATAATTATTTCCTGACACATTTAGCTTAATTTCCCAGTGTTACAAATCCACATGAAAATAAAAACCTATCCAATATTACAGGGGAAAGATCTATTGGAAGGAAAAGGAATTTGTGGCTGAAGGACATTTGTAGATGGTACAACTGCTTGTCTGAACAGGCTTTCCATGCTGAATTGTCACGTACAAAGCTAGCCAAGCTACGTGGACTTGATGCGTAACTGTCGTGATTTGGTCCCAGGGGCGGATCCAGGATTTTGGTTTGGGAGGGCTTGGCTTGAGTGGATTTTGGCTTTGGGGGTGCTAGAGTCAGGTAAAGTGTAGTATTAATAGTCTCCTCGGGCCTTGAATCGGTAATTTTTCCAAAATTACAATGTCAGAAGTGGAGAGGTGAACCTAGATACTTTTGGGGGGGGGGGCCTTGAGCCCCCTAGTCCTGCCCCTGGATCCACCCATTTGGTCCGACTTATAACTGATGATTTGTGAACTAATTCAGTCCTTTTTCATTCAGGTAGTTTTAAGTTTATTGTATATTTTGTAATCATCTAGGAACTACATTGAAACTGACTAATCTCCAAAGATGCAAGTTTGTTTCGACAATGATAATTCCAAGCAAACCTATCCATGAGTCTAAGCCGATAGCCTCAATCCTTATTATTTCTTTATCTCCATAGCAACCTATACTTTCCTATTCTTTTTCTCTAGGAATAAATATTTATTTTCGACACTCAAGGGAAAAATATGATTTACTTATAAAAATATTTTGTTATGTCACATGCCTCCTCAAGTTTACCATGGGTTAGTGTAAAAAGCCACCGATAAACTTATAAAATAAACCTTGCATCCCATGATACTCAATTTTCTTGTTTCCTAGTAGGATTTTTACAGATATTTTACAAAATCAAATTAAAAAGACTAAAAACATTACAGAAAACACACAAGTCATGTAATGGTAGTGTCTTGAAATATTTCATAATGAATACATACTTACAGTAATGAATAAAATTCAGGCTTTATATCACCTCTCTAAGGCATCAGAATAAAATGTAACTGACCAAAATCTCTGCTAGGAGAAGATACTTTAAAAAGAAGAATTTTACTCCTGAGCAGTGGTATAGGTTAACAAGGGCCCCGGTGCAAAAAAAAAAAAAAAAAAAAAAAAAAAAAAAAAAAAAAAAAAAAAAAAAAAAAAAAAAATTAAAAATAAAATTGGGTGGACTGTCAGGCCAGAAGGGCAACTTTATTTTTTAGCTCTACCAAGTCTTGTGAGGTTTGTTGGCTGGGGCTCCCCGAGCTAGGGGGGGGGGGGGGCAGTGCACAGCACCACCTAACCCTCCGATAGCTATGTCCCTGCTCCTGAGTCAATGCTGTATATTATTCAAAACTCCATGAAAATCCAAACAGTAGTTTATGCTTGAACTGCATTCAATGATAACCTGACACTAATTTGTAAGCCATTTTATCTTAAAATTCTCAGCTTTCTGAATTCACTCAAAATGTAAAAAAAAAAAGAAACCAGTCTTGACCCAGGGAAGTACATTATTCAAAACCATGTCAAAATCTGATCAGAAGTATCAGCATGAATCCTTTTCATTCAAACTGACAGACACAAATTTTAAAAACAGCCAATTCCTTTTCTGTAGCTTATTAACAGTACAGGAAAAAATTTTTTTAAATTATATTTTAAATATAGTTCTTTTTCTCATTACAGCTATTATATGTATAGATTTCTCAGCCTTTCAGTATTACATTTAAATAAAGCATACCCTACCTTACTACTAGGCCACGGGTTATATATTAATTGAAATACCACCAAATTCCAAGCAGTAGTGTGTGTGTGAATCATGTAAAAAAAATTATTTAATCATGTAATCTTTTCAATGACATCAAAATAAACATACTCTGCTTTACACGCACGACCACAGCTTCTAAATTAAAGGGAAACTCATCAATCTCTGACCAACAGTTTTTCAAGTTCAATGAAAAACTATCTTAAATTCATCAGCTTTACATCACATCAAAATGAAACATATTTTATATGTGCACTCACGGGCTGCACATTAATCAAAACTCGGGCAGAATCTGACCACTAGTTTTTTCATGGAACCCTTTCATCCAAAATTGCAAACAGACTGACACATTTTTAAAAAAGAGAAGATTGATTCCTTGATAGCTTATTAACAGCACCCCAAAAACATTTTTTTAAAAATATTTGCAGTTATAGTTTTGTATAGTATAGTTTAGAATAGCAGTCCAGAGAAGATTTCATTCACTATAACTTCTCCTTGTAGATTACCATAAATGATGTAGTGATTCAATATCAAGAATAAAAATCGATAAAAAAACTTAAGCAAAATATAAACAATTTACAAATTTATAGACACTTACCACTAGTTGTGCCCACACTTATGCCAGCACTGCTTGCACGACGCATTGGACTTATTTGTATTCACTCATAATAAACATTCTGACTGTGAAAAGCCTTGCACTAAATAATTTAAATTATCTTAGATTCTTCTAGAGTAATTTCCCCACTCCCCCAGCCCCTACTTTTTACCTTAGAAATTTTGATTTTAAAATATTTCTGCATTTTACATGATTTATTCCTGACACCTTACCTACAAAAGATGACTTTAATACTCTCTTATGTATCAAATCCAGTGTCAAATTGTGGTCATAGTATTTGTTTACCTTCCATGTACTACTTCTACCAATATCTTTTCAACTGTTAACACCAATATTCACCTCATACACTCCCAGCACTATCCTCACCATCCTCCTGCCTACAAATAAATCCCAATCCAGCTCCTTTATCACATCAATTACTGATTGTGTAATGCAGTCATTTCCAGCCCTTCTTTGACCCCCCTAACTCTTGTATTTGATACCCAAAATGTGGGTCCTATACTGCACCATCATACTCAAGAAATAATCTGGACTCCTCATTATTTTGTTTTATGATGAAATTCTCCTTAACACAGCTGCTCAGTCTTGAAAATCTTGCTTTGTTATGATGATATGTAAATCCTTCCTCTTGCTAAGTTACTGAGCCCCTTTATTTCAATCAAAACTGCCTTATCACAAATTTATTATGTCCGTTACATGAGACTCCACATTTTTTATCATGCTTTGCTAAGTAAATGTCCAATGTACTATTCCTCATTTTGTAATGTTCTTTACACATCCCATTGCTGTATTTTAGCTGGGAAGATGGAAGTGCTAAAAAACCTCCACAAACCCCTTATTTGTGTGGGGTCATTCCATGTCAAGTCACCCAGGCCTTGACACCAACCATGTCAGATTTTGATGAAACTTGGTACAATTACTTCTTTTATCATCCTGAAACCACTTGTAAATTTTTTTTGCTCTATCTCTTATAGTTTTTTTTTATATACATTTTTAAAGTTTTTAGGTTTGGCGTTGTTTCAGCAGTCGGAAATCGTAACTTAAAAATGTGTCCTCACAACTAAAAAAAATTGTATATTAAAGAATACTCAAGATATCAGTATGAAATTTTGGGTGTTATCTCTAAATTTAAAAAAATACCATAAAGATATATTAAAATATTCCAAATGAAAAAATTTACAAGGTTTTTTTTTTTTTTTTTAGCTAACGGATGTTTAGTTTTACAAAAACTGCAATATCTAGAGTCTCAGACCTGATAGAAAGCTCAAATTTGTTTTAAAATACTCTTGATTGTATAGGCTATTAGATAAAAGAAAAATTATGTTGGCTTTTTAACCTGTTTAATAGTTATCTAATTTTTAAAATAATATTAATTATATTTTTTTTTTTTAAAAAAGAACCAAGTGACTTAGCCACCAAAAATAAGTTTTTATCTTCTTAATAAATAATATTAGTGTTGATAGATATCAATTTTCCACTCCAGTTAAGTTTAAATTTAAACTTGGTATGTTAAGTTAAAAATTCAATCAGCTGTGTATGTTTTACAGTACTAATAGTTAAAAAAGCTCAGTCGTCATAATAGTACAACTGAAGTCAGGTTTACCTTGATTTAGCTAATAACAGTGCCTGATTAGCTGTGCTCATTAAAATTTGCATGGTTCTGCAAGTCTGATCAGATACATTTCCTGTGGCGACATGCTCCTCCATACAGCTCACTCTGCAAGCATGTCTCAACAGGCTCTTGTCCTGTGGTGTCATGCTGTTCTTCCACAGTTGGTAATTGTTAGATTCAGTTGCTCACTGTCTTTCATTGAGTCAGGTTGTGCTTACATACAGTGACGTAATTTAATTATTATTTTTTTCATTCAGAGTTTTAAGTCTTTTAGTTTTAATTTGGTCAACAGTTATAGTTGTTATCAATTTAATGGAGTAACAATGTAGGCTTCGATTTTGTTTTGTTACTCCTGTGTTTTGAAGTAAAAAAATATTGCAGTGTTAAATAGTGCTTGGATGGTATTTTATTAAGTTTATTCGAACCTTCAGTAAGTACTGTTACTTAGTTTACAGAGATTCTTTTCCAATATCCTATAAAAGTAACCAGAACAGTAATCAGACCAAAAGTGAAATCAGTATGTCAGATATTCAAACCTGTAGCGTAGGGTTATTTAAAAAATCTGACTGTTTCCAAACAACCTACACACCTTCAAAAAAGTTACAACCATTATCTGAATTGAGTGAGGAAGAAAAAGATTTGATCCACTTACGATCTGGAATTAATCTGTGTGAATTTAAGAATATATGTTCACACCACAGCAACTACTTTTTAAATGTTTTTGAAAAGTATCAAACAACATGTGTAGACCCACTAAAAAAACACAAAAAGCCCATCAAAAAATCATTGAGAAGTGTAGGCTTGGATCTTTCTAAACAATTAGTGACAAAAAATATTAGCATAAAACCGTAACTTTTGTGAGGAAAAATTAAGAGTTGAAGTCATGGTTGAATTAGAATCATTGGAATCCAGAAATGAATCCCTTGTACAAACAAACATTGCTCTTGATAATTTAGGTTTAACGCCGATAAAGCTTCATGGCTTGTCGAACATAGTAAAGGGTCTTATTTTAAAAGGAAGGTTAGCAGTATTGAAAAGACTGCAAAAAAGGTGGTTTTCAAAAGCATTAACATATGATGCACCAAGTTCTGATGATGACGAAGAAGATACAAGTGTGGTTGAGAAAGCAAAGGATTTTGATGTAATGATTTCTCTTATCAAAGAAAGATTTCATCTGGTTGGGAGGTCTAGAAAAATCCAGATTCTGACCTTGGCTCCGGATTCTTGGAGTCGAAATAAAGTGATGAACGAATTTAATGTAAGTGAGTACATGGTGCGACAAGCTAGAAAGCTAAAATCTGAAAAGGGTATTTTGGAAACTCCTGGTCCAAAAAAAGGTAAAACTCTTTCTGAAAATACAGTAAGATTGTCCTATCCCAACTAGGAATAATCAGTTATTGCACTGGCTGAGATATTGAGGACACGGGTTCGATACTAAGACAAGGAGCGGCTCTTGCCAAAGGATCGGGAATATGTAGGCTTTTATAGCAACTAACACCAGAGCTTGATTCACAAGGCCCACTCAGCAGGCTTTTAATGTTAGATTGTTCAGAGTACAATTTTATAATAGAAAAGACAAGTAATGAAACACAAGAGGGAAGGGTTAGGCTAGGAGAATATACAAGCTACTTCCCCAAGTCAGGATCCAACAGCTCAGCTAAGACAGTACCTGCACCAGCTGGCACGGCGATGCTGCGATGCTAGTGGCTGCAGTGGTGATGGCAGACTGGACACTGGCTAGCTACTGTGGCGGGGTTTTATAATCAGTCCAACAGACACGCCCTGGGTGCACGTGCGGCTAGGCTCGGTGCCACTTCCGCTTATGGTTCGGTTTTGAAAGAGGACATTGACTCCTCAGTTTCAAAGGATCATTCAAATAACACGTGATCCGATTGGTAATATTGCGTGTTCTTACATAAAGGCTTCGTCTGTTGGTTCCCACCGCGGCTATCAGCTAATTAATGTGCGTGTACGCGGCTCAGAATAATGAGCTCTTATCCGGATGCGTGACATCCGGGGTCAACTCGCCTGTTGCCCAAGCGGTCGCTACAGAATGCGTTAACTTTCGTATAGTTACTGAAAGTATTGAATTTTAAGTTTTTTAAACAATATACCCTAGGTATATGACACCTCCCTACCCGGGGAAAATTGATGCAACTACTCTTGTTGCAGCAATTTTGTTGCTGAGGATCTGACTTTCTTACTGATTATTACAGTTATAATCATAATCAAATACAATAATGAAATATTTTCATAAAACCATCTTACCTACTTACTACTGAATCTTTAAACTTCATATTTCTTATTCTAGGTTACAAAAGTTATTAAAATCACATACAAAATTTCCTTAGTTACATAGGTTACATCTGTCACATTACTTAGTTTAGTCACATTTCTTATTACATGTACTGCATTGATTACAGAGGTTACATAATTACATCAGTTGTATTCCTAAAAATTCTCATGTCACTCAACTAAACCATTTTACAACAAGTAAAGAAAAAGGAAAACAATTATTTTCATTTAAGAATTACATTATAATTATTACATATTATCTCTTGTCACACCGCTTAGCTATGGATTTTTCCTCTTTCGGAATACCCGCAATGGCAATGCTTTCGTCACAACTTTGTTACCTCTAGTAAACACTACTCTCATCGTCTGTACTTGAATTTGATTTTCTACCAACTGACAGTCGAGACTCTCTACAATTGTTTACAATAGTGGTTCTAACACATACCTTTCCACAACAGTCATCATCCATAAATTTCTTTACAGATCGATAACCTTCCCTGCAACATCTGCAGTATCGACAACAACAACAAATTATTAAAATAAGTACAGCTATGCATCCCGCATAGGTGGTGAATGAAATGCCAAATGTGAAAGGTTCTTTAGCCTCTCTTTCTTGCTTCTCTACTTCTGCTTCCAAATCTTTTATTTTGTGACCTGCAAGTTTTAAATCATCTAGTTGCATTGCCACGCGTTCCATAGGTAGCTTAAGTTGTAACAATTGAGATATATTTTGTTTTTTATTATTAACTATACAACAATCTATATCTATGTCTATGTTCGGGATAACATCCTTGCTTGTTATATTACTGCTTATAACATATTCAGATTGGATAAATACTCTTGTTCCATAACCTTTGCATCGAGTGTAAAACTTTATTTTACCTAGACCCTGCAACATTATATCTGTGGGTGTACCTGCTCCACACAGAACTGTTATACCTTCCTCCTTAGGGATTAAGTACAGCCATTCATTGTGCCCCAAATGTGTCCATAGGCTCTGATTTAAATGCACAACTTTCTTTAAGCAATCAGCAGGTATTTCCCTGACTGGTTGTAACAACTTAGCCTCACATTCTTCATGATCATAAGTGGACAGCAAAATGAATGTCTGCTTACATATTCTATTACTTTGATCTAACAATTTACATTCCAGTTTGTCTGAATCTAACTTGGCATAGTGCCTTTTAGCATCATCAATAAGTAATAACTCTTTTTCAGGTTGAATATACACATAACTTCCAGGTGAAGTTTTAATTTCCATAGGCAATGGAATTACCTTGTACATATTGAAAACACTGTTGTCAATTAATGGTACAGTGAATTACATATCCAAGGACGTTACCCGCTAAGAATACGTCTAAATCTATTAACTTAAGTAATAAATAACCGTAAGCTTCGGTAAGTGGAACTGGGAATTTGAGATCCCTTAAATCATCTCTTATAAGTTTCAAGTAATTTACAATTTGAACTGGGTTGATAATATGTGGTTCAAGAATGCCTTTTTGTGCGTTTACAATAGCATTGATCAATAGATCATAATCTCTTTCTATTTCTTCAAAAATCAATGTGAGTTGCACCAAATGCTCATTTATAGCTAACAATGTGGCCATACGCTGTATAGTTGCGTCGTTAGTTTGTACATAATCAATAACATAGCGTTCAATCTTTTTCATACCCTCTGCTAGAATTTTCTCATTTTGAACTACACTGGACATCGTGCTATTTATTCCATTTAAGGTGGTTTTAACAACGGCTACCTGTTCTTTTGTCAATTTTAATAATTGTAACTGCTTGTCTTCCATGTGATCAATTTTGGATTTAAAATAAGTTGCATCTGCTGAACTTAACGTCCCGAAAAGTACTTTACTGATTTCGCCAACGAAGTCGAAAAGACCTCGTTTCTTTCTTAACTCGTGCCGTGTTAACTGTGAAATTAGACTCTGAGCATCTTTAATTCTTGCTACATGTCTGTCTATGTGTTTCTCGATTCTTACACATTCTGCGTTACTTATGTTCAAATGAAATAGTTTACTCCTACAAAAATCTATTGATAACTGAGCATACGTTTCCGCTTGTACAAATTTTTTCATAATATCTTCCAACTTCACGTAACTTACGACTTTCCATGTTGTGCTGTAAAGTCTGGCCTTACCCAAATTATCATAGTACAACCCTGGTGAAGAACTGATCTTCTCTATATGGAAATCTTCCCATGCAGAACTTCCCGTTATCACTATAAAAAGTCCCAAGACTAATCTTCAATGGTACCATTCCTGCAATTAAAAAAATTCTTTTAGTCTATTGGCGTGTACCTTCATGATTTTATTCCCTTTAATTTTGAGAATCACGTTTGGTCCTTCTGTTCGTAAAACATCATACGGTCCTATCCACTGTGAATCCTAATTTCTTTGAACGACCTCTTCTTACAGATTCGTCATGCAATAAAACTTTGTCTCCCTGCTTAAATACTTTTGCATTTTCCGTTCGGTCATAATACCTTTTGTTAGTCTCCTTACTTTTGTGTAAATGTTCTTTGGCTATATTTTGTAATGATTGCAGTTTGCCTTTTAATTCCTTAACATAATCATCGTAACAATATACTATTTCTGACTGTTCTTTCTGCAGTATACCAGGAATGTTGGCTTTCCGACCAAACAAAAGTTCATGAGGAGTAAAACCTGTACTGCTATGTGGTGTAGTATTAAATACGAATACAGCATACTGGATCCACTCGTCCCAATTTCTCTGATCTTTAGCAATAAAATGTCGCAAATACTCTACTAAGGTTCTGTGACTCCTTTCAAGCGCGCCATTACTTTCTGGATGATACGCCGTAGTTTTGACTTTCTGGATTTTTAATATTTTGCATACTCTTTTGAAAACATCGCTCATAAAATTTGCCCCTTGATCTGTTAAAATAATAGATGGAATACCATATCTAAGTATGATTTCTTCAACAAACTTCCTAGCTATTGTGTTTGCGTCTTGTTGATCAATTGGTACGGCTAACGTAAATTTCGACAACTCATCTTGAAAAGTTAGTATGTACCGATTTCCTTTATCAGTAATGCTTAACGGCCCCACTATATCCATACAACATTTCTCAAAAACATTTTCAGGTGTACGCGTTATTTCTAATGGCATTTTGGTTTTATTCTGGGTGATTTTATTCTTCTGACACGTCTCACACTTCCGAATGTAGTCTTCTATGTCTCGCTTCATTCCTGCCCATTGTTTGTAATCTTTTATTTTCTCATAAGTCCTAGTCATGCCTTGATGACCTCCTACTGGTGAATTATGACATTCTTTCAAAATCTGTTCCTTTTCCTGTGGACTAATTTCGTCTTTACCCTCACTTATACTATCTTCAAAATTTTGCTCAATTCTTTCGCTCTCTTTGTCCTGTACTTGAACTTCTCGTATACGGCTTAGAGCATCAGCATTGGTGTTTAACTTTCCCTTTTTATAAACTACTGTGTATTCATATTCTTCAAGTTTAAGTCTCCATTTCAACAATCTAGAACTGGGATCTTTCACACTAAATATCCACGTGAGTGGTTTATGGTCTGTCACAATTGTGAATTTTCGGCCATACACATATGGTCTAAATTGTTTAACAGCCCATACTATCGCCAATAATTCTTTTTCTGTGGTAGAATAATTTTGTTCGGCATTTATTAAAGTTCTAGAGGCATATGCAATTGGTAAGTCTTTCCCTATAGATTCTCCTTGTGATAAAACGGCTCCGATTGCAAACTTACTAGCATCTGTTGTAATAATAAAAGGTGAATTAAAATCTGGATACTGTAACAGTGGTGGATTTATTAATAATTGTTTCAATTCTTGAAAAGCTCTCTCCTGTGGTTCCTCCCAATTATACTCTCGACCTTTAACTAGCAACTCATGCAATGGCTTCGCAATCTTACTATAATTAGGCATGAAACGTCTGTAGTAACCCGATAGTCCTAGAAA
Source organism: Vandiemenella viatica (assembly GCA_031002005.1). Taxonomy (NCBI): domain Eukaryota; kingdom Metazoa; phylum Arthropoda; class Insecta; order Orthoptera; family Morabidae; genus Vandiemenella; species Vandiemenella viatica. Next base: position 71,081,210 of record CM061921.1, on the reverse strand, counting down.
TCCTTTTAGTTGTTTAGTCGTCTGTGGTTGAGGATAGTTCTTAACCTTCTCTACCTTAACTGGATCTGGTTTGATTCCTTTATCTGTTATTATGTGTCCCAGGTATGCTACTTCAGTTCTAAGAAATTCACACTTATCTATTTGAAGTTTAAGTTTATTTTCCCTTAATCTTTGAAAAACCTCACTTAACCGTTCATTATGTTCCTTCAGTGATGTTGCATAGACAATTACGTCATCAAGATAAATAAAACATTTGAGACCTTGTAACCCTGCTAAAATATTATTCATTAGTCTTTGGAAACAGCCCGGTGCGCCCTTTAATCCCATTGGCATTCTTTTATATTCATAATGATTAAAATTGGAACTAAATGCAGTCTTTTCTCTATCTTTTTCATCCATTAGAATCTGGTAATATCCACTGGCTAAATCAAGAGTTGAGAAATATTTGGCTTTACCTAAACGATCTAAGATATCTGAGATGTTTGGAAGGGGAAATGCATCTCCAACAGTAATTTCATTAAGTTTCCTGTAATCTACAACAACTCTCCATTTTTGTTTACCGCTAGCGTCTAACTTTTTTGGAATGAGCAACAAAGGGGAATTCCAAGCACTTTTACTCGGTATTATTATATCTTCCTGTAACATTTTATCAATGTGCTCCTGTAAAATTACACGCTGTGCCTCTGGTATCCTATATGGTCTGGTATTAATTACTTTTCCTTTTGCCTCTGGTAAAATGGGTATTTCATGTTTGATTACGTCTGTGTGCGTAAGTTTGTCTCCTGGCAGAAAGAATATATCATTAAATTCTGAGCATATTTGAATTAATTCCGACTTCTCTTCTAGATTCAGGTGTTCTGTTCTTAGTTGTTTCCTAAGTTCCGTTACGCGTGAACTAAACTGTTTCTTGGGTTCATTCTTAAGTGTTCGAATTTTATATGTCTCCTTGTTTTCTATCACCTCTTCCGGAATAGCTTCTACTTTAACGCAATCAAGACAAACTTCTTCTTCCGAAGTGTTAGTTACACTAATTAAGCATGATCCCTCTTTTATTTTAACTAGTGCATCTGGGATACAGATATTAGGTAATATTTCTGTTTTGTATACTGTTCCTTCCTGTAACTCTGGATCGCATTCAACTAACAATCTTACAATTTTCTCTTCACGTGGACCGACCTTTACTTTTAAATGTGATTCTAGCTGCGGTTCTTCTTCAGCAACCATTGTAACCACTTCATTTTGTACACTTAGTGACTTACTTTCATAGTCTAAAATGGCATTTTGTTTTATGAAAAAATCCCTCCCAATTAAACCATTGTATGGGATATCTAATTCCATTCCCACAACATGAAATATGTGAGTGATTTTACTGTTCCCTACCATTAGGGTTAATTTTACTGTTCCAAAGGTTCTAACGGCTTCTTCCGCAATACCTTTAATGCAAATTTTTCCATTTGTATCGAACTGTACATTATCCTTCAAACATTCTCTTAGTACGAGACTAATTTGAGCACCCTGTATCTACTAGTAACCTGATCTTGTTCTGTTTGCACTGCTTACAGGGTAGTGTAACTACATCATTTTTTGTTTGGCGGTTTACGGCCATTTCTAGACCCATACGGACGTGGACTAACCGCCAATGTTCGCCCGCTAACAGTTTAACTGCCGGCTTCCCACCGGTTTATTTGCAGACTTCTCACGACATTCATTAGCATAATGCCCTTTACCCTGGCATTTAAAACACGTAACTTGGGTCACATCCCGTGCCCTACATTTACTTTCAGCGTGCCCTCGCTTACGGCACTTTTTACAGAATTCTTCGTTAACTACTGGAACTCTCCTAATCTTACTCTCTTTTACTCTACATTCCCTTGCTGTGTGACCAGCTCTACCACAACTGAAACACTTAATAACTTTCCTCGGTTCCTCTGTACGTCGATAGCTTTTCTCACTCATCGACAGAATCGCGCTTTCCTCTTGCAAAGCTAACTCGACTGCTGCAGGTAAGCGTATGGTATCCCCACGGCTTCGAACAATCGTTTGAATTCTGTCATTGGCAAGTCCTTGAATAAAACAAGCTCTCCCCAACAAATACACGAGGTCAACTGCCCCCGCTAAATTCTCCTCACTGCATTCACGTCTACAAGCCTCCCTGAAGTCGCGCTGCATTTCGTCTATCCTACTACCCCATGAAGCAACAGATTCAGATTTACCTTGTCTTGCCTGAAACATTTTGCATGCATAGTAATCGATGGTTCTTTTACTTGCAAAATTTTCCTCTAATATTTCCTTTACTTCTGGCCAAGTGTTAGTAGCATCCCTAACCATTAGCCTAGACCTTGCATCTCCCGTTATTTTAGCTTTTACAAAACGTAACAGCAATTCTTGATCCACATCTCTTACTGATTCAAAAGCTACATCTACATTATCAATAAATTCTCTTAATCTACTTTTATCTCCATCAAATGGCTGTGATATTAGCTTTAAAGCTTGAGAGATGCTAACATACGGACCATTGTCCGCACGTTCGCCTCCCTCGTCTGCACTACCGTTAACACTCATTTTGAAATAATAACAATCAACAATCAACCGCAATCAAAGTAAAACACACTCTCATAAACACAATTGTACAAAAATTACATCCAAAAAAATTTTTTTTTTACTGTTCCACTTATCCGAAACCTACCTCAGCTGTTGCGTCGATTAAGCAAGAACTTCCCCGGTGCTTCTCCCAAGCAGTCACCTCGTCCTCAGGACCGAAGGCGAATCCCCGAAGTCGAACTGCGACCGGTTCACCTGGCTCAGCGACCGCGCCCGGCTCTGCTAAGCACTGGCAGCGAACGGCTCTCCTGGCTCTCGGATGTTTGCAGCCAGCCCTCGGCTGTGATCGTATTGCAGCCAGCCACCCAAAGGCTGTGACTTTTTGGTGAACGACGGCTCGACGTTGATGATGACAAACAGCTGGTAGCTGTAGCTATATTGTTGGATGGCCCCCCTGACTGGGTACTTAATTGCAGCTTGTATAACCTAACTGCGGCTATCGCCACTCGCGGCGAAAAGTAGCCAAAAGAAAATGCCTACGTGTGCTAATGCAAGCACAATTCCTAGTGTGTCTACTCTGATTTAAACACACAATTAACAACACACACTGACACCAATTTTATATTTATGTCCTATCCCAACTAGGAATAATCAGTTATTGCACTGGCTGAGATATTGAGGACACGGGTTCGATACTAAGACAAGGAGCGGCTCTTGCCAAAGGATCGGGGAATATGTAGGCTTTTATAGCAACTAACACCAGAGCTTGATTCACAAGGCCCACTCAGCAGGCTTTTAATGTTAGATTGTTCAGAGTACAATTTTATAATAGAAAAGACAAGTAATGAAGCACAAGAGGGAAGGGTTAGGCTAGGAGAAAATACAAGCTACTTCCCCAAGTCAGGATCCAACAGCTCAGCTAAAACAGTACCTGCACCCGCTGGCACGGCGATGCTGCGATGCTAGTGGCTGCAGTGGTGATGGCAGACTGGACACTGGCTAGCTACTGTGGCGGGGTTTTATAATCAGTCCAACAGACACGCCCTGGGTGCACGTGCGGCTAGGCTCGGTGCCACTTCCGCTTATGGTTCGGTTTTGAAAGAGGACATTGACTCCTCAGTTTCAAAGGATCATTCAAATAACACGTGATCCGATTGGTAATATTGCGTGTTCTTACATAAAGGCTTCGTCTGTTGGTTCCCACCGCGGCTATCAGCTAATTAATGTGCGTGTACGCGGCTCAGAATAATGAGCTCTTATCCGGATGCGTGACATCCGGGGTCAACTCGCCTGTTGCCCAAGCGGTCGCCACAGAATGCGTTAACTTTCGTATAGTTACTGAAAGTATTGAATTTTAAGTTTTTAAACAATATACCCTAGGTATATGACAGAAATTCTGGAGCTGATGGATCAGAGGAGAGGAACAAAAATGCTCAGAATGAAGCAGGAAGAGAGCAATACAGGCAATTTAGAAATAAAACAATAGGAAATGCAAAAAATCAAAAGAAAAACTGCTAGAAGAAAAGTGTGAACGCCCAAATCGAGGAAGTACCCAACATAGACAGAAATGAAGAGATGATCATCATCATTGTCGAAACATATGAATAAAAGTTCTACCAACATATGAAGGGCAAAATGTCAGCGACTGTACTCCAAAAATTACAAGATATTGTCACTGGAAGCATAATACAACAAATCAAACAGCAGAACTCAGAGAACACCAGTGCAACAACTGAAAATGGCTAAGAGAAGACAAATAAACATTCTACAGTGGAAGGCTAGAAGCCTGTACCATAAATGAAATGACTTTCAAAGTGTACCGGAGAAACACAAAGCGGGTGTGTTACTAATCACAGAAACTTGGCTACGCCAAGCACACGCGCTCAAACATAGGCTCTACATCTACAGGGAGGACGGATATGGTAGTATGGCAATCATGATCAGAAATGGGATAAACAGCTCTATCAGAAACATGGTGATATCAAATACCAACATAGAAACCCTAGCAATAGACATCACACAAGGAGGCACCATCAACACAGTTTCTGTAATATATGATTCACCAAGGGTCAACGTAACTGAAGAGCATTGGTCGGAAATACTCAACCAGCTGCCACCAGGAAGTATCCTGGGAGGAGACTTTAATTCCCATCACCCACTGCGGCGCGACCAGCAAGGGGAAGAGATTGCAGCCACAATTACATCATCCACATTTACCACGCACAATAACAAACCTGGAGCCAGAATAGGAACAATACCAAAGAAGATCATCACCAGACATATTTATAGTATCTGCAAGCCTAAGAAACAACTTGAGAAATACTGAAGGACACACTGGGCAGCGACCTCTTGGTTATAAAAATGACCATAGATGAACTGAGAAAACTCAATAACCAACAACTAAGAACCTTATGGAGCTGCAAAAGAGACAAATGGAAGCAATATCAAGAGAAAATAAACACTCTACTGGAACAGTAAAATAATGACGATGGGCATATACAGCAATGACACAATAACTTTGAGGAAATAATTACATCTGCAGCCAAAGAATGCACACCCACAACCAAAAGCAAGAAGACTTCAGTAAAATGGAAACCATTGTGGACAATGCAATGCTCTAAAGTCATAGCTAGATGACACTTAGCCATCACAACAAACAGACAGTGTCTGACAGTGGTTAATTTGCTACATTCAGGAAGGCAATAGTGGAAGTCAGGTCTATCATAAGAAGGGCCAAAAAAAAAGGAAGACTTATGTGACAACATCAAATATGGAATCACATCACAAGAAATGCGGAAATAACTAAGATGGTTTAAATGAAACGAAATGAACTCCAACTGGACCACCAGTAACAAAGGAGTAGCAGAACAATTCTTGGCCCTGACAGCGCCCTCATACGACCCGCTAGAATGGGACATGGACAGTGCTATAAAGTGAGACATTGAGCCAGAGAGACCAGATCACACCAAGTTCGAAATGTCAGAGCTACAATATGCATTAAAAAAGGAAGATATGGCCCCCTGAACAAATGGCATAATATAGTCCTTGATAGAAAAACTTCCACCAAGAATGAAAAAGGTTACTGGACCTAAATAATGACATGCTGGCAGCAACATCACCGAAGCATGTACTCCGTTGCAATTTAATTTAAAATATATGTGCTAGAACCATGGAGGAAAGTCCTTATTATACCAGACCTAAAGTCAAACAAGGAAAAAACTAAAAATTAGTCATAGACCCATCTCACTACTATCCTGTCTTGGAAAGATCATAGTATAATGATCAAAAACAAAATGCAGTGGTTCATCGAGCATCACAAGAAACTTGACAGCAGAACAATGGGATTGTGGAAATGGTATGCCATAATAGACAACACAACAACATTAGTCACAGTATTACAGCTAAACTACATAAGAGGAAATTATCTACTTGTAGCCTTCTTTGAAATCAAGGATGCATATAACAACGTTCAGATTAACATCCTCCAACAAGTCTTGGACAACATCGGCCTGCCAAGAGAAATCTTTAAGTGGCGCACTACATACTTGGAGTATAGAGTAAATATACAATTTACAGCAGAAGGAGAGAGGTTTATTTGACATGTATATCAGGGACTACCCCAAGGAGATCCACTGAGCCCCACATTATTCAACATATATATTACAAAAATATTCAGCAGGTTGAGATGCCTAACAACAGTCGTACGATATGCAGATGACTTTGTAGTATATGCGACCCACCCAAAAAAATAAAAGGCTAGAACCATACTCGAAGAACAAGGGAAAGAGACATGAAACAACTTGAAAGACAGAGGGCTGGATCTATCCATCCAGAAAAGCAAAGTAGGAATCTTCATGCAAAACAGTTCATAAATAGGGAATTTAAAATCTGCATAATTGGAACACAGATGGAAGTAATTAGGGAAATAAAGTTCTGAGGCATGAGGTTAGACACAAAGCTATCATGGAGAAGGCATATAGAAGTAACAAGACAAGCAGCGGTACAAAGACTAAACATCTACAAAACGCTGGCCACACTAAACAAAGGAATGGACCAGCGAAAGCTCCACAGGATATATTACGCCTGAATAAGAAGCATAATTGAATATGGTGGGTTCCTATAGAAAAATTCATCCACAACTACACTTAAAAAACTGAATACCATACAAACCACTACCTTGAGGATAGCAGGTGGCTTTCTAGGAACACCAGTCATGGCAATGTAAGTGAAAATGGCAACACCACTCCTATCATTAAGAATGAAGACATTGGGCCTAAAGTTCTGGTTCAAAGTAAGGACCAACACCAGTCATCCACCGGGGAGAAAACTGCGTGCATTTGTGCACGAATACACAGTGAAAATCACGCAAGAGCCCAAGTCTCATAAAATACTCTGAAATAACTACCCAATGGAACTTAGCAAACACAGACATCAACGATACATATAGAGAATGAAAACCGTGGCCAAGGATGGAACTGGACCAACATGTATATATAGACCTGACAGAAGAAGTGTCAAAGAAGAAAAACAAAATACTGAGACCATAAAGCAGCTGTCTCTGCAAACTTTAAACACAAGGTGGGAAGGATGGATATAAATATATACAGACGGATGAAGAGAGAGCGATGAATCCAACACAGCAGCGAACATTGACATGGTGCAAGAAGTGCATGTGGCGTGTAGACTCCCAATCCCAATGTCCATATTCTCAGCAGAGATTATATGGATATTAAAAGAAATCGAGTACCTAAAGGAAGTGGGTATAGCTGCTCTGATGCTAGAAGTGCCCTGCAGGCCATAAAAGGAATCCCCAAAGGCAAATGTAAAAATTACCTAGCATTTGAGGCAGTCAGGCAAATAATCAAAGCAACATCAAGCTGCAATGGATGCCGAAGCATGTTGGTGTAAGAGGAAATATAGCAGTAGATGCCATAGCCCAGATCAACTAAATTACCCAATTATAGAGGAGATACCCAGCCCCTACATCCATTACAACCACACAATCACATATTGAAGAAAGTGTGGAACAAAAGATGGATAGAGGGAGAACCGCACAAAAGCCTCTGGTATAGCGTCATAGCAGGGAAACCGAATTATAAACTATGGTATGTCCCCTTAAAAATAAACATAAGCGAGATAACTGCAATAAGCAGATTTAGAACAGGACATGCACCCCTACTTTTTTTAAAAAAAAATTGCTTTACGCCTTATTGACATCAAGGTCATTAGAGGTGGGATGGGAGTGGGAACAAGGAATGGGAAGGAATTTGGCCACCGCCTTTTGAAGGAAGCATCCCGGCATTCACCTGGAGTGATTTGGGGAAACTATCGAACTCCTACGAGATAGAATGTACACTATGAAGATCGTGGACAACCAAAAGTGCCAACAATGTAATGACATGGAAGACATATACTACTTTCTACTGAGATGTAAACAACACATCGACATAAGGAGAGAGATAATAGAAGGCGAACTCAAGATCAAAGACATAACAGACCTAATACAAACCCTATCCATACCAATACTAAAAGCAATACTCAAATATGTAACAAAGACTAAAAGCAGAATATAAAAACCAAGAGGTATACAATACATGATGATGATAAAATAGCTGAACTGCTAAAGCCATTTAAAAAAAAAAAAAATGGTCAGTGTCCTTATTCTAAGACTACAGCCGTTCCCTTTATGTCACCACTCATGCCAAATTCATGATGCTTGCACCTTATTGTTCATTTACCCCCCCCCCCAAATCTGACACATAGGGAGGGCCCCATTCCATGAATTTGCCAAAAGCCTTAACAGTATAGTTACACCACTGCTTGTGTCATGTCATTAAATATGATATACAATATGATAGGAAAATGAGATATGCCAAGTATGTATGAAATGTGTAAGATTTATGGTGTTTTTATCACCAGTTTTTTTATCATTCATTTATATGGTTTAATTACTATCAAAGTGAAGAACAACACAAGATGAACACACTTAATTAAAACCACCTATAACCTTCCCACTCATATATGAAAAGCTTTTACATGAATTTTTACCTTTTTTATTTCAATTAAACAATATTCAAATTCTCTCTCTGGTCATTTAACAATGATTATAAATAATTTTACAATACTATCCTTTACCTCTTCATGTTCCTTATTGCTTTCTGTCAGAAAGGAATTACATTTTTTGCCATCTCATTTCACAGAGACGGATTCTAACGTTCGCTATTCCAGTCATAATTCATTATCCACCTTCTTACCATCTGAAATAAACTTGTATACTATACCTGAATTTCTTTTACGTTTCCTTCTTTTAAATTAGATCAACACACTAAGAAATGTTTCTACTAGACTCAATATATTATTGCACTATAACAATTATAACACAACTTTATCATCATCAATATTCTCTTTAGCCACAGCTGTCTACATTATTTCATATCTCAAAATCCTTTCTTATTCCGGCAAATCCCTACCGGCACCATTTCCAGTTTCATATTGTACCATTTTTTCTCAGTCCACTTCCATACCAACGATTCCCTTCTTATTCCTTTTTCTCCATTATTATTTAATTTTAATGACCAACCCTTGCATTTTCCTTGCTGTCAAAGAAACTTAACAAAACATCTTATTAATATTTTATAACATCACTTCATATTTATTATGCATAAAATAAATATTTTTAATCTCACTTTTTAACATTTTACATAGCAACAGGACGTATGACTATTACACAACCATGCCCCATACCAAACTCAAACCTTCAGTACTGCAGACAGAAAAGCTTTATGTTAATGTGTCAATCAAAGTTGGATCTTTGAGGCAAAGAGATTAATATATGGATTAGACATTCAGCTACGTGATGAGCTATATACGTTTTGAGGTTTTGTGATGCAGTGTAGTCATATCAGTGCCAGCAAATGAATGGAGCTTCTACTTACGGTTTTACATCTCATCAACATTGAGGTCATTAGAGGCAGGAAGGACTGGGAACAAGGAATAGGAACGAATTCAGCCATGGCATTTTGAAGGAACCATCCTGGCATTCATCTGGAGTGATTTGAGGAAACTATGGAAAACAAAAATCTTGATGGCCAGAAGGAGATTCAAACTCGCATCCTCTCAAATGATAGGCCAGAGTGTCACCGATCACTCACCACGCTCTATGCAATTGAATGGAGCTTCAGTTATTTTTAAGAAACTTATTGTCTTATTACAGGGGTTTCCCTGACTATCATAGCACAAGAAGCATATGGCACATGCAGAGTGCAGTGTAGTTTTGAAATCATCTTAATGGGCATAAACTGTAAATTATAGATGTCAGCAACTGAATCTTGCACAAATGTTAGTTTCAGGAAATGGTATTAGTGAGTCCTAATAACTGCATGATGGTAGGATAACATCTCAACTAAAAACATTTATGCAGGTTCTAGTCAATAAACACAATCTGATTTCTCACTGAGACTTAAACAGAGTTCTACATGTGATGTTGCCTAGGTCCCCAGACAACATCCAGAAGCAAGGAGGAAATACATGTCATTAAAAAAGAATATTAAAGGAACTGTAGGAATAACTGTGCAATGTTTCTCATAGTTTCATGCAGTGTTTTTGTATTTACTGTTTGAAATCCACTATTGCTTTTGTTTCTGTGTATTCAAAATTCATCTCACATGACAATTAATTCAGACAAACGGTAATACCCCAATCCTATATACTGAACATGCAGCTTTTAATTTTTCACTATCCTGATTTAACAACATCCTCATCATAACGAATGTCACATCCAAACACACTTATTTCTTGCACTACTTTGCTTGCATGCCAAGGTATTTATACTTTGTGTGTCCCTATTTTGACTTGATCCTACAGAAATACTTCAACTGTACTGCCTCTACATTACATTTCATAAGCTCAGATTTTGTGTTTGATCTTTGGATGACATATTTATAAGGATCATCAGGAAATTCAGCTGATAAATTCCAAACAGTAGCTCCATAGCCTCATCTTCATCACATCTGAGGATAACAGTCTCAACCTCTGTTCATTTCAGATCAAACAGCCTCCAGTTACAAATTCTTTGAACACCTGAAATAACTTGTATACAAAATACTTTGTCATGTTGCTTCTGAGGACAAATAAGGATTAGATGTTTTCAGACTGATGCATTCACTACTCGAAAAATAATGTTTAGAATTCTACATTATTATTGTGATAGACATTAATTAACTACCACCATTTCATTATTGACACAAAATTCATTCCTCCCAAACAGTGGCTCAGTCATTACAAAACTGCAATGTCAACAATTTATAACTTTTCAGAACCTTCCAGTATTTTTCAAATATAAAATGACATTTATTTTCCTCATGTTGAAAATTGACAATAGTGATTGAATTTGAAACAATTCAGAAATTATAGTTAAATTAGCACATTACTTATAAAAATTAGCATTCAAAATGTACCAAATATGCCCACTCTTAATTGACTTACACATAAATTCATATAGCATCCAGAACAGTGTACATTTCTTTTGCGTTCAATTTTATATATACAGCAACTACAAAAAATTGTACGCCACCTCCCTGGAATAAGAATGTATTCCAGCTGTTTGGGAGAGTGCCCTTTTCATTCCCATCTCTAAGAGAGACCAAACATGATCCCCACAATTGCAAGCCACTTTAACTTCAATATATTGCATGGATTTGGAACATATATATTAAAATATTATGTACCTCTTACAAAAATTAGTTTATGAACTTGCCTCTTTTTGGATATTCTATGAATCTCTCCGCTTGTAGGTTTCAAGTAAATTAATGTTTAATAATTCAAATTTATTAAATTTAATCATTTATTCTTTTACTAGCATAAAGCAACACAAACCTCAATCTTTCTTTCTTAATGTTGAAAAATGCTTCTCTTCTGCCTCCAATTAATCAACTCCATAACATGATAACAACAACTCTACCAAAGAATACAAATACTTAGTCACAATTCGTTGGTCAGAAGTGTATATGTAAGAAAACTCATTTCCTTACAAGTTGGTTTGTTTTAGTCAAAATTGTAATCCTTCCAGACATTCTCTAAATACTTTTTTTAAAACTAAAATCTCTATTTAGTGCAATGTTTTGTATCAGGTAGCTTATCATCTAGGCATCTGATTGCTCCTGAGGCATTCCTGCGAGTGCAAGAAGTCCATTACTTTTTGTAGCGTACATAAATGAGCTATGCGATGAAACAGTTAACCTTAACATTCCCTGTTGATGCAATTATTTACATAGAAATAAAAAAAGGAAGTGATTGTTAATACCTGCAAGGGAATATTTTCAAAATATGACCAGGTGTAAAAATTGGCTAAGACTAAACATAATGACAAGTAATTCAAATGACTAAAAACAAAACTCCTGTTAAGTAATAATACGAAACTGATAATGCTACCCTTACTATTGTGGAATCTGCAAGGTGGCCACTTGTAGCTCCTTGTATTAGCTTGCTATAGAATTAGCATATAGTGAAGATGACTGAGAAGCTAACCACATGTTCCTTTTCTCAGACCAAAATTAAAAAAACTTGAACTTGAAAATAAAACAGTAGCATAGAAGGTATTACTGTGGCATCACATGAATAATAATTACATTACTTTAGTGTAACTACTGACTCTCCACAACTATATTTTTTTGAGGCATGTGATCAGTTTTCTGATGCCCATTGCCTAAAATGTGGTTACCTGTAGGTGGAGACCCATTTTGAAATATCTCAACAGTGCAATATTTTGACTAACTGTTTCACGTTGTGAATTGTTCAGTAAGGGCGATTCCTATGCTCTCCAGTATCGTTTGCTGAACACAGGTTTTGTTCTCAATCATGGCAAATGTCATGGGTTAGTCGCTCCACACAAAGTAACCTGTTATCACTTGCCCAGTTCAAAATTCTGCACACCATTTTGCCACAGTCTGTTAACTCGTTAGTTTATTTCCATACACTTCCACCAACTGCTGAAGCATTTCCTTGCACTTAGAAATTGATTAACAGCATGAACTTACTGCTCAAACCACTGCTTGAGACTAAACTCCACCTTTGACAACTGAAACCAACAGGTACTTCCCAGTGCTACTAACTGCTTGGGTGTTCAACAATTAAACATTCCACTCAAATTACAAGTAATAGGGAGCTTCCATAAACTAAGTAGCTCGGTCAAAAAGGGGTAGAGGTGGAGAGTTAGGTAGAAAGCTACACGAGACTATGTGAGAGGGGGAGCAGTTAAGTAGAAAGCAACTCTGGGCTACATGAGAGGGAAATGGGGGGAGGGAGGGGGGGTTCCAAGCCAAGCACAATAGCTTTCATTCATTTTATTTGATACATTTAAAATAGAATACAGATTACACAACAGCACGTAGGTATTTATTTCCATAATTTAATTGTCTCAACCCTATATACGGACAGTGTCAAATGTGCGGTATTTGGATCACATGGGTGCCGCGCATTTGAGCTAACCAATAGATAATGGGCACATTACACGTTGAAAAACATCAGGCATGAGGTACGTAGACTCAAATTTGCTTACAGATGTCACTCAGTATTTTCCATTCCAGTGACAGCATTGTTTTAAAAAAAGCCTTTTTGATTCAGATCACCTGCATGTCACTGCACAGTTCTTTGATAAAACAATTTTAATTTTGTTCTGTCAAGTGAACTTCAGTGCATCTTTAATTGTAGATCTCCCTGAAGTATTATTTCAAGTTCAAAGTGCAGTGTAAAATGGCGCTGTACAATAAAATTTACGTGGCTTATCGGAAATATTTTTCCAGGAAGTTTTCAATATGCAAAACAAAATGGCATAAAGAAATCTTTTAAGCAGAATAAAAAAATTATTCCCTGGTTATGTAGAAAGAAAGGTGATAGAACTGCATCAAATAAAAACAAAAATACACCTCTAATGTTTTTTCCCCCCCCTTAACAATGACAAATGAGATTAGGAGAATTTTTTTTGGAACACCACAAGAAGAAAGGGATCCCTGGTTGTTCCTGAGAAAGAGATTTCCACAATAAGTGATCATTTGCAAGAGTGGCTAGGCACTATTTCATTCAGAATATTTACAATTATAGAAAAGTACATGAAGCAAATATCAGTAATGATCGTTATATACGCAATAATTTTAAGGATAATCTCGAAAGAGAAAGCAGCACAAAATGGCCTCTGGAATTAAAAGGGGAAAAAAGCTACGAGCCACATGGGGAAGGGTGGTTTCAAGGCAAAAGCCATGTCAGGAAGAGGGGAGATTCAAAAAGAGGCCAAAATGGGCCCACATAGTTTAAGGATGCTCCCATATAGCCTTGAAAGCCAAGCTGTAGCATGCACTGTAAACTTATTTTTGGCACATACCTCTTATTTAAAAACAAAAGTTATAAACTAACAATGGTTCCCATGCAGGTAAGGAAACTAAATAAAAGAGATATCCATAGCTAAATAATAGAACCCACATTTGTATTAGATAACTAGGGGGAAATCTCTATTCCGGCATAACCTAACAAAGAGGTAACTGGTTAAATATATTCATGTCATTGCTGCTTATATTTGCACAGTATGGAGTAATAGGAAGGTATAATACCATCAACTAACACTTTGATTTCAAGCTTGAGGAAGTGTGAAAGTTTTTATTTCCAGATAAGGGAATAAATAGAGGGAGGTGTTAAACATTTGCTTTCAAATGTTGTAAAAATTCACTTAGTGCAATAGCAGGTGTGTAGGGAAATTGCCACTGGGACAAAAGATCCATCACAATTCATAGTAATAAAAATGCTAACAACAATTAAAAAGCAGACATAGGTATAATAGCTGCAGAGACTATATACACTACAACTCATGAACACTAAAATCTCAGAACTCATTTCACAACCCATACATAACATTCAACTTTCCATCAAAACATAGCAAACCTTAAAGAGTGAAACAAAACTACTAATGGAAGCTTGCTATATTAGCATCACTGATTTTGATTAGCTTTGGTGTGAAGGTAGGTGAATTCCCATCATAGCGGCACCCTGAAAGATGAGTGATTCTCTTCCACACTCACTCATGCGAGTCAGTTTACTGGCATAAGCGGCAAGACGCAGAGTTCTCACGCTGCCAATAAGTGTACGAATCTTCTTTCTGGAATTTCTTTTAATACTTTTTAACTATACCAAGCAGCTTGATGTATTATATTTACTTCTTTTTTGATTGGTTTTCAAGAATTTCAAAATTAATTGAGAAGAAAGCAAGATTTATCATACAATAAAAACTATAATGAATTAAGAAAATCTAGTCACTTTAAGGTGCACTTCCTATGAATCATCAGAAGCTGGCAGCTGCCACGCTGATGACTGCTACAAACGAAAGCAACCGGAGCACTTCATATGAAGCGGCAGCGACCTGCATTCTTGGAAAGGGCCATTTGAGCCGTGCAACTGTACTGGTCCAAGAGCAGCATAGACTCGGCCACTAGCGGAACACTCAAAACATGTAAAGCTGTTATTTACAGTGGGGAGGATGAAAAATTGGTGGAAGTAGTGTGTAAATTTCATTGTACCATATATATGATGTTTCTTCACCAATTTACAAGGACCAATCTGTGAAGGACAATGTTTGGAAAAAAACGGAATTCATTGAAAGATCAGGTAATAAAAGTACAATATAATCTGACAAGTTTATTCATATTTTTATTACCATCGCGTCACTTGTTATTATATACTAGCTCGTACCCGCGACTTCGTATGCGTGGATTATGAATTTTTTTCCAGGATTGAATATAGAAAGTTGTTGGTAACGAAAGATTGGTACCAAACAATATCGAGTCGGCATATTATACAGGAAAGCTATCACTATATCACTCTACTGTCGAACCTATCTCTTGAAGAGAATTAATTTCCAACATTTTTCTGTCACCATTCGATAAGGTCTCAAAATTTCGTGACTACAACTGTTAATCATACTGGAAAAAAAATCCTGTGCACTTCATACAGATTTTCTTATCAAATTCCATCAATATCGATATAGCCATTTAGTCATCAAAACATAACAAAAAGACAGAGACTCACTTCCGTATTTATAATATTATTACTGCGGTTCACACACACACACTGACTGCGAACAATACCTGACGGATCACTATAACGTAAAAAAGTGCCCACCTACAGCATTGCAAGACTACCTACGATTTGCCTCGCATTGCACCCCTAACTTTGTGTTATCTACAGTTTAACATTCAATCCGAATAACCTACGGCACAGGCGTGACTCTTACGATCAAAAACAATTTTTAAAAATCTTAGCCTCCACGGAGATTTGAACTGGAGACCACGACTCAAACATTTGTAAGCAAGCGCTTTAACCACTTAGCTGTCTGACCGCTACACAGAAAAACACTCCAGAGAGGACCATACTGAACGCGTCTGTCTATCGCCGTTCAATAGTATTTCGAAATTATGAGACAACATGTGTCATTTAAACAGATAATTTTTCAACCAAATGTAGACAGTATTTTTCTCCTTGTTTCAAAGGATAAGTGTTCAAAGTTTCATCGAGATGGGATGAAAACTGTTGATTTATATGAAGAAAAAACGAAGTCCAGTGCCCTCCCTACAGATTTTCTCGTCAAATTCCGTCAATGTCGATATAGCAATTTAATTGTCAAAACATAACATAAGACAGAGACTTACTTCCGCATTTATAATATTCCTACTGCAGATCACACACACACTGACTACAAATCACCCCTGATGGATCAATATAACGTAAAAAAAGTGTACATCTACTGTATTGCAAGACTACCTACGAATTGCCTCAGATTGCACCCCTAACTTTGTGATATCTACAGTTTAAAATTCAATCTGAATAACCTACGGCCCAGGCCTGACTCTTATGATGAAAAACAATCTTAGCCTCCACGGAGATTTGAACCGGAGACCACGGTGTTAGTAAGCAAGCGCTTTAACCACTGAGCTGCCAGTCCACTACACGGAAACACGGTACGGAGACGTCCATATCCAACGTGTCTGTCTATCGCCATATTTCGAAGTTATGAGACAACATGGGTTATTTATACAGATAATTTTTCAACCAAATGTAGACAATATTTTTCTACTTGTTTCAAAGGATAAGTGTGCAAAGTTTCATCGAGATCGGATGAAAACTGTGGATTTTTATGAAGAACAAACAAACAAACATTCATCTTTATATATAAAGATTTATCATTATTATTACAGAAGCCTTCGGAAAATAATTGCTATCTAACGTAATGTAATTGCAATATACCACGTTTTTAATTTTAATTAAAACTTCATTTAGTAGTTATATTGTATTACCAATTCTAATGGATATAGCAAAACGTAAAATATTCTGGCAGTTCCCATGTTCATATTTTTACTCCCATAAAAATTTAACTGTTGTATCTGTATAGAGACTCAATTTTTGGTCAGGCATGAAGTAGACTTCGAATACAATTAAAACTTTTCTCAGGTCGAATTCTGTTGTATTTAAGCACATTTATAATAATATTCTTTCATTGACTCATCTTTATCTGGATAGTTATTAAACTCAATATTAATATTTTCATAATTATTTTACTGCATAACACAAATTAATAAATAATATAAAAAATTAATAGGACTAATATAAATTCATGAAAATACAAGTGAGAATTTTTAATAATATACGTACATATTTTTAATATAATATAATTAGAAAGTAGTCCTAATGAGTTCTTGCAACGTGATTGCCTTTCAGGGTGTTAACCGTACACCTGCACGGCTGTTGAAGTATTCTGTGAATGAAACTCTCGTAGAAAACCCATCAGCATGTGTGTAACCATCACCTCTTGCTAATGGTCCAAAATTTTTAGTTGGCAG
Organism: Vandiemenella viatica; assembly: GCA_031002005.1. Lineage (NCBI taxonomy): Eukaryota > Metazoa > Arthropoda > Insecta > Orthoptera > Morabidae > Vandiemenella > Vandiemenella viatica. The sequence goes on along the minus strand of CM061921.1, from coordinate 71,063,793 downwards.
TTGTTCATTTTAGTTTATTTTATAATGAAATACATATTTTTTTTCTTCGAAGAATGCGTCTCTAGGTAAATTATGTAAATAGAAATCAACAATAACCAAATGATCAGTTGTTTCTGGCTTTATACTGATCTACTAACATTAAATGAAACATCAAATAGCGTTCGCTAATGACCGCTGGGCAATGACGTGCTATGGGAAGCGTCCACTGTGCAGCTGACACCCAGAGTCAGCTGCTGGCGAGTTAGTCGCTAGAGTCCAACGCTGTATAGGAAGCCCACCTATAAAAGATTCATTAAAACTGCATATACATACCTTACAAAAGAAATGTGTTTCATCTTAACAATATTGAAATTATGAAGTCTCCAATTTCCATGCATTTTCCCTCACACAAGTGAAAATCACAACCAGCAGCATTAAAAATTGTTACGTTACATTTGACAAAATATTTAGAATTCTCAAGAAAAGTAATATATTAAAATCTGGTGTATAAGGAACATGTTACAACATGTTGATAGATTGTAGCAGGCCAAGGTTGGCCATTACGAAGTTGAGGTACACTGGAAGAATGGTTGACAGACATGTTGGAGGAATGGCTCAAAAGAAGAAGAGAAAGACAGTGATTGGTGGAGCCGGGTCAGGTGATTTATGAGAGAGAGCAGATAGGCTGTCTCAATATGGTTATGAAGCATGGCAATAGTACTTGTGTCAAGTAGGGTTGTAGTACTGTCCGCGATTTGAAAAAAGTCTATAAGTGAATCAGAAAATTAGAAACAGTGGTTTCGTTCACTCTCTTTAATAACAATTCACATACAGTCTAGACCGACTCCACGTGGCTATTACTGACTCACACTCATAAGTTGCCTATAATACCAAGCCACTTGGCTAAACTCTCAGGTACAGTGGACATTCACTATACCCATACTGAGAAACTGCTTTATACTTTACCTACCTCATTTTCCAAGTCGTCATTCCTGCGACCGTTTACTGTCATAGCAATGGAGCCATTCACCATTTATGTTAGCACTGAGTTAAGTACGCAACCCACTGGTCCTTGATATTCTTGAAGCCGCATTCAGTCATGTTATTCACTCACTTCTATTTAACACTTCTTCTTACTTGGTTATTTCTATTCATGTCAGCGGTTCACGGACAGCATGACAACCCTACTTGAAACATTGAGTACTGGTGCCAGACTTCATAACTATATTGAGACAGCCTATCTGCTCTCTCTCCTAAATCACCTGACCCAGCTCCATCAATCACTGTCTTCCTCTTCTACTTTTGAGCCATTCCTCCAAAATGTCTGCCAACCACTCTTCCAGTATACCTCAACTTTATAATGACCAACCTTGACCTGCTACAAGATCAAATCAGCAAATTATGTTAAAAAAAATTGGCACAAGCTTTTCTGGATTTCTTTTTACATTTATACTGTGTTGTAATCATGATGCTAGGTAAGTGTTAATCCAGTATTTTCACAATATAATTTCGCACAGATGGCCACTCTAAAAAAAAAAAAAGAATATGAATTTTTTTTCCTACCACAAAACACTGACGGATACAGCTGAGAATGAATTTGTAATACTTGATAAGTTTAAGGAAGGACACTGCCATTTGTATCGCCTTGTATCTTTTGACTGTGCAGCAAATTTGATAAATTTTAATCCATTACTCCAACACAGCCACACAGCATACTCTTTCATTTATAAACAGCACCCAATAAATAAAACTTCTAGTCAGATATGAACCAAAAATCATTTTCATACTGACTTTCAAACTTCATTTTAGGGCTTTACACCTCATCTAGGTCATTAGAGGTGGGAGAGGATTGGTGACCAGGAATGGGAAGGAATTCTGCTGTGGCCTTTTGAACGAATCATCACAGCATTCACCCGGAGTGATTTTGGGAAAGTGTGGGAAATATAAATCTGGTTGGCTGGACAGGTTTTGAACCCTTGTCAAATCAATTGTCAGGCTCAAGCATTACTGCTCACCCACCCAGCTTAGACTTCAAAGCACAATTTAAACAGTTTGTCTATTCTTTGTTGCAACTACAACATGAATAAATTCTGATAAATTTTATAAGTTGTAATCCTTTATACTCAATACTAGCAAATGCAATAGCAGTAGTAAAAGAAAATTTTTCAAGGGCATAACTGAAGACTGTATTAAAAGATGGAATATTATTTCAAACACCTGGGTAGCTTTTGCTCATAATCGTTGTAACACAACAGGAAAAATGTTGATGTTTGTGTCAAGTATTTTCAAAAACATGTCAAAGGGAACAAGTTGCAAGAAAAGTTTGGGAGAGCGTGGATCCAGAACATCTCTTCCTGCTGAAAGAACTTGTCTATTTTGAGGTAGGATATGCAGATGATGGACTGGCCTTTTCAGCCACTTGAGATAACATGAATAAGAGTGGTTATGGAAGATGTGGATTCATTGATGCCTGCCAGCCTGGCTGAACAGTAAAACGTCACATTTTCATACATAATAATTCACATTTCTACAAATGATTTTCTTTGTAAATTAAAATTTATACTAATGATTGATAAAAAGGAATAGTTTGGTAAGAGAGCAAAAATAATGCTATCACAACATCATGTTTTTATTTTATCTGTGTATAATCAAAAATATTATAACTCACTCCTCAACTAAAACATACATAACAATTTACATTTGCTCTAATTGAACAAAAGTATCCACAAATGAACTAACAAATGAAGCTCCTTTCAATTAAACAGTTGTGGTAATTACTGGAACTTGAAACGTCTGTCCTTGTATGCTACTTGTCCGGTTCTATACAAGTGCTCTTGCTTATCCTGGAAGAAAAAAATTGTAATATAAACAACAATGAGTTGCAATTTAGTTAAAAATACATTTTATACCATACAAATAAGAATTTATCTTTTAACTCAATACTTATTTACAAAGAGACTTCAATACCTTACAAATACAAGATACAATACAATGGATACATAAACTTCCACCATTAACTGACATAAAACAACTTTTTGGTTGAAGACTATTTTTGATTAATGTTACAAACTATGCTTGAATATTAGGACTATAGAAGTTATACATACAGATTTCAATAAAGTCTATATGTTTGTGAAAATTGTGTCATTTACCATACAAGTGTCACAATGTAAGCTTGTGGCCTGACCAGGAAAGCAAAACCATATAAGCTTATGAAAACAGTTAATAATGCTTTATAATCCTTTGTACTGTAACAATGTCCTGGAATCAATGTTTATTTGTTAGAATTGCTGAAAGCTAATGAGGTGTATGTTTGATCTGGATAGATATTTGTGTAAGAAAGAGATGTCACTAAAGGGCATTTATGATGATACGGAGCCAACACTAGGGTAGGCTGCCCCTGGCTACACCACATTAAAAATGTAGGCTACTGAATTTAAACAGTGGAAAACCAACACTGAAGATGATCCCTACATAGATAGGTCAGTGGAGACAATTGGTAGGGAAATGTCGATAGGGAATGCAAGTTGGTGAGAGACAGGAGATTAACAGATCCTTAGATCTTGGAAATGAGTGGCTTCCATCCCATGAGTGCTGATACTTTTAACAACACACTGAAAGTCAAAAGGGGTGTTACCATGGAATATATGTATTTTGTGACATGGGATGGGACCTGTGCCTTTTACTTTACCCCAGAAATAAAGTAACAGGTAATAGTGTGGAAACATGCCAGATCTCTAAAAAGAACACTGTCAATCTTCCCATGGGGAAAGTGATGGTGTCTTTTATCAGGGATTCTGAAGGTATATTCACTTTAGATTTCTGAAGCAATTAAACTATGAAGCCACCACAAGCAGCAGTAAATAAAAAGCGAAGAGGTAGATTGTAAAAGAGTGCTGTTCCATCAGCATAACACACCTGGTACCAAGTCTCTGATATGCCACAAATGCAGTTCATAAGGGTGGGTTTCAGTTGGTATCAGAAATGTTCTGGTTCTGTTAATGCAAGGCTGCCCAACCAATTAGAGATAGGTCACAATTTTGATTCTAAGTTAGCTTGCAGGCCACAATTTCAATTCTATGTCAGCCTGCAGGCCACCTAATAGTTGCGTATAGTTACAATAGATATTTAAATAAAATAAAAATATAAGCAACACAATTATGATAAAAAAGTTTTAAAAAAATCAATGAGACCTCTGAAGTGGTTTTTCAATTATAATCAAAAAGTAAAAAACGTCAATGAGACGTTTGCTATTGTTTTTGAGCTAGTGCATGCCATGTGGTTGGGCAGCCATGTGTTAATGTATCAATTCACACAATCCACCATCCTCAGACTTCTATTTCCAAACCTTCAAATGCTTCACTTGCAACCATTTCAAATCAGACTATCATTTCATTCTGTGACACTTTTAATAAATCCTTTTATGCAGGAGGCATAAGGGCACTGGAATGTTGTTAGAAAAAGTGTGTAGAACTTGGAGGGGACTGTACTGAAAAGCAGAACATAACTTTTTTGAGACTCATGTGAATCAGTGTTAGGACACAAACTTAATCATCGTAATGTCAATAGATTTCCCTGAAAAATTGACTGAATAATTTCAGAACACAATGCACAGCTTGGAACAAATTAAGAACAATGGTACAAAGTTTATGAGCATGGAATGAAATGTGGTCCAATAATTATATAACAACAAAGCTCAATGGAAAGATTAGCATTTTCATCTCATATCTAGGTACCAAAAATCACTCTAATGTTTTCTTAATTACTATGCACTTTTGTTTTTAAAGGAATTCTTTTCATAATGTTTATCAAACTAAACTCACCCGACTTCTTTTTAAGAGCCATATGAATGCTGCAATAGGTAGCACTATTAATCCAATGCCATATAAAGAAGTTTTCGGAGTTGGTTTGAAGTGATCATACTGTGTCGCTCTCATGGCCATAAACCTTTGTATTCCAGAATCAAACTAGAAATAAACAGAAAATGCATGAAATAAAACACTCCATCCAGTTTTCAGAAATGCTGATTGGTTAGGGTTTTTATTCAAGGCATACTAACTAAACTCATCTAACAAGCTGATACAACTTGCCATTAGAACTGTATATCAAGTGAAGAAAAGTGTGACACTTTTATTAGTGAGATCACAAATGCTTCCATTTTAAAAAATCATCTAAATCCTGAGAACGGCAGGACCATCTTAACGTTTTTCAGGATCCAGTACGCTGATGCATAGCAGTTTGATCCAGCAACAATCATTCCTCTTTAAGATAAGTGCAACATATCAATTATTAGAAATCACAAAGTTTATTTCTATGAAGGAGACCTTTGCTACAAGTATAAATATGCAATGAAGTCTTCACCGATGACCTGCTGGACTTTGATGTAGAAACACAACATTTTTACCACCCTCCTCAAGATGTGAACTCATCTGTACTGGTCTGCTGAGCAACAGATAACAAGTCCGCTCAGATTCTGTAACCCTCTTTTATAGTATGTGGCTTTGTCCATGCTTGGAAATCGAAACCAGCGGTCATGAATCCCCTACCTACAAATAAAAACTTTCCTACACTCTTATGTTTAAAATCAACTGATAATTTACCGTCAGGATTCTCTCTTCTTTTCCACACGCCGTTTCTAAATCTTCCACCAAAATCTATCCAGCCCTCATAACCAATTCGGTAATTTCCAAGGAAAAATCTAGCTGTCCTCCTCTACACTGCAATATTTGATACATATAATGTGGGTCCCATATCATCCCACAATACTTTAGCAAGGGTATCTTTTACTTTCCTGATACTCCAGTCATTATTCTTTGCAACAGATGCTATAGTTAGAAACCTTTCCCTACAATCTCCCGAATTTTTCTTGCACAGATTAGCTTACTGTCAACTGATATTCCCAGGTATTTACATTTTATTCCTACAACAAGCAATTCCCCTTCCACTGAATAATCATACAAAAACATTATTTTCCTTTCTGTATACCCAATTAGTTGACTCTTCATTACATGCCTACACTCCCAACAAGATATAATATCTAATATCCCTATGTATTTGCTCACAATTATCCCTTGATATAATCATACTATACAGCATCATGTCATCTGCAGACAGCCTAACCTCTAACTGTAGATCAACAGCAGAATCATTCATTAGAATAACAAACAGTAGTGGTTCCCAATATGCTACCCTGTGGCACACCTGTTATCACATCACTACCCACTTTGACACTTTGCTTCCTACCTCTTAAGAATTCTTTTATCCCAATAGTCTTAACCTTATTTACAACCATTCTATGGACAACTCTGTCAGAGAATTTAAAAAGATCCAGTGCCACACTAACTACTTGGCCTCCCTTGTTCATTTCTAAAATATCTTATACATAATCAGCTAACAAAGAGTCACATGAATAACCTATTCTAAGTCTATGCCGCTGACTTACAAATCACTTCTTTTCCTCACAGGTTTTCATAATGTAGTTGGCTATAAGATATTGATACATTATATCTCTCATAATATTTTTTTTAAATCATTGGTAATTTTATTTATAAGTACATACATTGTAATTACGTAAATTTTCATTTTAGATATGGAGTAAATGTATTTCCATTAGGACTACAACAAAAGTAATTATTTCTTTGCTCCACACTTCACTCCAATCCTGAATTTCCCTTATCACAAAAATATTTGATATTGTTTTTCAGTCAGGATTAAAGGAAAATAAAACCGTAAAAAAAAAAAATTGTTTCATTTGTGAACAAAATTCAGGACAGAAAGCATTAAAGTTATTTTCAAATAGAGAAATAAAATTTATTCAAATTTTAAAACTTTACAATGCAGCACTCCTACCAAACAATTTTACTAGATAAACATACTGTCTCTATTCTTATACATCTGGACATCCAAACAGATTACTAAGTAATCAAAATTATTTACTTTTTTATGCTTCATTCGAACAAGCTTTAGTGAAAGAGACCGTGGCAAGTCGGTGATGGAATCGTTACGAATAGATACTGCAGGTATCGTTAAGCAATTAGAGCTCCTGAAGTGGGGGAAAGCACCGGGCCCGGATGGAATTCCAGTAAGAGTATTTTCAGAGTATGCTGTAGAAATCGGGCCATTTCTGTCTGATATATTCAGTAAATCATTAGAAGAGCGAAAAGTACCTTCAGACTGGAAAATCGCGCAAGTAACTCCGATTTTCAAAAAAGGTGATCGAAGTGATCCTGGGAACTATCGTCCCATATCTATAACATCTGTTTGTAGTAGAGTTATGGAGCATATTATATGCTCGAACATTATGAATTTTCTAGATTATAATAATTTGCTTACAACAAATCAACATGGATTTCGGAAGAAAAGATCATGTGAAACACAGCTGGCCCTATTTACACACGACGTAATGAAAGTTATCGATACAGGTTCACAAGTAGATGCAATTTTTTTAGATTTCCAGAAAGCCTTTGACTCTGTGCCACACAACCGCCTTTTAGCGAAGCTTCGAGCGTACGGTATATCGGATCAGCTTTGTGAATGGATAAAGGATTTTCTAACTGGTCGGTCGCAGTATGTTGTCGTTGAAGGAGAAAGTTCTTCTAATCTAGATGTTACATCGGGTGTACCTCAAGGAAGTGTAATAGGACCACTTCTTTTCTTAATTTTTATAAACGATCTCGGAGACAAAGTGAAAAGCCTTTTTAGATTGTTTGCTGATGATGCGGTTATTTATAGGGAAGTAAGAACTTTGGCCGATTGCTTAGAAATTCAGCGCGATCTGGATGTTATTTTGGCTTGGTGCGCTGAGTGGCAACTTACTCTAAATTGTAAAAAGTGCAAGACAATGAGCATAACTAACAAAAAGAATCCGATTGTTCAGAAATACGAGTTAAACAATACAGTTATTGATATGGTCGATTCTATTAAATATTTGGGAGTAACAGTACAAAGGAACATGAAATGGGACATACACATTAATTCTTTAGTAGGTAGAGCAAATTCTAGGCTGCGATTCATAGGTAGAATCTTGAAAAATTGTAATGAACAAACAAAGGAGATAGCGTACAAATCTCTTGTGCGTCCACATTTGAATTATTGTTGTGCCATTTGGGACCCGTTTCGTAAGGGATTGATCGAAAGTATAGAGAAAGTACAGAGAAGAGCCGCTCGATTCGTGACCACTTGCTACAGTCCTTATGAAAGCGTCACAGAACTGATTAGTAGATTAGGTTGGGAGTCTCTGGTAGATAGACGACACACGTTTCGTTTAAACTTATTGGAAAACATGCGTACTCCAACTTTCACTCATGAGTGTAGTGAAATACTTCTTCCACCAACCTATTTGAGTCGGAAGGACAGGAAAGATAAAATTAGAGAAATAAGGTGCCGGACTGATTCTTATATGAATTCTTTTTTCCCTCGTACCATTAGGGATTGGAATGCACAGCAAAGAGATTACCTTTGGTGCTGAGCACCCTCTGCCACCCACAATTTTGTGAATTGCAGAGTATATATGTAGATGTAGATGTAGACCTAAGTGCATTCGCCTGAAGTGATTTTGGGAAACCATTAAAAACCGAAAAATAAACTGCCTTGGTCGAACACGCATTCCTTCCAATGTTAACCGCTCAACTATCAGGCTCCGTTCAGAATTATCTGAAATACAATGTAACAAAGGTGGTATTGCCTTCATTTTGGGCACCGCACGTGTTTGAGTGATTTCACAATCACGCCGCACAGATTAAGTTTTGAAAAGGAAATGTGTCACCACCAGTGAGTCTCTTACAATTTCCGTTTAAGGGTGATAAATATAGTATCTATCCCATTTCACGCGCTAATCTACGAATGTCTTTTACAGTAAGACAGAGTATACCTTGTAATTAATAAGAAAACAACCGAATAGACTTAAAACTCCAATAATCACACCGCGTCAAAACTCGTATAGTGCTGTACGGTCTGCAACTGACAACACAACTTGGACTTCAAACTAGACATGACTGTTCTTATCAACATTTCAGTCATTATTAATACAATCTTTTGAAACCTATATATCGACCACAGATTATTCTATACCCTATTCTATGTTGTAAATAAATTTACATAGTAAGAAACATAGTTTTTATCTAAAAGCGAAGCCGAGAATTGTTTAACCTACTGTGACTAAAGTGACCAGATTTTAACATTGGTAAAGCGGGACACCATTGACGGGGGCGGGGGGGGCGTTCTTGGTTAAAAAGTTGGTCTATATAGAGCAACAAAAATTTTTATATAACGCAAAAATAGTATTGTAATATTTTTTTTTTAATTTCAACATAAGTACAATTTACAAATATATTACATTAAAAAATTATGTATAGTATTTTATTCTTTGGCATATTTCTCATTTGAGTGAATTTTTTTCAGTAGATTGCTGTCATTGTTTAAAAGTTTGTAAAATTTTTCACAAGACTATGTTACATTATATTTCACACATTATATGGCCTTCAAAGTCTCAGCACTTAACTGTGACCTTTCTGATGTCCACACTTTATTTACCGTAGTAAAAACGCGTTCAGTCGCAGCATTAGTTCCTGATAAGGACAGCGCGTATTCTACAATTTTTAGTTCATTATTGTATGGAACATGGTTTGTTTCAAAATGATGAAATATTTCTAACCATTTGTTCTCTATTGTGACTTTTGCTGAAGACAAAAATTTAACCTTTTCCTCGTTAATATATTTTTTTCATAATGATACTTTATTCAAAAGATCATTTTTGGAAATACTACACGGAAAATTTTAAGTAATATGATCGAATGAGTTTTGCACATCATTCCAATTAAGTTCTGAATTTGCCGTGATGTAAGTGTCACTTTCAAGCTCGGCGCTAGACTTTTTGATGCCTCTATAAAATATAGTATAAATAATAAGAGTAATGTCTGCTAAATTCAAGAACATTTATGTATTTATGAAATAAATTAAATTCCTAAATTATCTGAATAGCTGATTTGTTGACATCACTTGTTTAACTAGCACTAGGACGCAGCACGACGTGTATCGTCTCAGAGGCAGTTACAAAATGTTTTCTCTGTTATCTCTGGTTTTCGTCGTTGCCAGTATCAAAAATGCCGTTGTTCATTAAATCTAAACAATGGTGGTCGAATGTTAACAACTGATCAACAATGCGACCTTCGATAAGCAGTTCTTGATAATCACTTCTCGATAGTCAGTACTAAACAATTATTTGTTTTTATTAAAATTTAACATAAAATTAACAAAAATAATATAAAACTCATATCCTGACGAAATAGCCACATGGCCCTTCCCGTTCTCCCGCCGTTCCATAGCTTGTCACGCATTCTTTCAAAAAATCGGGACTTTTTTAAAACGCCGCAGGACGCGGGACGAATTGTTAAAAATCGAGACAGTCCCGCTAAAAGCGGGACGTCTGGTCACCTTAACCTACCCCCACTGTATAACAGAAAGACATCAAATCTGTGAAGAAATTCTTTCAACCAATCCTGTTTCAACAGCTATATTTAGTGGCCTTTCAGAGCGCTGTAATTACTAACAGACCATGAAGAGATATTCTGCATTTTCATTGCATTCGTAATAACTAGTAATAACTTCAGAGAGAGTGATTCAGTGCATGATATCTACTCGCCACATTACATATACATTCCTCTAAAAAAAAAAATTTCCTACGAAGAATGGCATTCGCTCCTTTGAATGTGGTAATTTCCTTATATTTGAGGGCTTTCTTCGTACTCACAGGCTATCGGATTTATTCTTGTTCGTCGTATCAAACAAGTTTGCGATCTAAATCGTGATATCTAGAAACTACACAGACGGAAAAAAAAAATCCCAACACCAAGAAAAAATTATTGTAGAGTAATGAAATTTGGACAATGCATTTGTCAAGTTAACATGTTTAATTGATTAAATTTTCAAGATCACAGGTTAATTTAAGCTCAAGAAAATGCATTTCAAATGTGAAATACTGTTAAATTAATAGCCGGTGTAACCTCCAGAATTTTGAATGCAAGCCTGCAAACGTGAATGCATTGTGTCATACAGGTTTCGAATGTCACTTTGTGGTATGGAGTTCCATGCTTGTTGTACTTGTGCTGTCAATACTGGGACGGTCAGTGCTGGCTGTGGATGATGCTGGAGTTGTCGTCCAATGATATCCCATACGTGTTCAATTGGAGACAGATCTGGTGATCTCGCAGGCCAAGGTAACATGTCGACACTCTGTAGAGCACGTTGCGAGACAACAGCGGTATGAGGGCGAGCGTTATCCTGTTGAAAAACTCCCCCTTGAATGCTGTTCATGAATGGCAGCACTACAGGTTGAATTACCAGACTGACGTACAAATTTGCAGTCAGTGTGTTTGGTATAACCACAAGAGTGCTCCTGCTGTCATAGGAAATTGCTCCCCAGACCATGACTCCAGGTGTAGGTCCAGTGTGTCTAGGCCGCAGACAGTTTGGTTGCAGGCGTTCCCCTGGCCTCCTTCTGACCAACACTGGAGATCTGTTGTGTTTTCTGATGAAAGCAGGTTCTGCCTTGGTGCCAGTGATGGCCGAGTGTTGGTCAGAAGGAGGCCAGGGGAACGCCTGCAACCAAACTGTCTGCGGCCTAGACACACTGGACCTACACCTGGAGTCATGGTCTGGGGAGCAATTTCCTATGACAGCAGGAGCACTCTTGTGGTTATACCAAACACACTGACTGCAAATTTGTACGTCAGTCTGGTAATTCAACCTGTAGTGCTGCCATTCATGAACAGCATTCAAGGGGGAGTTTTTCAACAGGATAACGCTCGCCCTCATACCGCTGTTGTCTCGCAACGTGCTCTACAGAGTGTCGACATGTTACCTTGGCCTGCGAGATCACCAGATCTGTCTCCAATTGAACACGTATGGGATATCATTGGACGACAACTCCAGCATCATCCACAGCCAGCACTGACCGTCCCAGTATTGACAGCACAAGTACAACAAGCATGGAACTCCATACCACAAAGTGACATTCGAAACCTGTATGACACAATGCATTCACGTTTGCAGGCTTGCATTCAAAATTCTGGAGGTTACACCGGCTATTAATTTAACAGTATTTCACATTTGAAATGCATTTTCTTGAGCTTAAATTAACCTGTGATCTTGAAAATTTAATCAATTAAACATGTTAACTTGACAAATGCATTGTCCAAATTTCATTACTCTACAATAATTTTTTCTTGGTGTTGGGATTTTTTTTTTCCGTCTGTGTATTTTTATAACTGACAGTTTCTTTAACACTATCATTTTGCTACTGAAAAACCATTTCTAACATAAAAGATATGATTTACGGTACTAGAATTATTTTCATATTAAAAACGATATGGTTATTAAATGCTGTAAGAATGGATGCAAACCAAAAGAGTAGTAACAAAATTAACAGACAATAAACCAATAATTATTTAAAGTTATAGTCATCTGATTGTGAGATTGACCGGGAAATTTCGATGACTCGCGCTGAGAGAATTATGCGCGTCAGAATTTACGATCGTTGCACCAACATCAAATTACTAAGGTTCGGTACAGCCAACCAAATAAAACATTATTTTTTCCTCATAATACTTTCAAATATTGTTCAGCTTCTGCCAGAGCAATACAATCAAAACAGTGATGAGTTAGTGAGAAGAAGAGCGGATGCCTTTTAGGAAAAAACAAACACATGAAACACTGTTGAAATGGTCGGTCCTCAAACAACCTTAGTGGTTCATTCAGGAGAAATTGCATGTTTCACATTAGCTCAAAAACGAATGTGAATGCAAAATTCTAAAGTGATGGCATGTCAAGCAGCAGCTGTCTAAAAGTGGCATCAAGTTAAATTACGTTTAAAACGAAGGAACTGAAGCTAAACCTTTGAACAATTGTAGAAGATGTTTTCTTTAAAACTTGAAATCAATAAAAACAACTGCGTATAACATTTTTTAACCGGTGACTCCCAAGTAGTCCGGCCAAGTGGCCGAGTTTCAATTTGCAGAGCAATACGCCTCTACCGCGGTAAGTTAAACTAATATGCATTAGACTTCTATGGAAGATACATTTCCTCCTTACAGTGAAAGTACAACGTGATTTAACTTATGTACAAAATTCAATTTTTCTTCGAATAAAGAAAAGGAACTCGTGAAAGTAAATACGTCACAAGATAAACGCAATTTCCGATGAATCTTGTGTAGATGACAAAGTTCCGCAACGTTAATCAAGAACAAATTGAACCCACAACTTAAAAAAAAAAAGTAGCAGCTACTGGAATTACAACGCACATTGTGTACAATCAGCTACTGCAATAGGCGTTACACAATGTAGGTTAATGGCTCGCCTTGCGTTGCAGTTCTTTGTCGGCTTGTGCCATGCGACAAACAACTTTGGGCATCCCACAGTGAAAAGTACCACACTGAACTAATTTGATAACAAATGGCAAAGGTCATGGATCAGCAAGCTCCAAGGACAAATATTGTCAAGGAAGCGTGTTTGTTTAGGACGGCTGTTACAATTTGTAGTTGACATTACTGAATAAGTAAACGGATTCTGGCACTGTCAAAACATCTTGCATCCGATGTTAAACAACAAGTTTAGCTCAAAGACTCATCCACTCCATTAAATTAGACCAAGTGTTTATTTTTGCACCAACACAATACTGGTAATGAAATACAGACTGAGGATGTTCTGCATATGGATGTAGGAGTATGTAGAGGGTAGAAAAGAATGTATGACTGTATCAAACCAGTAGAAAGAATCATGAAAACAAATGTCTGCCAAATCACATAGACGATACCAACTCGTCGGGTACAGATTGCTGATTTTTTGCAATTTGCATATCCGTTTATGTGTAAAAAGAAAATCTTTTCGTGACGTCAATTACGACAAATTCTCTCGTTTTCATGTGCACGAATGTGTCGACATATGTGTACTGTAAAAAGCTGGCATTATAAATTCTTTAGTTTGTGCTTATTTTTTTACTTCCAGTGATCGAATCAGAAATATTATCATGTAGTGATTTCAGTATATGCATACTTTTAATACAGCAATGTGGTTGAAACTTCGGAGACGTAAAACCGCACAGTTACTTGGTTTTAAGCTTACTAAATATATACCGTAACCGCAGAATAAGAAAAGAAGGCACGCAAACTGGAGTAGCCTGCATGCAGGAATAAGTGAAACAATAAATCATAGTGTACCTTTCTTCACAACATAGTACTCCACTCACAGACGTTAGCAAATTTACAGCCCGAAACAATCAACTAAGTAGGCTCACGTTCCGAGGGTCGATTCGATTTTTGCCTTCGGCACGAGTCGTTTCAATTCTCTGTTGCACATGTCTAATGCTGTAATCACTATTGCAACATATATTCATGCTGGAGCGAATATGTAATTTAAAAGAGAATTAAGCAATTCATACTTTGAGTTGACTTTGGCCACAGGTGGCAAAAGCAGATTTTATAAAATAAATGAACCGTGTGACACACTGAAGGCAATTACCAAACACGTGGCTTTCATCAAAAGCAACAAACCTATCTTACTCCGAGCAATGATGCAATATTAAATAATTACTTGGAATGTCATAGATCTAACACACTCCAAGCGCCTGATTAGATATAGGCGGTTTCATAATTTCATCCGGTATGAGACATAAACATGGTTTAAATGAAAACAAGAGCGCAACTGGAAACTAACCCCGCAACCTCTACTTCAATTTGGCAGCTGTTAACCGAATACACTACAAATTTCAGTAGTTATAACAACTGAAGGCAATTATCTAAGAGACATGTAAAACAAACATACCTAACAAGAAGCTTAATACCATGTGAAACAGTATTAGCAATACAGTGGGACTTAAACAAAAAACTTGAGAAGAAACTACTAAACATGCAAATTCCTGAAAAAGAACTAATCCTGCTTATAATGTTCAACAAAAACAATCATTAGGCACCATACCAAACCTGACTTTCCTTCGTGTTCATTTTTAACCTTATCGCTACAGCACATATTTGTAAAAATATAGGTTAAAACCAAATTTTGCGTGGAATAACTACCTAGTAAAGATGAAGTAAAATGACTTGACTACTTTGGAGAAATAAAGAAAAGAGGTGTGAACATTAAAGCTGCCAATGGGAAACCTCTTTTAAGCTCAGACGATAGAGCTAATCGATGAAGGAATACATTGAGAAACTTTATGATGGGGACGACTTTAACAATAGTGTAATGGAAAAGGAAGACGATGTCGACACTGATGACTTAGGAGATACTGTTTTGAGGACAGAAATTAATAAAGCTCTGAATGACTTGAAAGCATATATGGCAGTTGGAATTGATGAGATCCCTGCAGAACTTCTTAAATCCCTACAAGAAGAAGGAATCGAAAGATTATTCAAGCCGATATCAAAAAGTTATGAAACAGGTGAAATTCATACTGATTTTAATAAAAATACCATCTTCACACTTCCGAAGAAAGCACAAGCCGACAAATGTAAGAATTATCGCACCATTAGTCTAACATCACATGCTTCAAAATTACTGACCAGAATAATATACAGAAAGATGGAAAGAGAAGTAGAAGAGATAGCAGGTGAAGATCAGTTTGGGTTTAGGAAAAATCGCGGTACAAGGGAAGCAATTCTGGCTTTAAGATTAATACTTGAAGGGCGGACCAAGAAAAATAAAGATACTTTTATGGCGTTTGTTGATTTAGAAAAAGCTTTTGATAATGTTAGGTGGGACAAGACGTTCAAAATTTTAAAGAAATCAGGTCTAAAGTATCGAGATAGAAGAATATGAATTACATAAGAATCAAGTGGCTATAATAAAAGTAGAGAATCACGAGAGACATGCATCAGTTAAAAAGGGTGTAAGACAAGGTTGTAGTCTATACCCGTTAATATTCAACTCGTATGTAGAAGAAGCAATAAAGAAAGTAAAAGGAAAATTTCCATGTGGCATAAGTGTTAAGGGAGAAAAAAATCAGTATGCTACGATTTGCTGATGATATTATCTTGTTAGCAGAAAGGGCTGAGGATATTGAGAAGTTACTGAATGGCATGAACAAAATACTGAAGGAAGATTTTGGACTGAATATAAATCAAAGCAAGACAAAAGTGATGAAACGTATCAGAAATGATGCCAATACTAGTAGATTAAATATAAAAATAGGATCGGATGCAATAGGAGAACAAAGTGAACTCTGTTACTTGGGAAGCACAATTACAACCGATGGCCGAAGCAGGAATGATGTTAAAAGCAGAATAGCACTAGCAAAAAGAGCCTTTATAAAAAAGAGAAAACTTTTTAGTTTGAAATATTGATCTAGGAATTAGAAAGACCTTTTTAAAACTATGTGTGGAGCACAGCACTTTATGGTAGCGAAACATGGACTTTAAGAATACTGGAAAGAAAGAAAATTGAAGCAATTGAAATGTGGTGCTACAGAAGAATGCTGAAAATTAAGTGGACAGACAAAGTAAGAAATTAACGAATTTTGTAAATTATGGGTGAGGAAAGAAATTTGTGGAAGAAGCTTACAGAAAGAAGAGATAGGCTGGTAGGTCATATTTTGAGACATGCTGGATTGGTTAATTTGCTGGTGGAGAGAACAGTCTAAGGTAAGAACTGTACAGAAAGACAGAGATTAGAATATATGAAGCAGATAATTGAGGACGTGGGTTGTAAGGGGTATGTAAGGATGAAGAGGTTAGCACAGGGTAGGAAGGGATGGAGGACTGCATCAAACCAGTAGAAAGACTGACGACAGAAAAAAAATGGATTTTAGGATAAAAGCATAATTAAGTACGAAATTCCTGTCAAGCACCTTAGCTACACTAAGATATACCAACCTGCAAACGTATATAGTGAGAGACAGCTCAAAAATAACTAAAAAATAAAAATGTATTGAGATTTTGGGAGTAATAAATATGAGATTCCACGCATATCGGATTACTACAACATTATATTTATATTTGTGTGTAGGTTCGCCAGTTGTAGGCCTATTATCAAAAATTGTAGTAGGACATGCAACTGAACAGTATGCGAAAAAGATAAAACTGCTTCTTGGAGGCCACAGAATGTGAAGATCCGCAGATATTTTCAACATTACTACCTGTTTATAGATAAATAGTTGAGACATAGCAAGAAACAAACTTTTTTGTGCAACAGCTGTGTTATCAGCACGTGCTATGTTCGACTCATTATCACTTGAAGACGGGATTCAAAAGAACTTTGAACTCCTCGCATCAGACAAAGAAGATAGGGCAGTCATGTGAGATACGTCAAAACAAAATCATCTGTTTACATAGATAATATACTTCGCTCTTCGACCGAACCAGTGTGGCTTTATTGAAACTAAAGGATTTGTTAAACCATTTAATCCTTGAAGTTTTTCCTACTGTGGGATAAAAATACTACATTGTGGGCCTGAAAACATGCAACATGCCCAACAACGAACACAGGCCAAAATCTAAGTCCTTGAGAGCGCGTATTCAAGACCTGCTCCCATTCTGGTAGCATGGACAAAGACTGTAGGGAAGGTCGTTTCAAGGCACTTATCGTCTGACGTCACAAACAGAATCTGAAAAACCCACACCAACAAACACGAGCAAAACGCCATCCAGGTCATACGCGAATATTATGCGTGATTGGGGTGTACGTTATCTCTTCTCCACATCGGACGAAGGGAATAAACATTAATTTTATAAACCTCATTTCCCAGAATTTTTTGAGCATATCAGTCATCCAACACCATTTCACTAAACTCAACAATAAACATATCTGATCGTATTCTTCCCAACAAAGTTTTTTCTTGTGGTTTCCTTGTAATTCAGGACATGAGAGTCTTAATTTCTAAGAAACGTAAAATGCTCGTTTAAGTTAAACTGTATGTAGATTCAGTTGTAACGTCAGATAGAAATTGATGCCACAAACAAGGTAATGGTGGGCCATTTGCGATCTTTCCTATTAACAAAGTATCAAGGTGCAGGAGCAAAATGAAAAAGTGGGGATACACGGATGACGACAAGTGTGACTGCGGCTTCTCGAAACATCTCCTCGAGTGCAGGGACATGGGCTTCACGTGCCAAGCTGAAGACCTAATTCTTAACCAATGACAAAGCAATCCAAGCAGCTAGTTTCTGTGAAAAAAACAATTTGAAACAGTCCGGACACGGAAAGTATGTAAGGATTAACAAACTCTGTCAAGATTCAATGTCCTGCGCCAAGCGAGGGAAATGGACGGTGTAAACTTTGTTCCACTGCGTTGTATTATTTTGTGCAGTGAAACATGTATTTGTATGAAAGGAAACGAGAACCATTTCATTATTCTTCTGTATGGTTGCGGAAAACCATTTAGAAAGAATAACTGTGTTACTATTAAGATATATTGCATTTACATTTTCTTATTCTCATAAATTCCACCAGTAAACTACAGGTCTGATCTGGTTGATTATATTTTCATCACGATCGTTTAAGAAAGTTAAACAATAACAATAACTTAACATTTTGACGTGTTAATATTTTCATATTAAGTGGTTAAGAGTGATTAACAGCTTTTCCTACTGAAATAAAAAAGAGTGGTTAGCGACTATCGAATTCTCCAGATAATGAACCACATCAAAATATACCCATCTCGCTTCATGGAAACCTTTAACAAAATTATATCCAATGTGAAATGTATTTCACCGCAATTGAAGTTCTTTAGCTCGTATGATAACAACTATGACCTTCATTTCAAGCCATCGTAAATCACATATGGAAAACACGCAACAAAAATATGTGTGTGTCAAATCACAGCTGTTCCAGTTCGCCTTATCGGCACTAAAATCGTAAAGAGGACAAATTAACTACTGTTTTTAACTTTTCCACATTTTTTTCCATTTTATATATACGCTATAACATCAGTTCATTTAAACGGTCATTTTCAATTTTTTAGGTATAAAATATCCGTTACGATCTACTGTACTAGTTTTTGTCGAAATACGTACTTCCAGAGTGTAAGCTGCTTTCAGCACATCTGCCCTAGAATAATAAACATCTCTTAGAACTAATGATATTACCCAATTTTTCACGTAAGCTCCTTCCTGTGCCGCATACCTAAGTTATGTATCTAGGCGTATAAATATTAATACAGGAGATGAGAGAATGTGGGCAAAAGAGAATCAAGACGGACACCATGGCTGGAAATTTCCTGTCATTTGCGACTGAATGTTAAGTATTTCTCAGAATAACAAGACGCCTAGAAGAAGGTGCCCTTCTGATACGAGATAACACAGAAATATGCTTGTATAATGTTCCAGCAGTGTATAAACGCTTGCTGTAATTTCTGGCAATACGAATGAGAAATCGGTGTCGCTGGGATTTTTCGGTTGTTTATCTGAAATAGAGCTGTAAAAGTAACGAGAAATTCTGTACCCGTATGTATTCGTTACTAAACCAATCAGTACCCATTACTTTCGAATCGTTACTCGTTACTTTTGATACAATCGAACACTAGCATGAAGCGTCGCGGCGAGTTGAGTCGCCTACGGGATAACTTCGTCACTGTCGTATTGTTTCGTTACTCGCATTCACATAAGAGTCGCGTCGCATACGAGACGACTTAGTTCGTACTTGGTAATGTTTAAGTAAATTATTTATTTTGTAAAATAAGTTGATCGTTTCGATAAAACTTAAAGTAATTAGCACATGGATCCTACGGAAAACATCTGAATGTACACTTGATTTACTGTAATAAATACTGAATTAGCATACAAAAAAAAAAAAAAGAGTACCTGATATTTCATCTGACTGTGACATATCTAGTGACAATAACTAATGACGGTTATTTTTTAAAGTAGCCTACTCAAAACCCTGCAAACAAGCCTAATAGGATAATGGGAAATGTATTTAACAAATTTTATAATCTCATCAAAGTATTTAGTTTTTAAATGGGAGGTCTCACCACTGTCTTCATTTACTGTTTTCATTTATATCTGGAAATTCCTCAACTTTTTGTGATAGATCTGTTAAAAGAAACGTGGAAATACTATCAAATCGGGCCTGCAGGCAGAGCTTTGAGTAGGAGGCTTTATCTGATGTCGCATTGTTTCAGTTTCCACAATACAGTCATGCCTTGCGATTATTTTGTTCGTTAGAAAATTTGAAATGGAACTGTAACACACAGAATAGATGAGAATGAACAGGTACGTACCTACGTATGGGTTTTCCCGGATCACTCCACGCGAATGTTGGGATGGTTCCTCACTATAGCCCATGGGCGCCTCCTGCCATATCCCGTCCAAACTATTACCCTTTCGGATAGGTGCAATGCACCCTCTGCCACACACTTTTAGTGAATCGCGGGGTAATAGTAATAGTATCTATTCCATTCACATTTTGCGTAACTGATAGACTGATTACTGATTTTTACAGTGACTGAATGACTTAAATTAAGAAAATAAAATATATGTTTTTCTTGTTTGCGGTCTGATATTTCAACGATGGGTTTATTATAACCAACATACATCAATATATTATGGGAAAATTATTTATTGACTTTAAAAATTAACATTAGAAAATTCCCCACTCATCCGCGTTTCGGATTAATGATTTTCTTTTTTTAATCTTAAAATTCATTGATTGCTATGTCACATTACTTCTGATACAATTGAGCATGAAGCATCACATGAATGACTTCGTTAGTACTTTGTACAGTTCAAGTAAATTGTTCACTGAGTAAAGTAAATTTAGTTAAATTGTTCGTACATTTGATTTACTGGACAGAATATTAAACACTTCAGAATAATACCTAATTTCACAATCGCAGCACATTTAAATCAACTAATTTCAAATCAAACGTGCTCATTCAATCCAGCTCCTGCATGACGCATGATACGTCGTGTTCGTTTGTTTAACGAATCAAACTGACATCTATACGACAAATGCGAGTAACGAAATGAATTTGTGAGTAACGATTCGGTACTTCGAGTCAGGCGACGAACCCGTTACTCAGTAACGAATACATCGTTACTTTTACAGCTCTAATCTGAAATGCTCCCTGGTTCGGATTCCACGTTAACTGCAGGTCCCACAGGAAAGGAACCGGCCGTCCTACCTCTGACACAATGGATTAGTATGCCTCCTTCGGGAGGATCCAACCAACCTTTGGGTTGTGGACCAAGTTATTTTTTATCTGAAATGCAAAGATCCCCAAGAGTGTTATTGTTTCTCCTATAGTTATGGACGATTATTATATTCTTTGCCCGAGGTAGCTATTGCATGGTTCCATCAAAATGAAACCTCTGTCATTGCCATTGAGATACTGTCTGAAATAATAACCCAAACGCAAAAGGGACGTAACAATATTTGTCTATACAGCCCAATTTTGTAAGAGATACTAATAAAAAAAAAACAAGATCTACGGTATTTTCGTTCCCTACAGAAAAAGAGCTCTGATTAACGTCAAAATGTACAGTATTTCTGTTTTAGAAATCAGAAAATTGTTCTATTTACCATCATTGTCGACACTTTCACAGCCATTTGTTTCCACTTCAATTTTCTTTCTTTCACAAACGAATATGTATTCCACTGAGTATTACAAATTAGGGAGCGTCCATAAACCATGTGGCTCCATTTTGGCCTCCAGTGAAACCCCCCACCCCCACGTAGCCTGACATAACTATCTCTCCTACCAATTTATACAAAACTATTTTTTTAACTGCTTAACATCTCTTAACAGCGAGGTCTTTAGAGACAGGAAAGGATGGGGGGGGGGGGGCAAAGAATGGGAAGGAATTTGGCCATGGCCTTTTGAAAGAATCATCCTGGCATTTACGTGGAGTGATTTGGGGAAAATAATTAATAAAGTCTAATCGGACACACTATCAGCAACAATTACAAGTTTCCAACTGCTGAAGTATGTTATTCTGACAATTCTACTCAAGAACTATACCCATTCAAGTTATCTGAACTAGTCAAATGTGTAATATCTAGTGGCAGTACACTGGACATTAAAAGTCTTTTAAATTTGATGCAAATGCAGGTACAATGACAAATGAAATCAAGACAAATAAGAATCTAGATTTAAGGCAACATCAAAACAAAGAATGTTACCAACTACCAAAGTTGAAGGAAGGATGACTGTGGTGACAAAAATCAGTACACAAACAATATATCAAGCAATCTGTTGGTGCTACAGATGGTGAATAGAATGCATGCCAAAGGTGAATGTGCACACTCAACTTTAAAACATTATATTGACTATTGTAGACAAAGTATCTACCTTTATTTATTTTGATACTGCCTTGAAGCACTAATCCCACTACAGATTTTAAATTTCTATTAGAATGAAGTAACAAAAAGATCCCTTATACACGCAATACACAATGCAAGTAACCCAAAATGTCCATGAAATTACTACTAAGAAATGAATCAATATTGTCATATTTAACACCCTAGCTCCTCACAAAGAAGTGCCACAGCTGTAATAAATATTAGACATTTCAGTGTTCTTTACTCATTGCCATACAAAGCACCTTTGATAACATGCTTCAATGTTATGAGCTCTGCAGTACACAATTCAAGTTGTCCCAGCACAAAATGAGAACCCATCCTTTGCCAACTTTACTATCCTCTTGTGATTTAATAATTTTAGGGATTTATTGTTGGTTAACAGCAGGTCATTAGAGATGAGATATGATTAATGATTAGGAATCTGAAGTAATCAGTCATGGCCTTTATGAAAGAAGCATTATTGGGTTAACAATGAGCGATTTTGGAAAAAAATATACAGAAAATCAAATTGTGGATAGGTAAACCAGGAAATGAACCTCATTTTTTCCTAAAAGAGAGGCATTAATGGTAACATTTGCTCACTGGCCTCAGTAAAGCTAAAATACCCACAAAAATATTGTGTCACAGCTTTGAACCTGAGAACATTAGGTTCGAAGCACAAAGTGGTTAGTGTAAACCGTTTGGCCTTCGCTGGTGACACAGCAACTCTCTCTGGAAGTATAGAGAGACTGCATTCAAACAAATCATCATCCTGAAAGAAGTAGCAGATAAAGTCAACTACAGATATCTTTTGAGAGGACTAAATTAATGGCCAATATTATGGATTTTACCACAGTGCTAAACACAAAGTATGAAAAAATCAATATGATCAATAAAGTTAAATATTCAGGTGAAATGATTCAGAGTAATGGACTTAATAAGTAAGCAAACAGACCAAGAGCAAGAAAACTAAAATTACCATAGCAACTGACTAAAGATACCTACAGTAACAAGAATCTCTTAACACCTCAGAATTCATGTTCTCTATGAAAAATTGAGGATTGAAAGAGAGAAAGAGAGCAGAAAATAAGATCTTGAGAAAAATATTAATTATATAGAAAATAAAAAAGAAGAGTTTAGCCACAGGAGGAATAAAGATCTATATAAGGAAGAAGAAAATGATAGGATGATGGACACAACCCAAAAGAAGAGAATCAGATTGTTGCATCACATGATGAAGATGGATAACAGCACACTTACAAAAAGAATTTTCTAGCAGGTTTTCAAGAATAAGAATGGCAACCAGTGGTCCAAGAATTACAGAAAGATACATTAGAGATCGGAATAACAGAGTATGGAAATCTTAATTAGGTTTCTGTGAACCAATTTACTGAAATTTGTATCTTCATTTTAACAACAAAAGCAAAGTATTAATTCCTTGTAGCTGCTGCAGTTATTTCATTAATGTGCAAATTTAATGGTTGTACAAGATACCAGCACTTTCCTTAATAATAAAACAAAGCTGTAGCAGATAATAAATGATTTCGGTGCACAAATCCAGCATTAGCCATTTACTACCAATGGTTCAATCTAAGAAAATATTACCCTTCAATATGTTACTTATTGTTGACCCTCCCAGCAGTTAAAATTACAAAATATTTGAAAACTAGGATAGTAACCATTAGAGCAATAACTCCATCTCTCAATTAACCAGATATGTTATTGACAATGAAGAATTTATATTGGAATTAAAAATCTAAATACATAATTTTATAAACTGTTTTAGTTTATACTTTTATTAGTTCATAAGCAGTAGGCTATCTGAATAAAGAAGAATTGCTAGTACAGTTAAAGTTTCAGCACAGCTAATACACACCGATTACATTGGTTATTTTAATATTTATGCCTTAGTGGCAATCATATTCACTCTTGCGATCTAGAAAACGTGTATCAAACATCTTACTATATTGTCCATAACAGTTCATTTACCCAATCAGATTGACATAGGGATAGACACGATGCAACCTATTATTGTCAGTCTCCAAATGACACAAATATATCTGACTAGCAACCATATCAAAGATGCATACTGTAATTTCATTAGTAATCTGCATTACTACTGATGCTGCATGTGCATTGCATACCAAATAATTTTATACTGACAAATGTGATACTGGAAGCCATTTGTCATCCGCAGTTTTGACACAAACAATAGTGTAACCTTTTTTTGCTTCATTAAAGGTTTAACAAAAATTGACCACTGCATATCAGATAATAGTAGAAGGATTTTATAATGTTCTGAAAAGCAGGATATTACATCAGGCTGCAAGCAAGAAAGTGTTAGCTACAATAAATGCAAAAATAAAATGCCGAAAGTGTGGAGTACTGAACATTCCTTCAAATTAAAACAAACAGAACATAATACAAGGAAGGTTTGAGAATGCTGGATACCTATGCAAGACCAGTAATAAGAATGTGGGAGTTATCACAGATTTACTCTGAAATGAATATTCATAAAGCCCCAAACTTGAGCATTAGTCATATTTCTTCTAAATCAGGTCACCACATCAAATATGTGAGGCAGATGGCATGTAAATTTTTTGTATATTCATATCTAGTGCATTCATCCATATCATAACTAACCATATCAATCAAGTGATGAGTGGGGCCATGTTTTGTGGCACAGAGAAAGAAAAAAAAATCTCATTATTTTAAAAGACATCTCTATATAAGGAAAGGAAGGAACAGTGAGCGGAAGCTTGACATAAATGAGGTCCCTTGTTGTCATTTTAACTGCTCTTAAGCTACCTTCTTTCCCTTTCACAAACAAGTATGAAGTTTTTCCTTCAGTGTTACATATTACTGAAGACAAAGTGCTTAGTAAAAAAATATTCCACTATTACATAAGAATGCATGGAACAAACCAAAAATTCAAACTGAGCGATGCTGGAAAAATGCTTAGATCAGAAACTAGAAACAAAGGTGGTGTGAGTAAATGAGGAGGAAAAGTAATAGCTGAATGAAAATTTACAAGCTAAGTGATATATTACGATCTACACATTTTTTTTGGCTATTTTAGCTTCAGAACTGACCACATACTACAAACACATATCAACAAGGAAAAACAAAAAGGTAAAACCTCAGTTAAAACAAGTAAGAACTGTGAAGACAAACCACCAAATACATTAGCAAGCAAGGTGGCTATAAAAGAAAAAAAAGGTCTACTCAAGCATTAAGGAAGGTGGTGTGTGAACAGAGATTTTTCTGAAGTGTCAATACAATGTAGTTTTCACAGAAACAGGCAGTGGCATGTGCACTGATCAGCTAAACCTTTATGACCACCTGCTTATTAGTGTGTTAATGCATCTTTGGAGTGCAATACAGCAGCAATTCGGCATGGCACTGATTAAAAAAGTCTTTCTTAGGTTTCCGGAGTTGTCTGGCAGCAGATGTCTATGCACAGATCGCACAATTCCCTTAAATTACGGGCCAGTGGTTTGTGGGCACGGCGCCTGGGAACTAAAATCTCAGAATTGGCGAGGCTGGTCAGCTGTTCACATGCTACTGTAGTGAGCATCTATGCAGAGTTGTTTAAGGACGGTGAAACCACGACTGGGCGACAAGGTGGTGGATGTCCACACCTCATCACAGAACATGGTGGTCGGCTGCCTGGTCTGTAAAGCAGGATAGGTAGCAATCTGTGGCAGGAAACACTTGTGCCTGCACCACCATTGTACTCTGCTGTCAGATCTGCCACAGACCACCACCTATCAAGCTTTACAGAGTGGGCAAGCCTCTTACCTCCACATTCTGTGATAAGGCGTGGACGTCCACCACCCTGTCGTCCAGTCGTGGTTCCACCGTCCTTCAACCATTCTACATAGATGCTCACTACAGTATCACACGAACAGCCGATCAGCCTCACCATTTCTGAGATGCTAGTTTGCAGGTGCCGCGCTGTGCCCACAAACCACCCGGCAGTAATTTAAGGGAATTGCATGACCTGTGTACACATCTGGTGCCAGATGGTTCCGGAAACCTAACAAGAACTTTTTGTATCCATACAACACCAAATAGCTGCTGTATTATGCTCCAAAGATGGACCAACATGCTAATAAGCAGGTGGTCATAATGTTTACGCTGATCAGTGTATGAACTAGTAGTGTGGTCCTTTTCATTTTCATACATACTATAAATGTTCAATGTGAGCGCCCTTGGTCACATCTGAAAAGTAATCCAGTTCCACCCATACATTTGATAGCATGTTTCTATCAATGTCAGTCGCAGCAGCAGTCATCCATTCCTGTAATTCTTGCAGTGTTGTTGGAATTGTCTTTCACATAACCCCACAAGAAGAAATCACATGGGGTGAGATCTGGTGACCTGGGAGGCCATGACAACAGAGGAACATTACTAGGATCAGTGTGCCCTATCCAGCAATGTGGCAGTTCTCTTCTGAGAGAGTTGCGGACATTTGTACTCCAGTGATATGGAGCTCTAACTTGTTGGATTAAAGTGGAGGAGTCAGTGGTTAGTTATGGAAACAACCACACCTGCAACATATTCGGCTACACGGATCCAGTCACTGTCTGCTTGATGTGAAAAAGGGTCCACACAGCTTTCTCTTTGATATGGTACAGAAGATATTCACTCCTGGCGAAACCAATGTAAAATGCTATAGTGACTAGGTACAGCTTTTCCATATTTTCGTATGAATGCATGCTGCACATTCATAACCAAAGAACACTTCACATATACTAAAACACAAAAACTCTTCTCCTACTTTTCTGCAATCTTGTCCACTGCTGCTATTTAGTGTGCACGCCAGACACCAAGTGGGCTTTTAAAATTGGTGTTTATGCATCACTCGTCTTTGTAGGTCATATACTTTTCAATACATAGTGTTTTCAACTCAGATGAAACATTTAGGCTAACGGTATATTGTACAAAACCTGCTAACCCCCTTATAGTTACCATCCATGTCTTTTGTAGTCCTTTTTTTTTAAAATTAAGCTCTACTGTCCTTTCTAGAATTTCAAAACCTCACGTGTGGTTTTCCTCAATCCGCCCCTTCCCCTTGGTGAGATTTGGCCACACCCCCGCCCCCTAATTTCCCCTCACGTAATTAATGGACACCCCCTTATGGGTACGTGAGGTTGCTTCATGGGGTACATGCAGTAATCTCTTGGCTAAGGTATTCACTAAGATAAATGAAAAAATAAATATACACAAACATTACTGCCGCAAAAATATATTTTAGTACAAACTCTGCGTGTGTATGTGTGTGAATTACATTACTGTAATGTTGTGGTTGTGTGAAGCACTCGACTGGGATGAACATATTTATTTATCATTTCGGCTATAAGGGGTCTGAGCCCTTTCTGGAAGTGGTACTCAGGAGAAACTAATTCGGAACCACTGATCTATCCCCAGAAATCCATGTTCATCTGTGAATGCATATGAACTGTGATAGTCATCACTAACCAGTATAAATACTCCTCCACCACTCCCTCCTCTATCCCTTCAGTATGCCCCACAACCCCTTGGTAAAAATTTCACTGTCAAGAAGGCATACTTTATTCATCATACTTTTACAAGTTATAAATTTCCGATTATTGCATCTTCTCAGACATGTTTCTTTATACCAACCCTAATTTTTATTCCTTCATCACTTTTTTTTAACCTACACTATTGATATCTAACAAATATACATTATGTTTGCACCGATACAATCCTGGATGAAATTTTCATTTTGCAGTGACTTCTTGTGATACTGATTCCTTGTCAACAGATTCTAACCTGAAAGATTAATCAATTTTCCTTATACTTTGGATGGTTTAGCAACAAAACTTTTGTTTGAATTTATTACATTCCATATATTAGGGTTTTATAGCTCACCTATGTGAAGGTCATTACAGTTGAGAGAGAATTATGGTCAAGCAACAGGAAGGAATTCTATCATAGCCTTATTATGGAATCATCCCACCAGTCATGATTTTGAGAAAGCATACAAAAATGAAATCTGGGTTGCTGCACTGGTAACCAAAACCACTACCTCCAAAATGTCATACCTGAATGTTAAACATATTTCGTATTTACTTATGTAATACTATTGTACCCAATGAAAAAAAAACTGTACTACATGGGACTTTACATGTTCAACAAGTAAATGGTTTATTTGGAATGTAATGTTGATATCGTGAGAGCCTCCAATACACACTTTTTTTAGAAAATTATGTCATATATGTATTTTAACCCCTTTAGATGTTTGAAAATATGAGGAAGTGTGAAGGAGAACATAATGCTGTAAAGCTATATCATTTTCTGGAAATCTGCAGTTGGATGCCAAAAAAAGTTTTTGTGCTTTATGGAAGTAAAGTTTGGAGTTTAGAAGTACCAGAAAAAAGAAAAACTGGAGCATTTGAAATCTGGTGGGTGACTGTAAGACCTTCTCCACCCATCAAAAAAGGGTAAGTACTAATCTCTTGGAATCTGGACTAACTGCTTCACATTCCCCACTCACATTTTATGGAAAAGTTACCATAAATTAAAAACACCAAAATACAAGTGAGTCACACAACTATCAGATACCACCAGTTATGGAAAATGTTGGTTCATTGCTCTAGTTTAATGTGTACTTAGTGTTTTAACTTTTCTTCATCATAAGAAAAATCACATGGAATTTATGAAAAAAATTGGTGGTGCTTTCTATCATCTATGACTGCAATGTTGTAATGATACAAGGAATTTACTGCTTTCGTTGTAAACAAATACAACATTTTAATATGGACACCTCAGAATGAAATTTACATACAGATTTCACAAAATGTTTTCTTTTGGTGCAAGGTCACATTTCAAGCTAACTACAAATTCTAGCAGAAAATGAAACTATTCAGGTTGATACGATTCTTGTGCTGACAATATCTGTGTTATTTTTGCAGTTGCACAACAGTCTCATATTTTGGTAATTTAAATTTAATTTGAGGCAACTTTCCCAGAAAAAGTGGGTGGGGAACATGCAGAAGACATCACATTGAAGCAGTCAATCCAAATTCCAAGAGGTTATTACCATTTTATGATAGGTGGAGGAACTCATGCAGACTCCAGGTGGTGTAATACTGAACATAAGGGTTACAGGTTAAGTATGACATTCATGTGTTTTGTAAATGATGGATGAGGAGAGAAGTTTATGGAAGATTCTCACAAACAAAAGACACACAATGATGGGTCCCATGTTAAGACATTTGGGACGGATTACCTTGTGAGAAAAGATTAGTTGAGAGAAGGAATAGTAGAGGAAGACAAATGAGGGAGATAATTGAGGAGCTAGGATGTAATGAATATGTTGAGATGAAGATAATAAGAGATGGAAAATTGCATCAAACAGTCAAGAAACTGATGACCAAAAAGATAATAATAACTGCAGTGGTACTTCTTACTGTGCAAGTGATGATGTGATAGCTTTGAAAGAAATGACCTTGTCTTGGATTGGTCATAACTCGTAACTACGGTTTGGATCTTTATGACAAGTCATATTTTTTTCCTGTTCTTCTTTTGAGTGGTTATGCTGAATTAAACAGTGATTGAACGTTTCTTAAATTTTTTTATATAGCATATAAATACATATTCAGGTATCTTTCCTAATTTTGGTAATATTACAGTAATATTTATGGTCATATTTTGAGGAAAATTTTGTAATTTTTTAATAGTGCCGGGAATTCACTAGAAGTATAGATGACAAGAAATTACAGAATTGGTCAACATTCACCTCGAGAAATAAAGTTATTCATTACTGTCACACTCTAAATGTTAATGTTCCGCCGGCCCCTTAATCTTGACAATGCAGCAGCAGCAGCATGCCTGTGTCGAGCCAAGTTAATCAATGTCTCATTGTTGCCAACACTTTTAGACAATAGTTACTCAGTGTTAAATTTGCAGTGGAACAGGGAGTACCCCCACGACAAAAATGAAATGTTCTGATAGTGCGAAGATACGAAAAGAAATTTGGAGAAAAATATTTTACTAGAGATGAAAGAGTTCTTTTCTGTAAATTATATGAAATTAAAGTGGCTTTAAGAAAGTAATTTAAAATTTAATTTCCCTATGGTGCAGTGAGTGCTCACAAGCAAATTATGTTGTCTACATGAAAGTGACATGATAAAATAAATGATGTATAATTGATCATGTTTGGATGTATAGTAAATTTAAATGTTTGGTCATGTTTACTCACTTTTAAGATCATATTTGCATGCATATTTTAACATTCTTCTTCACTTCCGTTAACTTTTGTCCGTTACATTGGTTGTTGACGATAATACGTTTGTTTGAATTGCACGCCGTGGCACACTGGTACGTTCGATAAGTCGAACAGCGAATGAATTAGGTAATGCAAAGTGCTAGTGCGAGTGTGATGCACATATATATATATGTGTTATGCTAGGCTTGGCATATGTGTGAACAGGAACGCTAAAGTTGTCGAGGGGTTGTATTTTACGACTGCAAATCGATGCTCACTCACATTTCAAATTCGATCAGTGAGTTTGATATTTTTGTAACTTTTCTCTACAAGAAATAAAGTGCCACTTTTTAGTTTGTATTGGTTTGTAGTTTGTTAGTGAAATAAATTAACTTGATATTCATCACATGATTAAATGATGGAACCTGTTAGTGAAATCAGAAATGCTAGCAATAGCAACGAGGAGATTAAAAATACTTGGCCACATTTATGCAATTATATTGCATTTAAATAAAGATTGGGAGAACAATTGTTTTATGAACTCAAACTGTTTTTGCCTAAACTTTCTACAATCAAGACTCACGTTTCTAGCCTTAATAATCTTAAACAACACATGAAAAGACTGCATAGATTCAAAAATTTACAGTTTGAAGAAAAAGCAGAAGCAGGGTCAACTCATGGGATAAGGAAGAACAATTCAAAGCTTTCAAGTGCTGTGGGTTCTGGTGCATATAGCAGCAAAAGTATACATATATATAATCTCCATCTGCTAATAAAAGGTTACGTCAACAAAGCATTGGTGAAACTTTTGGCATCGTAGTCACAGTCAGCGGCGTATCTCAAGCTGGTGTGGCCCAATGCACTATAAACTTTCTCGTTGCCAACATGATAACAATACATGTTGTAGCATCCGATGCATTTGAGAAGCTAGTTAAAACGTTGAATCCCAGTAAGAACTTAATTTCCAGAGCGACAATGGGTAGATGTATTGTTGATGGTTAACTTTTAATGGATAATGGTAACTTGCGTTAAATTTGCAAAACTGTAATGCTTTAATGATTATCGAAGTTAACTTTTTGATTAACTGCGCCCATTTATGCTCATAACACACAAAAAAAACTAAAAAACAATGGTGTTGACATGAACCCTCAACTAATAATATTCATAATAGTACATTTAGGCACAATTGTAATACCATACATGAATTTCACTACCTGCCAAGTGGAGTAACAATTTTATTTTCGATGCCGAAAACTGGTGTGGAAGCTAGAGGTTCTGGCAGCATTGCACAGGTTATTGTCACCATTAAATCATTTCAAAAATAAATTTTATATGGCCTGATATCAGTACACACAACTACACTAATATTTTCAGCTCAAACAGCAGTCCAGAATAAATCTAGTAAATTTTTTTACACATCATTTCCTCTTAACAATTTAAAAAAAAAAACAAAAACAATATTTCTCTCAATGCTAGGTCAAACCATTGGCACAATGTAGCATCTCCTTTACTTAAAGGTGAAAATAATGAAGTGAATTGATATCACAAAGCTTAAGTTAAAAAACGGATAAAAAAAGTCGCTGGCTGTCCTCTATAAGAAATTTTAAATATTACTGTCAAGTGTAAATGTTGGAAATGTGAGATTTTCATCCATGACGGGACAGTAATCAATGGCAAGAGAAATGCTGATCCTGAGCCAGAGAGAGAGTGGGAATTTTACAGAGCTTTTTAGTAAACACATAGCTCTGAGAAGAATTAGCATGATAATTTGTACCCCTGTTCCTTAAGACCATATGATTCTATCATAACCAAAAAATACACATAACACACAAGCTTCACAAAAAAAACTGCCATAGCATTAAATGGTAAGCGATCAGCAATTGCTGGATGTCATAGCTAACATTTGCAAACTCCAACAATATTAATAATAAAACCAAAATTCCTAGCGCATTATGCTATAACTGGGAATGTCAATTTCTATTCTAGTCTATGACACAGTTCAACCTACCCACAGCCACCACTAATGGTGATGCTTGAAAATAAAGGCAGCCAAATTTCTAGCAAGTTATGGTTTAACAACAAGCATCAATTATATCATTTTGGTCCAGGTTGTATTTCAAATTATCCATTAACGGGCATCCATTAATTATGCAAGCTCAAATGGGGGGAGGGGGCGAGGTAGTGTGTCCTGCAAAATGGAAATCTCACGTCAACTTCCTAGTTCAGATCCAAAATTACGAGGTTGAGAAATTTTCAGACAAAAAGGACAACTCCTTCATTAGTACCAGTTGCTGCATAGGAGCCAACTATCAACTGACCATCTGCAGCTGACAAATGCAGAAGATTACAAAATCATGACACATCAGGAAATCAGAATTACTGGATATCGCGATTCTGCGAGGATTTGGCGTCACAATAATGCAGTAGTCAAACCCAAGATACTGCTAGAAATACTTTCTGAAACAGCTTTAGTGCCATCATGCTGGTCCTGGGTGTATTAGAACCTAGTTACTGCTTGAAAATAATGGTCCAGAATGTATTACAATTTAATTACCACTTAAAAATAAAACATCTACTATTGCAGTATTATGACGTCATTAGCAAGCAAGGAAAAAATTTTGCTATAGCGGAATCTCGAATTACCGCAGAGCCAGAAAATCTAATACAATACAAGATATTTATTTTCCATAGATAAACAATCGCACAACAAAATTGATGAATACACTGGAAGATGTACTGTCACTGCATAATATGTAAATTAATTATGTCAACTACATTTACACAAACTACTGGCAATTATTTTGTAGATGCCTTAGAAGTAAATTCTTCAATTTAGTAGAATGAGTTGTCAGTAATTTGAGACAAAACAATATATATTATTAAATGAGACATAGCACTTTCCCTTTATGTTTATGTGACCTGGAACAAATGTTGGGAGTTATTTATTACAGCAATGCATGTATCCAGCCCACCTTGAAGTTTGTAACGTTGGGTGAATGATGGCTTGAGCAAGAAGATAAGCATTACTTTTAAATATCGTCGTACTAATTAGCATACCTCGTAACTCCAAAATGACAAACTTTACACAAACGGGAAAAAACTGATTTTTATTTCTATAAGTGTCCCCACCATATGTTTTTCCAATTACAAGTAATTTTTAATGGTCATTGATGATGGGAAAATTGTATTTTTCCATATTTTACATAAATTGAATTTATTTATGGAGTTAAGAGTTTTTACAGCAAAATATATTGGAGATACGGGGTTTTCTTATAATGATAGATTAAAAGTGATGTACCTAATTACTAGATATGTAAAAGAAAAAGAATGTTGTTATGACATTATTTACTGAGCGGCTTCTTTTATAATACTGGTAGTTCAAATGATTTGAAAAAGAAATGTCTAGATACTCTTAATGTGTAAGGGAGAGACTTCTGCGCACATTGAGATGCAGTCCGCAGGTACATTGATGTTTTTTGTTTTTTAGCCTCTGCTCAATAGCAGAATATACAAAATCAGCTTCCATCTGTGTGTGCCATACTTCCACGTACTTCTGTAACCACATTAATTTATCTTGTAATAGATATGTGGTGGAAAAGCATGTATTTCTATTCTGATAAGAACATCCATCACTGTACAGTTGAAGTTTTTCTTCGTCTTCTGGTAGAGAAAGCTGTGAAACTTGATAAAACATTCGCAAATTCATGTGATGTTAAACTGCCCTGTGTTTCATTTCAAAGAAAACACTAGCCAGCATAGGTACTTAGCTTGTAAAATTATGAACTGAAAGTTTCATTTTGTAACAAAGACTTAATTTAGAGGACTGCAGTAAAGCTTGCAAATCCACAGTAAAACTAAGGTATTTTAGGTTTGTTGTCTCTGACACCTTTCCCATTTGTGCTTCATTTTTTCTTATAATATACTAAGCTTCATTATAATTCCTAGTATTATATGTTTCACACTTATCTCAAAAATCCTTCTCAGGTTGATGTAGACTTAGATTATGATCTTCAAACAACTGTGAGAATCTAGATAATGTGAGTGAGGTTGTAGCTTTCCTTAGGCACCAATCCTCTTTGTAGAAGCAATATAACTGCCTTTTGGATTTCCAATTTGGCTCAAGATAAAATCTGGTGGATGTTTTCCTACAATAATGCAACTCAAATTTAGAGATCCAGCCTCCTTTGACTTTCTAAGTTTTTTTGTGACAGGCACTGTAATAACACTGTCTTCGACTGCTTCATTGTCTGCATCACCTGCTGTTGAATCTTGAGGTTCATTTTGCAATTTAGTGCAGTTCAATGGATAAGGTGTTTAAAAAAGATGGTTTGATAAACACGAACTGTACAGGTTACTTTTAAAAAGCTTGGCATGATTATTTCCTTACTTACTCTTGTTTTGATACCTTGTCCTTTTCGTATTTGTTTTCTTCATCAAAAATTTTACAAACAACTTCTTTACCTTGCCACACAAGTCCCAAAACTCTATAAAGTTGTCTTCTCTGTTATAGCTGCACCTTGTAACCCACTTTTATCTTTCCTTTTACATGAGAGCCGGGGCGACATTTTCTTCTTCTTCCTTTGTATACCATATCTCCACTTTCCATCATCATACTTTCACTTACCAATAAGATTTTCCAAATTTTCCAGTTGCTTTGAACTCATTACTTTTCCTTAATGCTGGTTTTACATTAAGCCTCTTTTTGCGTGTTTTTTGCTAGGCTGTTCCACCGTTTGGAGATCTCTACATTGTCACTAACCTCACTGGAGGGTGTTGCTTCTTCATTTTCCTGCTCCACGACACCTCAAAAATATTTTCAATTGTCTCCTAATTTTGTAAAGCTGAGTTATTTGCGCTTATGTACAGGTCTAGGCTATCAAAATTCTTTCCTCTTCACTTTGATTTTACCAGATTTTCATTTAATTCGTTCACATTCAATAATATTCCATCAGCATTAAGTACAAAAGTTCCCATGGATACATATTAGTCTGAACCGTCTGAGGCCGTTTTTACGGGAAAAAATCTTGGTCTTGTGCAATTTCTGTGGAAATATCTTTTTCTAGGGTCATTTCTACTTGCGTCTTTCCTCTTAACATTGTGTAAAGTATAAATAAAAATAGAAGTTAACCACGTTAAAATTTTTGGCCCATATGTCCAATATAAAGATAGCATTATACTGTTACAATCCGTTTATGTATTTTGGAGCTTTAATTGAAAAGTAATGAAAATGCAATATTTTTTGTAAATAGGTTAAATTTAAAAATTTCTTCTGTGATATAGGTCTGTACAAAGTTGTAACCATAACATATAAAACCTCTCAACTCCTTTGCCAAGCTAACAAATCAACCTAGTAGAAAATCTCTTAAATCCAGACCAATATTTCCTGGACATTTTGAACATTTTTCTAGTATGCTAAAAACATATTAGTAGGAATAAAAATAATTGTAATACATACTTTTTAAGAATATTTACACTTCAAGAATCAAACAGAAAAATATCCCAGTGTAAAGACAAATTGAAAATAGAGCAACATTTTACAGGACCACATCAATGATAAACATTGGAGTTAACAGGTTTGCTAACTCATAAACTAATATACTGGAGTTAAGAGGTTTGCAAAAATGAGCTTTACTTGATTTTGTAATGTTATGGAATTAAGAGGATTGCTGCAATAGGTAGAGATTTGTTTTTTTTCTACAAGTTGGTATTAAAATGTGAAATGTTGAAAAAAATGGAGTTACGAGGTTTGCTAATTAGTACGACGTTATGATTTAATTACACTGCAATGGAAGCTTATGTTTTGCTGCCAAAAAATGAAATAAACGGTGCTTAAAAATCAATCAATCCTCAGTTATCATATTACAACAAGGAGAAAGCAGGTCGTGATGCCAGTTCCTGACCGGTACTAACATGAACACACGTCATTCAGTATGATCTATAATTCTTAGATGTTCCAAATGTTGGTGGTTAAGGTTGGTTTGTAACACGAAAATCAAAAGTAGCACGAATATCGTACGCATCCATATACCAACAAAACATTCAGTGCTAGCAAAACGGAGCACATTTCACTCTTAATGACGAAATAACAACAAATTAATGGCACTTTGAACACAGTGCGATGAAAATATATTTATGGAAATATGATACATACCACAAATCCTCCCTCTCCTGTAGCATGTCTGTGAGGATCCGTCGTCAATCTTATGTATTCTTGGCGTAGTAATGCACGACGTTTGGCAGCAGCTTCTATTAATTGTTTTTCAGCCCTCGAAACATCATATTGCTGATCCCCCATTTTTAACTCTTCCAACTTATTCAAAGATTCTAAAGCTCAAAAGACTACACGATATACATTACGAAAACATCCACACAATAATTGCAGTTTCTAAGTTCAAAGTATTTACACTTTATCGTTTTCCAGCGAATTGATTTGTTTTGACTAGCAGAAAAATAAGTCTAGAGTCCAAAGAACATTAATCAATATTTATTGTGCACCCCCTAAAACAATACTCTTAGCTAGAAACCTGTTCCTGCTGTTGCTTATCTCTGATTGGCCGATTGACACATTCCGTTGTCTGACGACTCAGCTACTCGTGACTCAACTGACGGTATATATATATACATCTGACGGCCGTATGGTTGGTGTGTCTTTGTTGTGAAGCAGTTGAGTTCGTAGTGTAGCAGTGTTCCTCCGTTATTCAAGTGTATTTGGTGAAAGGGTAAAGTAAGTGATTTAAAGTAGTATGTGTGACTTTATGTTAAGAATTTCTCGACTGTTTCGCTTGATATAAATTTTAATTACTGAATTAAAAAATAATTGAAAATGCGTCAACCTCGCCACTAACATATCTTAGAGAAGGACATTTTCTTACAAAGCTGTACTAGCAAACTTAGACAGTAAGAATTCTTTTCAAATATAAGTAAATATCTGCAACTCTTCTGTTTTAGATTACCATGAAAATATTTTTGATCATTGCGTCTCTTATCGCTGCATGTCATTCAGTTGCGTTTTATGATCTTGTTTTAGATGAATGGAATACGTTCAAGGTAATATACGCATTTGATAAATCAGAAATTTATTTAAATTCGTCTGCTGTGAATCCATTATAAAATAATCTTTGTTACAGCTACAACATGGGAAGCAATATTTCAATTCTATAGAAGATAAGTTTCGTATGAAGATTTTTGTGGAAAACAAAAGAAAAAATTGCCCAACACAATGCAGCTTATGAGAAAGGACAGAAAACGTATAAGCTTGAGCTCAACAAGTTTGGAGATTTGGTAAGAATATCATTTATACTTACGGCTCTTTTTCTTAAAGAGTGGCAAAGATTGGGGAGAGAAAAGCTCTTTATATTTATGCGCCCTATTTATTGTTTATATATATATATATATATATATATGGTTGCTTGTTGCGATGGTCATTGTTAGTACAGTGAAGTTGATTTCATATGACACAACATATTAACTGTGTTCAGAAATTGGTTGTAGTTAAAACGGTGCAAAGCGAGAGTAATAATTACATCAAAAAGAAAAGGGGTGCGCGCTCTTTTATCGGGTCTACTGGAGATCGCGATTCTACTACAACACCACTCGCAAATGATGTCATAATACTGCTGCTGTTAATCGCAAGCCATATTATTTTCAAGCAGTAATTCCATTGTAATACAGCCTGGACCACTATTTTCAACCAGAAATTGGGTTGTAATACAGCCTGGATCAGCATATTGCCATTAAATGTACTTCGGGAAGTATTTCTAGTAGTATTTTGCATTTGACTACTGCAGTATCACAATCTCCATTAATCCTCGTTTGTCTATGTTTAACGGAGTGAAGGTGAAATATTTGCTAAGTTTGGATGGTTTATCATAGATTTCTTACCTGCTTGTCTCCTAAATTTTTTGTGGAGTACAAATTTTTTATGTTGGTTTGAAAAATGATGGAATTCAGGATTTATTATTTTTCAAGTGAAGATTTGCTGTCTCAAGTGGTTGGGTTTATAAAAGTTTGCTTTGCACACTTTGCAGTTTAGGTGTCCCTCCATTTATAATGTCTTGTCGGGTCTACTGGAGATCGCGATTCCGCTACAACAACATATAGTAATATCGCTGGAATACTGATGTAGTCAGTCGCAAGACGTATTATTATCAAGCAGTAATTCCGTTGTAATACAGCCTGGACCATTATTTTCAAGTACAAATTGGGTTGTAATACAGCCTGGACCATTGTGAAACCGTTAAATGTAGTTAGGGAAGAATTTATAGTGGAGTCTTGCGTTTGACCACTGCAGTATTATGATGACAATTCCTGGCGGAATCGCGATCTCCAGTAATCCCGTCTTGTCTACAACACCCACTTACCCACATTTTTCTGAAACTTTGTGGATGTCATATTGCATATTTCAAGTATTAAAAAAAAATCTGATATACGTGAAGACATACTATTGCTAGAAGTGATTCAAATATAATTGTTAACCCTTGGCAGTTATAAATAATTTACCAAAAATGCTGGAAGAGTTTAAAATTAACATTCGTAGATGACAAAAGTAGGCCAGTACAAGAAAGTGGTAAAAATATGTGTGTGTTGGGTTTTTGTCACTGGAGTGTGTGCTGCATTGCAATTAAATTAATTTTGTGTGCAAAAATATTTCTGCATTGAATTAGCATTATGAAACAAAATTGGAAGATATTGGATATTTCTTTAAACGTGACTACTTGATAGACTTGGAAGGTATTTTGTTTAACATAGTTTTAGTTATTTAAATTAAGTAAACAAAAAGATGTATCACATGGAAAAGTGCAATACTTAATTGAGCAGAATGTAGGCACGTCATAATGCTGCAGTAGTCAATTGCAAGACACTGCTAAGATACTTTTTAAAGTAGTTCTGTCAGTGTAGTGCTGGTCCAGGATATATTACAACCGAATTACTGCTTGGGAATAATGGTCGGGGGTGCATTAGAACCATATTACTACTTGAAAATAATAAATCTTGTTATTGACTACTGTAATAATGACTAGAGACCATATTATATGCATTTGCATGTTTGCATATGCATTTGTATATTAAGCCCATTCTCACCGGTTATAGCATTTTTTTCCTAAAACTTAGTGGTGATTGATATTTTCGCTATATTTACAATATATTTTGGTAGGGTAACTCATTATTAAATGAAATCTCACGTTGTAGCTGGTAAAACCTACTAGCTGAACGGCTCTTAGCAGTCATGCTGCTGTTATTTTAATAGATAATATTTTTACTCAACATATTAAAATGGAGTAACTCGAGATAAAGACGGACGATATTCTTTTGGGACAAGTCTTCATATTGTAGAATTTCAAATGAAAGGACCACGAAAAAGCTTTTAACAGTAACAAGCAGCTGTAGCACAAAGGCAAAAACAATTTAAAAAAAAAAAAAAAAAAAAAAAAAAAAAAAACACTTAAGCATGTGTCTGTGTGAAACATTGCTTGCAAGTAATATTCATCTACACAAACTTACAAATCCTGCCTTCAAGATTTTCTGCGAAAATATTGCTTGAATCAAAATAAAACGGATGAATCAAAATTTTGTAAAAAATTACATACCAACAATTTACCTACATGTTCTGGAAGAAATGCACAATGAATTCAATAGTGACTCGCTGAAGTAGTACGATCCTGGTTTGGGTATGTAAATAAACTGAGTTAATCGAAAAAGAAAGTGTTTCTTAAAGCACCTTCTTGTAATAATGCTTATAAAGAAAAATTGACAAATGTGCCTTTACCTCCGGAACCATTGGTAACTCGATAGGCAACATGGGTTGAAGCTGTACTGCTTTATAATTAATATTTTTAAAGGCATAGTAAAGGTCATTAGTGCAGAACCTATGGCAGTTTGTCTGTACAGAGAAGCATTTAACAATTCTAGTATATATATTTAAAAAAAAAAAAAACATAATTGTGATTA
Organism: Vandiemenella viatica; assembly: GCA_031002005.1. Classification (NCBI taxonomy): domain Eukaryota; kingdom Metazoa; phylum Arthropoda; class Insecta; order Orthoptera; family Morabidae; genus Vandiemenella; species Vandiemenella viatica. Next base: position 71,023,367 of record CM061921.1, on the reverse strand, counting down.
ACATTCATACCTGCAAGATTAAAAATCTTGAAACTATAGGTTTGGCATTGACTAAATATATTCAATTAATGAATAAAATCTGCATTGCCAGAGGTGTTCCTGAATAAACTTCAAGTGAAGTTTGAAAGGATTTTGAATGATAACCCAGGCTTTGAAACTTTGTGCCTGGGATAGGTGAACTTTTTATGGAAACAATGACTGCTAACATAGTACCCAAATTCAAATACTACCCAGATACCTCAGTGGAAATAATTTGAGACATCAAAGAAACAATCATACCATTGAACATTAGGATGTAGTACTCGATTGCTTACATTTATAAAAGAAAAGAAAAAAGTTAAATAATTGTTAATTGTCAAATTTACCAATATATTGTTCAAAAATTACTATTTTTATATTAGTTAGTGTTGCATATTTTGACACTTCTACTGCATATTTCTAACTTTTTATGTTGCTTATAATCCGATCTCTAGTTCATGCTTAGCAATGTTGTAGCAGAATCGTGATCTTCGGTTGACCTAGATTTTTTTTAGGTTTGTGACAATGATAGAGTTGGTATCTTCTGCATTGGTGATATCATAATAGGTTTAAAAGTTATACGTTCATCTTGATTTTTATCCTCCAAATTTAGTAAATATTACAATTAGTTATAATTTGGCCACCATGGGATCTTTCGATTTCTACATGTATACGGATATCTTATTGCAACTAAATGGAGATAGTTAAGAAAAATTAGATTACACACACACTACCAAAATAACTATTTGATAGAGACTTAAATGGATAATCCTAAAGAATTCAATTTTGGTTGTCAAAGTGGTTTCTAATGCACAGTAAAACTGGAAATACTGATTTTAATTAGAGCATTATTATTACCAGTTACTGTGCACTTATTTTGGCTGATAATGACAGAATTATTTCATAAACTGCTTAACTTTTGAAGATCTTGCTCTATTATATTGAAAATGCCGTATTTATAATTGTAAATCAAACTGAATTTAAATTAGATTTATTTTGTAGGAGGTAATACTTAATGCACAAAGGAACATAACATACATCTTTATTGCACACAGGCCAATGGAATAATCATGTATGAATTTTATTTCACATCATATTCCACCTCACTTTTTGCTATACGAAAGGATACTTTAATGTTTATGATGAACATATTAAATTTTTCTGTATTATGGAAAAAGTGGTTGTTCTGATCAGAGAATTGGGAAATGGTGCTGAAGTTTTTATGCGAATTAGGTTGCTTTGGACTTCCTGAAAATAAGTGTTAAAATAATTCCTTCCATAAATGAATTTTCCTCATAAATTTGTTAATGTAAATTTTTTTTTTTTTTCAAAATTTGCCCCGAATATAAATGGCTTGTACTTTGCAACTTGCTCCAGGCAAATGCTGGCATGGTCCTTTGTCAAAGTCCATTTCCTCTCCTTCATTGTCCAAAATGTTTTGGAGGAGAAAAAGAAGTGATATACTGAAGAGTTACATTCGATGGTGTATATACGCAGAATGTTCGTTGTGCCTCATATTACGCTAGACATACAGACTGAATGAAGATTGGGTCATCAATGGTGTGAACATGGGTGTATTGCAGTGAGGTTCAGAGTAAAATCACTGTCTATCCAGTGATTTTCTTAACTTGATCCTAAATAATAAAAACACAACTTTCATTGAAGTCCAGAATTTCACTACTGTTTGTTTCCAGATACACCATTTGTTACTACTTTTTCTTTCTCTGATTGTGCTTTAATTTTAAATAAATGGTGCAGTTCCTCTATTTTTTTTTTTCAAAATTATTTTGTTTTATATTCCGTCAAGTACTTTCCCCCGCCCCGCTTTTTTCCCTTGGAAAAATTGTAGGATAATCATTATTACGATAAAAACTGTAAATTTACATGACTGAAGGTGGTAAAAAAGAAAAGGAAAAATTATATTTGCTCTCTTGCTTAAAGTACTTCATACTCTTGTCTCTCCCCATTCAGTGAAGTTGAAACTATAGAACTTTTATTACTGTTGTTGGTGACATAACTTTAGCTTTAAATAATTTTGCACATCATCTTTATGACTTGCTTTTTGTTGCAAGTCTTAAGACATTATTGAATAATCCTTCTGCAAAGTAAATTATTTGTGACTCTGCTGAATTTGTTTCTCGGACTAAATGTGTTACGAGGTAAAATTTTGTGGAAATTCAAAGGTGACACTCCAGGCACAATATTCGACATGTTTATTTAAACTGGAGTTTCTTGATCGTCATATTTCTAAATAGAGGACACTGTTATTACTGTAACTGTTCAAATTTACCTCTTATGTGTCGGGGACCAGATTGCTTAATTTAGTGTTTCTGTACTTTCCTGGCATGAATTGTGTATTTTCTGTATGGGGAATAGCTTGACAAGCTAAGGCATTTTGTGAAGTTTTTTTTTTGAGAAGTGAAAAGTAATTATCGTAACTACCAAGTCAAGCACACTAGATACAACTTTTACTAAGATCTTTGTGTTTTGTTTGTCAAAGGGTAAAACTTTTTAAATAAACCAAGCATTTGGACTGGATACTAGGGTGGCTTTTCTTTTATCCATATTACACTAAAAAATTTAGGATTGTTATTTTTTACTTGAATTCATATGTATGAAAACTGAAAAGACTCTGAAAGAAAAGACTCTGAAAGAAAGAACTCGCGCATGTTTTTGAGATGTAAATACTACAGTAATAACACATAAACATGCACCTGTATCCATTACAACTGTACCTTTGTTGGCTGGTGCCATTTTTATATATATTCGATAATGAAACTGCTATCGGACAATGAAAATCATGAAGGACATGGAAAACATACCATAGACGTAGGCAGGAGAGCCAGGATAAGCACAAAAACATGAACACACTTTAAAATATTTTGGTGAAAAACTTATGTTAGAGGTAAAACATATGGCAAAGAGAAAGATTTATACACATAAAGTCCTACCACATATGAACAAATTCAGCAAATATTGATTCAGAGGGGCAGGAATAAAGTCCAATTTCATACAAGGTTTCTTGAACCTAAACGAAGCATGGTGGGTGAGCAGTAATACTCTGAGCTCTAATTCTAGAGGAAGTGGGTTCTAATCTCTGACGGACCATCCAGATATGGTTTTTCCATGGTTTCCCCCTACATTCTAGGCAAATGTCAGGATAGTTCCTTCATAAAGGACATTGCCAAATTCTTTCACATTCCTTACCGCAGTCCTTTCCTGCCTCTAATGACCTCAATATCAAAAATGCGTACATATAAAAGCAAACAAAAACAAACAAAACAAACAAAAAAACCAAAGTGCAATGCCTTCCCCTTCTCAATTAAATTCAAATTTAAAATATAGAATCTTTACATTTTTAAAAACATAATCTTGAACTTTTGGTTTTGTGTGTTGAAAATTTGTGGTGGAGAGATTGTCCTTTATAATCCTCCCAGATTCTAAATTTATATAATTAAGGGAAAAAAATCTGAGGTTCCTGTGTAATAAGATTCCATTTTGTTTCTCAGCTGCCGCATGAATTCCGTGCAATGTATAATGGTTTCAATAGAACGTACCAAAAGGAACTTAGGGAAAATCTTGGCATCAAGGGTTCTACCTTCATCGCTCCAGAAAATGTACAGCTGCCTCACCATATGGACTGGCGTAAAAAAGGTGCAGTTACAGAAGTGAAGAACCAGGGCCAGTGTGGGTCCTGCTGGGCATTTAGTGCGGTGAGTATTGGCTCGTAAATTTTAACTTTGATGGCAGTTTCATTTACTTGTGTCATAAATTTTCTAAAGGCACTGTTGTTTTCCTTACACATGTGTTTACCCAATGACAGTAGAAATTCTTTGATAACATGACTCCTCAAAAACTTGTGTATTAAAATCTGATACAGCTATGAAAGGATTTCAGTTACTGAAATGTTTGGTCATTTACTTGTAATTGAATTTTATGTGTGCTTAATATTTGCAGAATATTTTTTCCCCTCAATTTTCCTCTATACTTATCTATTTGCTTACTTTTCAGTATCAAGGAATCTAAAAAAAAATTAAATTTCCTTTGGGAAGGAAAAAATAATTGTTTTTATTTTTATTTTTCATCGTAGTTCAAAGCTCATTTTTCTCTTAGCAGGAATAATCAATGCTATTTAATTTGGAGATGATATTTCTGCAGAATCATAGAGAGAGAGGGGGGAGGGGGGATAATCCTCTTCTATGGTTTGATCATTGTAAGACTAGGCTCTGAAACAGTGTTTAAATAATTAGTCAGATGTAAATTACTAATGTATGTAGATATCTTTCAAATGACTAGCCAATAATGTGTTCCTGAAGAGAAGCCTACTGCTTTCACATAACTTATGCAAATAAAATTTGGCATTTAGAAATTGCTGCATACATTCATGGGTTCAGTTTTTAACATCCAGGCCAAATGAATTCATCTGTTTGTGCAAAATATTTCCCTTAATGGCATTAGGGTTGGAATAAGTTACCAAGAGAATTGATGAATAATTACCAAAATCTTTGAAACAATTTAAAGTTGAAATTTGTAGAGGGCAAAAGTAGGTGGGTACAGGAAAGGGGGGGAATAGCCACAAGAGCATGCACTCCATCGTAGTTAAATTAAATATCAGATGGTCATAAACAGTGGTTTTACTGTCTCCATAGGACTATGAAATACATAGTCTGTCGGATTTCTAAGTTAGAAACATTCAGTTTAACAATTACACATGCAGAAGCAGCTCTGTTTTCCAGTAAGTTGTATGTTTTCATAGCTGCATGTAGTACACTAGAGGAGATAAGGTGATTTGGAAGTAAGTAATGAATGATCTGTAAACTGTTTTAGCAGCATTTAACTATTTACTGGACAAAAAAAAAAAACTAAATCATCTAAATCTGCCGTACCATCAGAATAATATATAATTGCACAAATACATAACTGTATCTTGTGATTATATCAAATTTCTATATTTCTTTAACCGAGTTGAACATTAAGTAATACCTAAGAGTTAAATATTTTGTTTAGTGTTGTCAGTATACTAATTTGATTTTCAGTTGAGTATTTATACTAGATTGTTTAACAGTGTTCAGTGACTGGCTGGTTGTAATTTTGGTATGCATTAAAAATGGCAACTATTCTGTTGGCAAGGTTCTCTTGAATATAAGGGACATAAATGTTTGAATTATTTTCAGTTTGTCATATGTGTTTTTGTGCTTGCAGACTGGCGCACTGGAAGGACAACACTACCGGAAAACTGGGTATCTGGTTTCTTTGAGTGAGCAGAATTTAATAGACTGCTCTGGGAAATATGGCAATGAGGGGTGCAATGGTGGTCTTATGGACCAGGCATTCAGCTATGTTAAAGATAACAGAGGTATTGATACGGAGCAGGCATACCCATATCATGCTGATGTAAGTAACAGTATTTTTTTTTTTAGAAATATTAAAAAAAAAAAAAAACTTGACTAAAACACCAAGAACTTGTAATGCAGAATATATTTTGTCCCTAGTGAAATAATATCTGTAGTAAAAGTGGATTTATCGTAAGCATCGTGTTAGTGCCCTAGTAAAATGTGGATAGAAATAACAATGTGGTTTAGAAAGTACACCTTTGGACAGTTGTTAGAGCTGTTCTACTTTTTCTTTAATTAATGTTATAACATGATGAACCGTAATTGATAATGCTTCATTTTTATGTGGTGAAATACTGATGGAAGTGTTTATGAAGAAACTTATGTTGTGTATTCCTCATAACATCTTTGCACTTCAAAAAAGATGATAAATGCTTCACAAATTCTAATACATTTCTCAGAATTTGTTTAATTTATTTGGTTTAGTAAGTTGTTACAGTATCTATCTGCTGTTACAGAGGTTTAAAAGTGTTTATTTTCTGTATTTGTTGCCATGAGGATAGTTTTAGTTCAGACTTAATTCTTTATTTAAAAAAAAAGTCGGTGAAAATTGGTTTTAATTTGATTTAGCAAAGTGATTGGAATGTGGATACTGTTGTCAATATGCACTCTGTTTAGTATAATTATAAGAGAGCTGACAGCTTTAATCAATCTCTTTGCCTCATCGTTTGGTGTTTTTCAAGCCAACCCTAGTTTGTACCCTATAATGTATAATATTGCATGAATGTTTCAAACTTGACCAAATGGTTATATATTCTTCTGTCTTATACTAATGCACTTTTTATTAGATACATATGTGGTTAAACATTTTCTATCTTTTAACTTTTTTTTTATCACACATTGTACACTGTTGACTGAATTAACTGTACTCCATTCTAACAGGAAGAGAAGTGCCAGTTCAATCCTGGTGCAGTTGGTGCCAACGATACTGGTTTTGTCGACATTCCTCAAGGACGTGAAGATCTGCTCAAAGTAGCTGTGGCTACAGTTGGACCCATTTCTGTTGCCATTGATGCTAGCCAAGAATCATTTCAGTTCTACTCTGAGGGTAAGTTTCTAATGCTCAAAGTAGTATCTATAGATACCTTGCCAGTAAATCCTCAATCTGTCAATCTTCCAGTAAATTTTCACTGTAATTATTTTTTGTATTTGCTTATTTATTTTATCGATATTTTCTTAATGAAAAGCAATTATTTGATCCACTATTGGCTTGGTGGGCCCATTGTTGCTTCACCACAGCCCTATCAGCCTGCACGTGTTTCCTGTATGGGCTTCACAATTGCTTTAGTGTTCCCAGGGTACAGTAGCACTATACTTTACCTCTAATTCATGACATCCCTCATCTCCCACCACATGGAGGAGGGTTTGGACTTGTGGAAGAATTTGGGCCACTGAAATGACATTTAAGAGTAGTCTTGGGGCAACTATACTGGGAAAGTTTTATAATGAGCATATGAGGAAAGCAGTTACAGAGAAACCTGTGCAATGTAGAACTAAAACATCAAGCTTTATGGTATGAGTAATGAAGGGATGCCAAAGAAAATTTATAATTTGGAAGGGAAGAGGACTTGAGGAGGTCATGGGATAGATTGGTTGATTAAGGGAATTTAAAAATTGTGCATTATATGGGAGCAAGATGGACAGTAATGAAAGTGGAGGAAGATGCTGGAAAATACTTGTTCCTTGCTGGAGGCCAGAAGATGTTAAGGGTGATGATTTCAGCACTTTATTTATTTATCTTAAATTAATTTTAATTTGAAGTTCCAGTATTTTATTTGTTTTGTCTTTGACTTGTACCATTTTGTATCTTAAAACTGAGTGAAAAGTTTTTAGTTGATTGCGATTATGATCAACAAGAAACATTTTAAATGTAGTCTACACAGCCATTTAGCAATATATATCATGATGATTAGGAAAGCAATTAGACGTTGTAGATAAAATGACAGAATAAAACCTGGAACAAATTTGACTGTTGAAAATTTTATAGAAGTTTCCACTTTAACCTTTTAATGAATATGGAATGCTATTCGCTTGGCATTAAATATTCCCTCCCAAAGAATTTTACCATTGTATCATATTCAATTTTATCCCCTTCGAGAAATACGTGTAGTACCCCCACACATTTTTCAGAACATATCCAAAACAGATTTATGAATTTCCAATATAATCGTGTAATTAAGCTGTTATTGCCTTAGTTTTTATCACCCCCATTTTAAAGAAAGCATAAACTTTTTAAATTGTGTATTTTGTACTCTTGTACTGTCTATGGTATTTTGAATCCCTCTTCTTAAATATTTACATCTTTTTGTTAACTACTCTAAAGTTATGAACGCTGGTAGTGCTACACTTTGTGCTGTTTGTAAATGAACTTCCTGTGACAGTCGTTATTTTTACGGAATGTTTTGTTGAGAAAGATGTTTATTACAGCCTTAATCATTGACTTGGTCTCTTTTTTTTTCCAGTTGCTGAATTTTAAGGGCAGCGAATCACTGTAGCTTGCATTAACCTTCTATTATTACTGATGGCACCTTTTTTTTGTTTTTGTTTGCAGGTGTGTACTATGAACCTAAGTGTACTGAGAACCTAGACCATGGTGTGCTTGTTGTTGGTTATGGCAGAACTGAAGATCAAGGAGCATACTGGCTGGTGAAGAATTCTTGGGGACCAGAGTGGGGTGAAGCCGGTTACATAAGAATGGCAAGAAAGCGCAACAACAGCTGTGGTATTGCATCGTGTGCGAGCTATCCTCTTGTCTAGAGAAATCGTTCTCTGGTGATTGTTGTTAAAGTGACAGGGAGGAAGAGTAAGGTTTTTATACCTGACGAAGACAGATTTGTGAACAACATAAGTGTGGTGAAAAGATCAGTAAACCCACACTGCTTCTATTTTTAATTTGTCTGATGACAAAATGTGGCCAACAACATATACAGTTTTACAGATAGTTATGTTGTCTAAGAAATGCTTCAGGAAGTACAAACATTGTTATCTATGTTGTTTATATTGCAGTCTATAGTGACATGTGAAATTGTGAGCAGGTATGGCTATGTATGTCACACAAGCTGTTCTACAATTACTATTTTTTATTCTGTATGCCTAATAAATAAATTTTTGCTAGAAGACTGTATTATTTAACTGAGATTTTGCCGTTAGATTTAGGTTTCTTTTTCCCCTCACCTATTCCGTTTTCCTCAAGTATGTTCTGTTTGGTTGCTACTTTATATCATTCAGAAGGTGAGTAGATAATTCCCTTTTATCATATTTTGTTCATGCAACTTCCTGGCACATTAATGATACAGAATAGTACTGTCCTAGATATATTTTCTAATGATATTCTGACACCATCAATGTAATCAACTAATTCAGGCACAAGTATTAAAACTAGAGGTAGTATGCTGGTTCATAGTCGAGGATGTGATTTTTGTACTTGAAAATCGGAAGGAGAAAGAATATTTTGGAGAGAATGAAGTGAGCTAAGGATGTTCTGGAAAGTCTGTGTGGAGGGGGTCATAACTAGGTGTTGCAGAATACTGTGGTCCTGATCAGGGGCGGAGCTAGGATTCTCTGGCCAGGGGTGAGCTTTCTTGGCAGTCACGCGACCGGTTGGGGCCCTCCCTCAGACCAGATGGGCGACCTCTTTTTAGCTCTACAACTTTCTTGACCTGGGTGCCCCTATAGCTGGTGATCGGGCCCGGGTACATTTGACACACTTACCCCGCCATAACGGCGGCACTGGCCCTGACAGTAAGGGTTGTTTATATATAGGGAATATACATCAGAGTTAGAGGTGCTAGAGCTAGAGGAGTGGTGGCTGTGGACAGATATTTGAAGAAATGGGATGTCTTTGATGGAGGAAAGGATGTTCTAACAAAGGTTATGTTAATCCACTAGGGCCGCAATTTGATCAGTGGGTAACTCATATGCCACAATTAGAGTTTGACAAAGGTTGCCAGCCTTATGGGGTTTGAGAAGATACAGCGATTCCGGACTGAGCATGGTGGGTGAGCAGTAACACTCTGGCCTCACATTCTGAAGGACATTCAAATTTGTGTTTTTCATGGTTTCCCCAAATTACTCCAGGCGATTGCCAGGATGGTTCCCTCAAAAATCTATGGCCGAGTTTCTTCCCATTCCTTGCTCCGAGTCCTAAATGACCTTGATGAAACGTAAAGACAGTAGCAAAAAAAAAAAAAAAAAAGTGTGGAATTCAGGGGCGTGAAGGAGTAAATTGATTGTGAAGCGGGCCCTTATAAGTGGACTTAAGAGGTAAAGAAAAGTTTTTATTTCCTAGCTGCCTAAACACGTTGGTCGAACCTTTGTCATCTGGGGAGATGATGTTATTACTAGACAGTTCTCTCATGGCTCTGGTTTCCATGGGGCCGAGGTTGTTTGGAAAGGGAATGGAGTTTAGGAAAGAAAATGAGGATGAGCAGGAATTCCTGGGAGACATTAGTTCTGTGGAAGAGGGGGCAGATCCAGTTGGCATGAAGATTTGAATTGCTGTAAGCTGGACTAAATATCCTACAGTTTGTCTCACTCCACTGCGGCAGTAAAGTGATAACACCATTGGCGAGTGCGACAGAACACTAGTGAGACCTGGACCAAAGAATCTTGGTTGAACTTGGCGGTTGGAGAAAAAATGTAAGTCCCTTGTGTAGAACCGATACTTGGTATTCTGACAGGAGGGAAGGTCAACTACGGACTGCTGAGTTTTAACTGAAAGTGAGGCAGGGGCTTGTGGGGTGGATGGTAGAGGGCTTGGGTGGGTGAATTTGAAAATGTTTGCAAGGCTCATGTTTTGGCAGCAAGGTAACAATTGATATGTGCTTTGCAGGAGTGGTGTTTTGATAGAGGGGAGGCAGATCTAGAACCAGATGGCTTTTAATCAGAGCTGAAACCTTGCACAGGTTTATTATTATTATTATTATTATTATTGTGCTTGTCTGTCTGCTTTGCACACGATGGATGAGGTGAAGGAATCAGAGGTGGAGGATTCTGTGGAGAGAAGCCAGTTTTGTAAAATGTAAGTTGACACTGTGCACATATTGTTGGAGGAGAGTCAACAAGTTGAGGGAGACAAAAAGCGTGGAGGCACGGGTGGATTTGTGGATGAACACCTGTTACCGGAAGTTTTGTGGTCAAACTATTTGGTGGATTATTCAGGGAGAGGTAGGATTAAGGGACAGTGGGCATAGAAATGGTAATGGATTATTAAAACCACAAAAAAATATATTAAAAATGGGGTGCCGTGATATATAAACAGGGGTGTGTGTAGTACAATAATAGTACACTGGAAAGGAAAACAAACCACTTGTACGGGAAAGTTAGAAGCAGCATATATATATAATATATATAGAGAGAGATAAAATGCTTTTAGGAAGTGGAAATGAAATATCGGGGAAAGTAAACGCAATACTCTGCAAAGATGTTGGCAGGAGGGCAGTGGTGAACAAACACACACAAATCTACTATATCTATACTCTGAAATATACAAAGTTGTTGATGGTAGAGGGTACTTTTCACCCAAACTAACTCCATGCATTCAATACCGAATAGTGTGAGGGAAGAAAATTCATATAAAGCATGTGTACAACACCTAATTCCTCTAATCTTATCTCTCCTGTCATTGCGACTGAAATAGGTTGGTGCACAAGGTATTTCATTGCACTCTTAAACAAAAGAAGTAGTTCCATGTTTTTCAATAAATTCAGATGAAACCTACATTGCCTGTCTGCCAGACAGTACCAGCCCAATCTACGTGTCAGTTTTATGACACTTTCATAAGAACTGTGACATGTGTTCATTAATTGAACAGCTCTTCTTTGTACCTTCTCTATAATGTCAATCAGTCCCTTGTGAAATGAATCCCAAGTGTCCAAATGTAGATGCATGAGTGATTTGTATGCTAGCTCCTTTGTATATGCGTTACAATTCTTCAAAATTCGACCTATGAATGGTAGCATAGAATTAGCTCTACCTACGACTGAAGTTATGTGGAGGTCCCATTATACTGCTTTGTATAGTGCTCAGATGGGTTTCTGATTTCAGGGAGTGCTCTGATGGTTCTGGCTGAAATAATTATTGAGGCCGTGAGAGTTGAGAGCAACAGGGAAGTATAGATTTTTTGATTAAACTGTCTGTGATCAATCTTGCTGATTGATAACTGGTTCACAATTAGGCCAGCATAAGAAATTGGGCAATTTATGTACGTGAGCTGGTGTTTGAGGTGGGACATGGTGTAGGTGGCATTGCCTATAACAGAATACTGAGTGTAGTGTTTGCACACAACATCATAATCAGGAGGGGACAGGTTCAAATCCTTGTCCAGCCATCCAGATTTCTGTTTTACAATGTAAATTCCTTCCCAGTCCTTTCGCACGCCTAATGACCTCAACATTGATGAGGTGTAAAACCATAAGAAAAAAATATGGTAGTTTTTACCAGTTGTAGATTTATAGTAGGATGTAATTACATGTTTTGCAACAAGATCTATTGAAGGGAAGGAACTATGGGATTTAAGAACATTGAAGATTGGTGTTTGTGCACAAATATTGACAGCATTTCTTCCTGCTCCACAGTTTCTCATGTAAAAAGTTATTTAGATCAGATTAAGAAGGGGCAAAAATATATACATATTTTAGGATGTGGGAACAAAACACTGCTAATTTCTAAAATACTACAGGACGGCATCGATACACAAATGAAATAATATAATTATCAGGCTTATAATCTTCCCTGAGTATCCTAACTTTTGTTTATTACAGGATGGGGGTTATGGGCCAATTTTTGCAGCTAAGCAGAGGAAATTTATAGGGGCATTTTCAAAAATGGAGGAGAAAGGACAAGGCAATGGGTTGAAGAGAATATACTCAAGCTTGACAAAATTAATAAACAATTCATATTTAAATATCAGAGGCTGATAGTAAGTATTATTAAACATACAAAGATGAAATGAACAGAAATTTAGAAATATATGAAATTAAATACCACCTCTCATTAGTAGTAGTTCGCATTAGGTAGAGATAGTAGGGATCAAAATTGAAGGAGTAAAATTTATAGAGATTACTGGGTATTAATTGAAGGTGAGGCCAGTTCCCATGTTCTGAGTTCAGAGGGGCTGCTTGTGTTTTTGGAAGACTCTGATAGCATGGACTATTAAACCGGAATAGAAATTATTGGTATCATGAGCTGGCATGGGCATTTACTGGATGGTAATCTTATGGTATGTGTTGATATCTTCCACTATCCTAACTTTTATTTTTGTTTTGCTATGCAGCTTCTTTCGTTTCCTTGCAATATACACTACCATTTGAGAAAACACCAAGAAAGAGACGTCTGATTACAACAAACTTAATCTACGGATTAGGGATGTGACAATGCACAAATGATTAGAATTACAGAACTGTACATCCATTTTGACCATGAAAATTCATTACGGTGTGAAGCCACTATGTGCTACAAAAGAGCATGGCATGGAATCAGAGTCTGGATAAATTGCCACAAGTTTTGTTGTGTGTCCACAAAGCATTGACAGTGGTTGCAGGAGAACCAGACCAACAATAACCCAGACACGTTCAATGTCGTGAATATGCAGGCCATGGAAGCAGTGGTACCCGTTGATATTAGAAGAAGGTTTGTAATTTCTATAGTGAGCGCACCTGGATTAGTCAGGGCGGATTGGATAGAACTGAGGGAGCCATGAGTAAGTGTTGGGCATAGAAGCCAACCTGGATTTAGGATGCAAAATTCATCATAGGATCATTATAGGGGAAAAACTTAAGCATGCCATATAATCCTCACAAGTTTAATTTACATTATTTAGACAATAGTTTACAATGATGAATGAGTAAGGTGCAAAATAACTGATCTATCAACAGATGTGTTGTAGTCAAATTGCAAACTGACTAAAACCCTTTTTCTGTTGAGTGAAAAGCGAGCCTTCAAGTTTTGGGAGCACAACATAGCCTTCCCCCATCTAAGCCTACATGTTGATCCCCATCGCCAACCCTGGTCACCAGTAGAGCCCACATGGTTACTGGCTGCTGCTGCATGATGGCTACCTTCAGTAAATACCTGCTTTTTCTGTGACGATTCCTTGAGATGACCGCATGCAAGTTAGTGACAGAGAGAGAGAATGACCCCGCTATGAGTCTTACCATAGGTTATAAAAACCCTGATCTCCCATCACGGTGGGGCAGTTTCGGCCAGTGTTGAACTTTGATGAGTTGGTCATCTGGCCCACTTTGTATCAGCCAAGGCGATGTTCCAAAGGGCTGTCAGCCTAGGGCAATGCCCATACCTGTCGCAGTGCTCCACCATTGAGCCAATACTGGAAAAGAAGCTGTTCTGCCTCCTACAGCCTGTCAGACAAGATGGCAGCCATCCCATGCTGTGGTACATAGTGTGGTCTAGTACCAGCTCATTGCTGTGTGCTGTTCTTCTATCAACTGCTGCCACACATGCATAATTTTTTATAGTAGCGTGCTGTGCATGAGCTGCAAAGTCACAGCATATGCTGTTCCCTTTGACATTGATGAGACATACTGACTCTTATCACACGCTTCCACTTCGTTCGACGGCTTTGCACTGACTGAGCATGGCAGAATGCTGACCTGTACATTACACAAAAGAGGGTGCTGCTGGTCCTACTTGTATGCCATCTTTCTGCAGTCTTAATCACTTATTATGGTCAACTTTTCTACACATTGATTTTGGAGTGATGAAGACCATACCCTCTGGTTGTTGCAATTTTCACAAACGTTAGTGTTTATACAATGAAGTGCTGAAAGTCAAGAGATACCTCTTAATATTTTTTGGGACACTCGTTTGTCCTCTAAAGTGCAGCAACCCACCATGGCACCGTCGGAAGTCCCCTGAATAAATATACAGCAATGTTACCTCTTAAGCTGTCCATCTTTGAGAAAGTGTGACCAGTGCAGGATATTGTGCAGAAACTGACATTTTGATCATGTTCCAGACATGTTCAGTTGGATTCATGTCTGATTATCTAAGTGGCCAAATCATTAGCGGGAACTGTCAAGAATGTTCCTGAAACCAGTTGTTCAATTTTGGTCTGTTGACGTGATGCATTGTCGTTCAGGAAAAGTCCATGAGTGGCTGAAGATTGTCTGAAGTAAGTGAACATAATCATTTCCAGTCAGTGGTTGTTCAGTTTGACCATAGGTCCCACTCCATGCCATTTAAACACAGCCCATGCCAGGATGGAGCCATCATTAACTTGCATAGTGTCTTCCTGAAAACCTGGGTCCATGGCCTTGTGGGTTCTGTGCCACACTCAAACCCTGCCATCAGCTCTTACCAACTGGAATCATGACACATCTGACCATGCAATCTTCTTCCAGTCATGTAGGGTCCAACTGATACGTTCACGAGCCCAGGAGAGGTGTTGCAGCCTATCGTGTTTTGTTAGCGAAAGAATTCGCGTCATCTGCTGCCATATTCCATCAACGCCAAATTTCCCTGCATTGTCTGGATGGACACATTTGCTGTATGTCACACATCAAGTGTTGCTCTTCCTTCACACAGTGTTGTCTGTCAGCACTGACACCTCCACACAGACATCACTGGTCTTGGTCAATAAGTAGACGTTGTCGGCCACTGTATTGTCTATGGTGGGATGTTATGCCAGAAACTGCATATTCACAGCACACTCCTAACCTTGTGGATTGATAAATATCCATTTTGTGAAAAGAACATCAAATAGGAAAAAATAAAGTAAACAAACAAATTATTGTTAATAGTAATGGAAAGTTTGGCACTTCCCGCTAGTTTTGACTAAAGTATTAACATGATTGGTATGATAATTATACAAAATAATAAATATTTTAATATTAATTATGCTTATTGATAATAAGTGATACAAAAAATAATAAATTATAAGGTAGTACATCCATAGCTACTTTTACTCTTGGAGTTCACATTCTCAAGTAACTAATTATTAATACTTAAATAATTAATACTCACTCTGCACTTACCTGAAAGGCCACATCTGCTCTTACTGTCTTACCACAGTATGGAACTTTTGTGGGGCAAGTGCAGACTGTTATTTACATTAAAAAATGATAAGATAGACAAATAATAGGACACAGCATTAATTAATAACATCATATGTAACAACTAAGCACGAAAATGTCTTGAGATTGCTTCAACTAGGGTGATGACGATGGATACGACCAGGGGCGTCGCTAGGATTCTGGGACCCAGGGTAAGATGTTGGGGGCCCTTGGCCAAATCATCGGTTAAGGAGCCCTCCCTCACGCCAAATGGGCGACTTCTTTTGTTTTTTGTTTAGCTCTGCAACTTGTCGAGCGGGGGCAAATGACCCGCTTACCCCCCCCCCCCCCCCCCAACGCCGGCCCTGGATACAATTCTCTTCACATAGCTCGTCGTCCAAGTGAAATCGCGCGGAGTCTTAATTTAATTTAATTGCAATGGAGCACAGGCTCCGGTGGCAATTTCCCTACACACCCATCTTCCCCCTGTCTTTTAACCTTCAGTAAAGATTACGCTTAGTGCTAAATGCTTAGTGCCAGTTATATGAAAGGGTGGGTTTCTTAGAACAACTTCACACAGATGGAAGCACTAAAAGTTTTAAATAATAAACCCAGTTACAGCTGAAGTTCGCACACGCCCCGACGCACCTTATTGATTCCAATTGGTTTAGCAAGGAGGATATAGTAGTGATGTTATATATAACATTAAACAACAGAGGGGGAAAAAAAGGCAATTCAGTTTTAAAAAAGAAATCTGTAATGTTTCGTGTAGAATAATGTGCTGAAATAAAATTAAAAAATGTGGAACGAATTATTAATGACAAGTGTGCAAGAATTTCGTAACAAAGTAATTTTATCCACTAAAGTAAATAACATTCCAGTCATCGAATTATTTTAGGAAACAAAGGAGGAAAGCTATCGTTCGACATTTTGGTATATCCTAAGTGCAAAATAGGCCATATATGAGTTGTTTGCAGCATCGTGGACGAATTATTAAGGACCTACAAACAAGCTCTTGTTATTTTACAGTAAGTTAACCCTAGAGAAAAGGAACTCTTCACGAGCAGATTCACTGACTTCTCTGGTCAACAATTAACTACTGAATCTGTCTATAGCTCAGAATCCGCCAGCCGCCTTCGTCCTTTTGCTAATGTTGATCAGTTCCTTTCCGCTGAGTCGCAGAATTTTCTGTTCAATTGTTTCCGATTATAAACTGCGAGTCCTGTCCGGATCATCATGATAAAATTTCTTTCATCCCTTTCATGGTTATACAGGCACCTATTTCTCTGTCATGTCATGGTTGCCACGTAGGAGAATTCGCATGGTTAAGTGTTTTCGGATAAATTAGGTAAATTTCATTTATTCCTTTTATTTCCTTTGCGTAAAGCCTAAGCAACTGAATTCCTTCATGTTTATAATTGTTAAATTTGTCCCGAAAAAAAAAAGAACTTCCCGCTTTGTTTGGCAACAAATACCGTCCTTAAGTTATTAATTATCAGTGTAGTATATCACTGACTGTCTCTAAATAGGTCCCGGGAACGATATCTCGCTACATTCTCTTTTAAGGGTGCCGCGTTTGATTACGCGGACCGTCGTAATATTACTATCGCATTCGCGGCACCTTGCCATCATGGAGTAAGGAATATATGGAGTCGATACAAGGAACCTTCACCACGCAATGAAGTGAAGCCGGGTAGAGAGAAGTGGGGCGAGGAGGCCGCCATATTGGTCGGCCTTAGAAACACGGGGAATAGGCACAATAACCTCAAGAGAATCATAAGACAATGGTGGCACCGCAATTTTACGATGGATTATTATGTAACTCGATGAGACTGATCAAAAATGAAGAATAAATTTTTTCAATATCATGCTTAGTTCTCGAGATATACTGTCTCAAAAGTGAGGAGTTTCGGGTTGAAATTCAGAAAAAAAAAATCCCCAAGGTCAAATTTGATGATAGATTCTTATGTAACACGACGAGATAACTCGAAATTAAAGAATATATAGTTTCGATATCTCGCTTAGTTCTCGAGATATGCTGTCTCCAAATTAGGGTGGTTAGGCTAGGTTAAGTCAATGTTTAGAACTTTTTTAAAAAAAAAAAAAAATTATTGATCCCTTCAAAAGACCTCATAGCTTCTGAGCTTACTCGGAATATATTGTACTGTTAGTGGCCTATGTAAATTCCCTAGCAACATCAGTGCATTTATCTTCTTACCATACATCAAAAGTCAGAAACATAGATGGGAGTAGTTTACATCGCAATACACGTTGTGTCACTAACAAGGTGCTCATGAAATTAGTAACAACTAATATTAAATGAATTGTTTGTACCCTTCTGGTACACGCCGCATTTCAACCTACCTACATTTCCATTAATATTACCGCTACAAAATCAAACTATGTGGACAGATCTAAACACATGAAATACATCACGAACAACATTTCGGGTTACAACAACGTTTGCTTCATCCAGTTTAGTAGTTCACATAGCACAAATTATCACAATTAATTACATCGTACACTTTCAGTGTAAACTGAAACTGGACTAAAACTTGCACATTCACTGTATCGCGATGTAAACTTGACCCACTTAAGTTAGACTTTCAACAATTGTTTACAATAAGGCTAGCCTTTTAGGTTCAAAGTAGTAACATATGCTGATTGTCTACACTACACCAACAAACATTTGAGAACCATATCATCCTATTGAGAGCAATGAATAAATTTATAGCGATAGGCTCTAATCTTCCAGTTATCTATCAAACACTTCAAGAACAATAATTACAATGTGATTTATTTACGAAACGTCATTCCAGGTTCTTTCCTATCTTCTCTGTTTGTGCAACCATATGCAACACAGCTTGGCATTATAAAAAACTTTGAAATATTAGAAAATGAAATGTGCACAGCAGCAAACACAATGCAAACAGCCCAATGTTTTGGGGTGATTCCTATGGCCGCCGCGCATGCGGTATATGAGGTTACACAGATTTAGCGTTATTTCGTCTCCATATATTCCCTCCTCCATGCTTGCCATACGTTTTCCAACCAAACTAGTGTTTGTCCCTATTTGGCTATTACTGAATTGCCTCTTTCACTCAATCTCGAACTAAGTCACTTGTGGACATTACCCACAAATGATGATTCCTGCATTCACTGCCCACATTACATATCAAAAATCTGTTCTGTGTGCCTTCTCACTGTGCATAACCAATTATTCTGCTCTCCTCCGCACTCTGACTCACATACAAAATGGAACTTTTATGATCTGTGACTTCCGGATTAAGAGGCTGCCCTGAGATCCACCGGAAAACTGGAATCTAAACTACTCCCATTTAAGCTTCTGACTTTTGGAGACAGCATATCTCAAGAACTAAGTGAGATATCGAAAAATTTTATTCTTTACTTTCGATTTGTCTCTTCGTGTTACACAAATTTGACCTTCGGAATATTTTTCTACTGTGTTAAATAATGTTCGCCACACAATAAGGTCTGCTGGAATAATAATACGTTTATTGAGGCATACACACTACAACTTTATATCCACATGTTTACAGTTCAACAGCCAGACAACGACTCCTCACACTCATGTACAATTCCAAGGATACATCTCCAAAGATACATCAAACACCAGAACATTCCTCACAGATATAAATGTACAATACTCAACATTCTGAATTCCAACCCAAAACACCTCATTTTTGAGACAGTATATCTCGAGAACTAAGCAGGATATCAAAAAAAATTATTCTTCATTTTTTATTTGTCTCGTCGAGTTACATAATACTCTATCACCAAATTGTGGTGCTACTATTGTCGTGTGATTCTCTTGAAGTGTTTGAGCCTATTCCCTGTTTTTCTAGGGCCATCCAATATGGCGACCTCCCCACCCCACTTCTCTCTAACCGGATTCACTCCAATGCGTTTGAAGGTCCCTTGCGTGGCCTCCACTATCTTCCTTCCTCTATGATTCATCTATCCTTGCCAGTTCCCACTAAAAGTTGTCTTTGTTAAAACTATCACTAAGTCAGAGGGATAAACGCTTCAAAGAGCTGGATTTTATTTGCCAAATTCTGAATTTATTCAAAGACAACGCTATGTAGCCTTTTCAAAAAGTATTTGGTGTCAGTTATGGAAAAATGACAAACAAAATAATTCAATTGCCTTCTGATAATAAATATTGTATACAAAGAGGTACTGTAAAATGTAAATACGTTCACATTAATAAACTCTCTTTGACATTTTGTGTATACACTTCGAAGATAATTTAATTTGAAGAACCCAAAAACACTGAATATTTTTCTTTTTGAGATGGGAGGGAAGGTTCATTGTACGAAAGTTACGCACGGATTTAAAAGTGTGTATGTATGTAAACACAACGCTTCGCGTGTGTTTACGACTTTTTCATGTGTCAACGCCAACCAACCATCATAATCGGTGGTTTATAACTTAACCCTAATTTTTATATTCATATGTACTGTATACTACCTGTCCGTCCACGAGGAAGTTGTTTTTTTATTGTTATTATTTTTTTCGTCTCCTCGACGCTGAGTTAATTAAAGGCGAGAGAAGACTGGGGATAGGAAACGACAAGGAATTCGCACATGACCTTTCAAAATAACCATCCATACCATTCCGATGGAGTGATCTGGGAAATCTAAATCTGGATGAACGGATGGGTATTTGAACACGCCTTTTCCCGAATGCTATGAGCAATATTTGACGTTCACCTACCAGATTCAGTTTTTGTGTTGTTAATTCACACACGCTATATTAAATAAATGTTGGCTGGGCAGGAAAAAGCTAGAGGAGCAGCCCAAGTTTTTCCTCTTTCCTGGATCTTCTCTTGTTCTTCTAAATTTATAGTATAAGAACCTTTTAAACACATTTGTGCTCATGATTTATCCCTTGAAACTGCCACTAATCCAAAATATTTTGATTGTGGATGACCTACTGGCACATTTCAGTATTGATTACACAGCTTCCCTTCAAGCAATATTTGAAGTGGTGCAGCCTGGCAAGTGTAAAAACAGACTGCTTTATTTGTATGTATATAAGCCATGAAACAAAATTCCACTTGAATCACAAATTCGATCTCTTATACTTAGTACAATTTACACTCACAGTCAGGGGCGGATTCAGGATTTTGTTTTTTTTTGGGGGGGGGGGCTTGAGCGGACTTTGGTTTGGGGGGCTTGGCTTGAGTGGATTTTGGCTGGGGGGCTTGCCTTCAGTGGATTTTGGCTTTGGAGGGAGGCTTCAGACGGGCAAACAGCAGTCTTTATACTCTCCTCAGGCCTCAAATCCGTAGAGCTAAAAAAAAAAAAAAAAAAAAAAGTCTCAAAAATTGCAATGTCGGAGGTGGACCTAGATACTTTTGGGGGGGGGCTTGAGCCCTAGCCCCCCCCTGGATCCGCCCCTGCTCACAGTTTTTGTATAATACGTGCAAAGACACACATACACAAATATTCCAGAATATACGGATTGGCCTCTTTATAATGAATAAAATATAGTACCATTAAGATAAATAGTATCATACGTGTTAACTAATGACAGAAAGTATCACTATGTGAAGTTTCGCTGAAATTAAATCTTTAATTTTTTCATGAGGTGCCCAAACACAGGCAAAAATTAAAAAATTCAAGGTTTTGGTCGGGAACTTTAAACTGATATAGATAAAAACTATACTGTATATTACCCGACATGTGGTGGGCTGAGTTTCATTGATATGCGTTCATTAATTACTGGGTAATGCGAGGACAAAAATAAAAGTCTTTAACTATGTATCGGAATTTTGTAGCTGGTCAGGATAATAGGTATCCTGTATCCTGACCGGACATAAACTATCACTGTATGCCCGTGTGCAATTTCATTAAAATCCGTCCATTGGTTTTGCATAATACACTAACGGTCAGGAAGACGAAAGTTCAAAATTTTACGATTTTGACATCTCTGTCATCAGTGGTGTGCATACATACATACATTCATGATTAACGGGAATATCGCATAGTTATTGTACAAGTGATGAATATATTTTAATCGAATTTCGGTCACGCGGCGATCAAACAATCCCGATCAACAAGGCAATACACATTTATTATTTAATAGAAGTTGCCCACAGCATAGTTCGCGTGGGCTGTTATTATACACACTACTCTCCTAAACCAACATAGTCAACAACTATATGATACGTGGTCCTTGTGACAAAATGTTTTTTATCTAATCGGTTTCCACAGTATTTCAGCCGCGGGATAACAAGCTATACATTATTCGAAACTCCATCAAAATTCCACCAGTAGTTTTTCAATGTAAAATCATCCTAAATTTCTAATTTTTTGATCTCAGTTCCAAATGAAACCTATCCTAATTTACCTACTGGAGCACGGGCTGTACATTATTCAAAATCCAACCAGTGTATTACTTCTAAGTCTCGTCCAACTAAAAATTATAATAATATGGCCAATTTCTCAGTTTTACTACATCACATCAAAAAGAAACTTATCCTATTTTACCCACGTTGCAATGGAATGTATAACAATATAAACACAATCAAAATTCGAGCAGTATTTGGTTAAACCACTTTCAACGAAAAATTATTTTAAATTACTCATTTTTTAGAGGCCACATAAAACGAAACATACTCTGCCTCACCCGCGCGATGATGGACTGTACGTTAATAAAAATATAATCAATGTTGGACCAGTATTGTTTTGTAATATGTGTTCAACCAAAAATGATACTAATCTGGTAAATTTATCAGTTTTCCGACATAACATCAATAGGTTTATCAATCATACGCTAATTTATCCGCGTCACCACGGGATGTACACTCTTTGGCAAAAAAATTGACTGTCCGCGCCTGAGTCTAAGTCCCTTATTTCGCACAATGTGGCATCATTGCGCGTATTCAACTCAGCGCCATCTGTTATTCATTTCCTTAAGTCAAGCCTCGAACAAAGCAGGAAGACTCCGCCCGCCCATTGACGATTCTTCTTGGTAGTCCATTTATCATTCCCCACATTTCAGTAAAAAGCTATTGACCGATCTCGAAACAGGTAACGCATTTTCCTGTCCCTGCATTGACTATAATATTAGCCAAGATATCGCCGACCATACCTCAATCGGACGAAATTCGGTTCCAGCTACACTTTTCTTAAATTCTGATCGTGAAACATATCGTTAAAGTTGTAATTAACAAGATTGCAATAAAGCGCAGTAAAAATGAGGTTCAGTTATACATTTTATTCCAAATAATTAGCGTAAAATTATAACGATATTTATTTATATATTGATGTGGCTAATTAGTTGCAATAATGCAACACATAATGGGGTGTGTGGTCCGAGAAGTGGGTGTAAATGTTCAAAGATCCAGAGTTTTTAGTTCTACAAAACTATTGAAACGATTATAAAGAGATTATTTCGGATAATTGTCTAATGCCAGTTGAATGTAACTGACTTCCGAGGCAGGATAAGGTTGTTTACCCACTGCACGAGTCGTCTGTGAACATGAGCTCCGTTTGCTTGTGGCTAACCATCTAGTCTTGTAAACGCGTGGTCCTCGGTTCGAGTCTAGTTTTTCCAATTATTTTTTTGCATTTATTTTAAACAAGTCGAACCTACAACTGCGTTATGCGTAAAATATAACATCGACTCTTACCTGCTTGCGTCAGGACATAACATACTTAAGGAAAGACTCGTAACTGAGTGCTTCTTAATAAACTGCACACGTAACTATGAAAGCTTTCACAGAGGTAACACTGAAAGAAATCTTCTCGGGCTTCAACATCGTAGAAATAGTGTCGTGTGGTTACGTTAGGTGGACTATAACGAGTTCGCACCATCTTCAAGGAGACGAAAAACTAAATAATATTACTATACCAATTTCTTATTATGCGTCTGGATTTACGATTCGTCGACTTCTAAGTCATTAAAGGTGGAAAGGGAATGGAGACAAGGAATGGGAAGGAATTCGGACCATGGGTTTTGGAAGAAATAATCCCGCCATTCACACGAAGTGACTTGGAGAAACGAAGGAAAATCCAAATCTGGATAGCCGGATAGGAATTCAAACAAGCTTCCTCTCGAATGCGGAGCCATAGCGTTAACGCTCAGCCATTAGGTTCAGTTTTTCAATATCTTTCGTATTTGATCTATGATGCCGTCCATAAAATTATTTAAAAAATCTATTGAAAAGTTAAAAATCGTAAATTAAAATATATGTGCAGAAGTGAGTTCATCTGATGAGAGCGGGGATATCAAAAAAATCTCTGAAATCAGAAACGCAATTCAAATTTCATTTTCTCTCTCTCTACTCTTTTCGCCCCTCTCTCTTTTTTTAATTTTTTTTTGCTAGGGCTTTACGGCTCGGCGACAGAAAGGTCATTAGAGGCGGGATCGGATTGGGGCAAGAAACGGGCAGGAACTCGGCCATGGCCTTTTCAAGGAAGCATCCGGGCGTTCGCCTGGAGTGACTTGGGGAAACCATGGAAAACCCAGATCTGGATGCCCGGACGCGGATTCAAACCCGCGCCCTCCCGAATACGAGGCCAGAACGTTAACCGTTCACGCACCACACCCGGTACTTTTTTTTAATTTTTAGCAGCTATCAAATTCAAAGTGAATATAAGCTCCCTCTTATATGGAAGATATTGTCATATTAATCCCGTTGTTTAATGAAGTAGTATTAAACCAAAAATGACGAGCAAAATTGATCGGTTTGCTAGTAACCAAATAGATAACATTTCAGTCTTTTCGTAGAAATGTTAAAAAAAAAATTCAATTCACATTCTAATTGAGCAAAGACCTCAACCGGATGCTAAAACTACAGAAATTTGCAGTCTAAATAAAATTTGGTAAAATAAGAAATTTCAATGTAGTTATGATGTAATTCTCTATAATATTTTCTCATTTTTTTTCAAGTATGTCTTTCAGTAAAGATTAAGAGGTAGTTGGAATGAAATTATCACGCTGAGCAATAACACAGCTAATTGTTACAAAATTTTATAAATCGGCAGTACTACTCTCCGCAGCTAGAGTGTAATTCTAAAATATCATAGTAGACGGAAACGTAGTGTTTACAAAGCGTATAATACTGGTTTCCTTGTTCCTTGCCACACTGACATTCCCGCACTGAATTTCAATTTTATGCCTCAGTTTTCCTCCTACAATGTTCTGATTGAATGCCTATAAGACTTTGCAATATTTAAACTTACAAAAGAAATTGTTGCTCGTCATTCTGAGACAGACATTATAATGTAAATTATTTGGGTTGGAATAAAATATACAGTAGCTACAGTTTGAATTTTGAAAAAACCGTGCGGCAAGAGAATCAATTCTTATCACCGATCAAGAAAAACAAAGTTACTTTCATAGCGTTTGTTGATTTAGAAAAAAAAGCTGTTGGTGATGTAAGGCGGGACAAAATGTTCAAACTTTTTTAAAAAAGTCAGGTCTTACGTATCGAGATAGAAAAATATTTTATAAGTGATATAAGAAGTGGCTATAATAAAAGTAGAGAATCATGAGAGTCACCAATCAGTTGAAAAGTGTATCAGATATGGTTGCAGTTCATCCTTACTAATATTCAACTTATATGTGGAGGAAGCTACAAAAGAAGTAAAAGAGGAATTTTAATGTGGCTTCATGAAAAAGTAGTTTCAAATATTGCCCCAGGAACCAGAGAGAACTTTTTAAAACTGTATGTATGGAGCATAGCACCTTATGGTAACGAAGCATGGACTTCAGGAATACCTGAAAGAAGGAAAATTGAAGCATTCGAAATGTGGTGCTATAGGAGGATGCCGAAAATTAAGTGGACAGTTAAACCACGAAATTAATATGTTTTGTAAATGATGGCTGACGAAAGAAGTTTGTGGAAGAATCGTACACAAAGAAGAAACAGATTCGTGGGTGGTTTTTTAATACATTTGGGATTGGTTATGTATGAAGCAGATAACGGTGGACGTGTTTTAAGAGAGGTGTTTTGAGATGAAGGGGATAGTGCAAAATAAGATGGGATGGTGGTTTATATCAAACCAATCGAGAGACTGACGACAGTAAAATAAGAGATGAAATAAGACAGAAGGTGCCGGCCGATTGAGACCTACTCCCCCGAAACACATCGATGGGGCCGACAGCTTAGCGTCCAAATCCGGCGGACGAGTCACTGTCAGAAGTTCCATACGCGCTACAGAGAGGTTTGGGATTTAAACCAGGACTTTCGTGCACCATCTGATAATTAGTAATAATGCACCGCCACCGAAACATGCCCTAGTTCTAAAAGTTCTTCAACCACCGGAGCTCAAATCAGGTGACGCCGCGCATCATCACGGAGCTATAATGACCCGAAACGAGGAAGTTGGCTATAGAAGTGTAGCATTTAAAAATCAACCTTTCACCTCCGTCACATGCTGTTTGGTGCAGACGCGTAAATTCCAATTGAGGTAGCTGACTCAATCTCATACCACTGCGGTGCAAGACAATCTTCTTATATCTATCACCTTAGTAATATATGAATTTTATGAGCGGAACCGAATATAAAGCATCCAGCATCTTTAATTCATTTAATTTATAGCTGCTGAAAATATAAAAAAATGGAGAGAGGTTGAAAATGAGAGAGAGTGAGACAGATTTTTTTTTTTTTTTTTTTTTTTTTTTTTGTTTCTGATTTCAGAGATTGTTTTGGAAACTCACCCTCTCATCAAATTATCGCACTTCTACCGACATTTTATCATTTACGATTATTAACTTTGCTTTAAGTAGATTTTTAAATAATTTTATGGATGTAATCGTAGACCAAATACGACTAGTAATGAAAAAGTGAAGCTAATGGTGTCGCATTCGGGAGGAGACGGCTTCGAATACCTCCACCTATCGAGATTTGGGTTTTCCAAAATCACTCCAGGCAAATGGTGGTATAGTTCCTTTAAAAAGCCAAGGCCGAATTTCTTCCAGTTCCTTTTCCGCAGTCCTTCCCCGCCTCTAACGACCTCGACGTTGACGAAACGTAGTGCCATAAGAAGGAAAAAAATTGAATGGGAAGGAGTCATTGTTAGTCGGGTTAATGCAAGCTGCGACCACAACAACTACTACTACTACAGCTACTGTAAAACGCTGAAAAAACTCAGAAGTTCAATTCAGAAACGAAGAAGACGAAATGTAAGCAAGGAAGCAAGCATTGCTCACGACATAGCTGGTCCACACGTTGCTTATCACACCGTCGATCTTCTGCAAAACTTTGGTTGGAAAATAATCACCCACCCATCATACAGTTGCAGACTTGGCCCACAGTGACTACCACCTTTTCCTAAGCTGCGAAAATATTTGACTGACTTAGATATTAAAGATGAAGTTCAATGCTTGCTCAAAGACATGAGGCGAGCATACATTCTTTTCCCTTTTTTGCTTATGGTTTTACGCGTTGTCGACATCGAGATCATTAGAGGCGTGAAAGGAGTTGTAGCAAGGATTTCTCCAATGGCCTTTTAAAGGAACCTTTCCAGTATTCACATAGAGTGATTTGGGGAAATCAGTGAAACCCAAATCTGGATGGCCGGACGAGGATTCGAACCCGCAACCTCCCGAATGAGAGGCCAGCGCGTCAGCGCTTATTCCACCACGCTCCATTATTTTTATAAACTGTCACTGCATCTACAATAATGCGTGTGCCGAATTGTGAAGATGGAGAAAAAATAAATGATTGCTCAATCTTTCCAAAAGAGTCGATCGTGATAAATTATTACGTGTTATTTAGTGTTATAAAGGTATTCTTCTTGGCCGAAGGAAATAGGAAGTTGGCACTTACTTCCTCTTAGACGTTGCCACATCTACTTCTTCCAGTGTTGCCACGATTTCTGACTTCTGGCAGTGCTGTGGTAATTTCCTATTCAAGGAAACGTATCTTACAGCTAGGCGGTATCAAGAGAACAGACACATTGCCTAAATAGAAATTTACTTTCCTTCCCCGTCTATCTATCATATTTTTATTTGACTGATTATTTCTGTTATAACAGTTTGATTCTTTATATAGATCATCATTAACTATTCAACTTGAAATGTTGTATCTTTATATATATATATGTTTACTTTTATTGTATAATGGACGAGGTAGGTTTACCCGTAATGCAAAATGGTTGAACGGTTAAGCATTGGCCTGCGGAGGTGAGGGTACTGGGTTCGATCCCACCTCAAGTCGAGCATTTTTACATTGACTATCCCCTTCTCACTTGTTGTAAAATACATATCATATATGTAAAAGTAAACATTATTATATTTTACATCAAATTGTTTAAAAACAAACTCCGATGAAAACATTTTTTTGATTAGTTCATAGGCCTCATTGGCGGTTAAAGGTGTGTTTGTGGAATTTAAAATATTGCTCATCCAATATAATGTGACGAGTTTAGTTGACTTTAGTTCCGTAAAGGCAGAGAGTTTGATTGGAGTTGTTGCTGTAGAGTTTCTCACTTGAAATGTCAAAGAAACTTGCAACAGCCCAAATGAGTAAACGATTTTGATGGTATTTCTCCTGATGTCTTGACGAGTTATTTTCAATAAAAATTCCGCAACATGAAGTTAAAATAACAGAAAAAAATAGTTTCTTTGACATTACAAGTGAGAAACTCTACAGCAACAACTCCAATCAAACACTCTGCCTTTACGGAACTAAAGTCAACTAAACTCGTCACATTATATTGGATGAGCAATATTTTAAATTCCACAAACACACCTTTAACCACCAATGAGGCCTATGAACTAATCAAAAAAATGTTTTCATCGGAGTTTGTTTTTAAACAATTTGATGTAAAATATAATAATGTTTACTTTTACATATATGATATGTATTTTACAACAAGTGAGAAGGGGATAGTCAATGTAAAAATGATCGACTTGAGGTGGGATTGAACCCAGTACCCTCACCTCCGCAGGCCAATGCTTAACCGTTCAACCATTTTGCATTACAGGTAAACCTACTTCGTCCATTATACAATAAAAGTAAACATATATATATATAAAGATACAACATTTCAAGTTGAATAGTTAATGATGATCTATATAAAGAATCAAACTGTTATAACAGAAATAATCAGTCAAATAAAAATATGATAGATAGACGGGGAAGGAAAGTAAATTTCTATTTAGGCAATGTGTCTGTTCTCTTGATACCGCCTAGCTGTAAGATACGTTTCCTTGAATAGGAAATTACCACAGCACTGCCAGAAGTCAGAAATCGTGGCAACACTGGAAGAAGTAGATGTGGCAACGTCTAAGAGGAAGTAAGTGCCAACTTCCTACTTCCTTCGGCCAAGAAGAATACCTTTATAACACTAAATAACACGTAATAATTTATCACGATCGACTCTTTTGGAAAGATTGAGCAATCATTTATTTTTTCTCCATCTTCACAATTCGGCACACGCATTATTGTAGATGCAGTGACAGTTTATAAAAATAATGGAGCGTGGTGGAATAAGCGCTGACGCGCTGGCCTCTCATTCGGGAGGTTGCGGGTTCGAATCCTCGTCCGGCCATCCAGATTTGGGTTTCACTGATTTCCCCAAATCACTCTATGTGAATACTGGAAAGGTTCCTTTAAAAGGCCATTGGAGAAATCCTTGCTACAACTCCTTTCACGCCTCTAATGATCTCGATGTCGACAACGCGTAAAACCATAAGCAAAAAAGGGAAAAGAATGTATGCTCGCCTCATGTCTTTGAGCAAGCATTGAACTTCATCTTTAATATCTAAGTCAGTCAAATATTTTCGCAGCTTAGGAAAAGGTGGTAGTCACTGTGGGCCAAGTCTGCAACTGTATGATGGGTGGGTGATTATTTTCCAACCAAAGTTTTGCAGAAGATCGACGGTGTGATAAGCAACGTGTGGACCAGCTATGTCGTGAGCAATGCTTGCTTCCTTGCTTACATTTCGTCTTCTTCGTTTCTGAATTGAACTTCTGAGTTTTTTCAGCGTTTTACAGTAGCTGTAGTAGTAGTAGTAGTTGTTGTGGTCGCAGCTTGCATTAACCCGACTAACAATCACTCCTTCCCATTCAATTTTTTTCCTTCTTATGGCACTACGTTTCGTCAACGTCGAGGTCGTTAGAGGCGGGGAAGGACTGCGGAAAAGGAACTGGAAGAAATTCGGCCTTGGCTTTTTAAAGGAACTATACCACCATTTGCCTGGAGTGATTTTGGAAAACCCAAATCTCGATAGGCAGAGGTATTCGAAGCCGTCTCCTCCCGAATGCGACACCATTAGCTTCACCTTTTCATTACTAGTCGTATTTGGTCTACGATTACATCCATAAAATTATTTAAAAATCTACTTAAAGCAAAGTTAATAATCGTAAATGATAAAATGTCGGTAGAAGTGCGATAATGTGATGAGAGGGTGAGTTTCCAAAACAATCTCTGAAATCAGAAACACAATCTAAAAAAAAAAAAAAAAAAAAAAAAAAAAAAAAAAAAAAAAAAAAAATCTGTCTCGCTCTCTCATTTTCAACCTCTCTCCATTTTTTTTTATCTTTTTAGCAGTTATAAATTAAATGAATTAAAGATGCTGGATGCTTTATATTCGGTTCCCTCATAAAATTCATATATTACTAAGGTGATAGATATAAGAAGATTGTCTTGCACCGCAGTGGTATGAGATTGAGTCAGCTACCTCAATTGGAATTTACGCGACTGCACCAAACAGCATGTGACGGAGGTGAAAGGTTGATTTTTAAATGCTACACTTCTATAGCCAACTTCCTCGTTTCGGGTCATTATAGCTCCGTGATGATGCGCGGCGTCACCTGATTTGAGCTACGGTGGTTGAAGAACTTTTTAGAACTAGGGCATGTTTCGGTGGCGGTGCATTATTACTAATTATCAGATGGTGCACGAAAGTCCTGGTTTAAATCCCAAACCTCTCTGTAGCGCGTATGGAACTTCTGACAGTGACTCGTCCGCCGGATTTGGACGCTAAGCTGTCGGCCCCATCGATGTGTTTCGGGGGAGTAGGTCTCAATCGGCCGGCACCTTCTGTCTTATTTCATCTCTTATTTTACTGTCGTCAGTCTCTCGATTGGTTTGATATAAACCACCATCCCATCTTATTTTGCACTATCCCCTTCATCTCAAAACACCTCTCTTAAAACGCGTCCACCGTTATCTGCTTCATACATAACCAATCCCAAATGTATTAAAAAAACCACCCACGAATCTGTTTCTTCTTTGTGTACGATTCTTCCACAAACTTCTTTCGTCAGCCATCATTTACAAAACATATTAATTTCGTGGTTTAACTGTCCACTTAATTTTCGGCATCCTCCTATAGCACCACATTTCGAATGCTTCAATTTTCCTTCTTTCAGGTATTCCTGAAGTCCATGCTTCGTTACCATAAGGTGCTATGCTCCATACTTACAGTTTTAAAAAGTTCTCTCTGGTTCCTGGGACAATATTTGAAACTACTTTTTCATGAAGCCACATTAAAATTCCTCTTTTACTTCTTTTGTAGCTTCCTCCACATATAAGTTGAATATTAGTAAGGATTAACTGCAACCATATCTGATACACTTTTCAACTGATTGATGACTCTCATGATTCTCTACTTTTATTATAGCCACTTCTTATATCACTTATAAAATATTTTTCTATCTCGATACGTAAGACCTGACTTTTTTAAAAAAGTTTGAACATTTTGTCCCGCCTTACATCACCAACAGCTTTTTTTTCTAAATCAACAAACGCTATGAAAGTTTTTCTTGATCGGTGATAAGAATTGATTCTCTTGCCGCACGGTTTTTTCAAAATTCAAACTGTAGCTACTGTATATTTTATTCCAACCCAAATAATTTACATTATAATGTCTGTCTCAGAATGACGAGCAACAATTTCTTTTGTAAGTTTAAATATTGCAAAGTCTTATAGGCATTCAATCAGAACATTGTAGGAGGAAAACTGAGGCATAAAATTGAAATTCAGTGCGGGAATGTCAGTGTGGCAAGGAACAAGGAAACCAGTATTATACGCTTTGTAAACACTACGTTTCCGTCTACTATGATATTTTAGAATTACACTCTAGCTGCGGAGAGTAGTACTGCTGATTTATAAAATTTTGTAACAATTAGCTGTGTTATTGCTCAACGTGATAATTTCATTCCAACTACCTCTTAATCTTTACTGAAAGACATACTTGAAAAAAAATGAGAAAATATTATAGAGAATTACATCATAACTACATTGAAATTTCTTATTTTACCAAATTTTATTTAGACTGCAAATTTCTGTAGTTTTAGCATCCGGTTTGAGGTCTTTGCTCAATTAGAATGTGAATTGAATTTTTTTTTTCAAACATTTCTACGAAAAGACTGAAATGTTATCTATTTGGTTACTAGCAAACCGATCAATTTTGCTCGTCATTTTTGGTTTAATACTACTTCATTAAACAACGGAATTAATATGACAATATCTTCCATATAAGAGGGAGCTTATATTCACTTTGAATTTGATAGCTGCTAAAAATTAAAAAAAGT
>CM061921.1:70718497-70990424 GCA_031002005.1 Vandiemenella viatica | reverse complement strand
CCAATCGAGAGACTGACGACAGTAAAATAAGAGATGAAATAAGACAGAAGGTGCCGGCCGATTGAGACCTACTCCCCCGAAACACATCGATGGGGCCGACAGCTTAGCGTCCAAATCCGGCGGACGAGTCACTGTCAGAAGTTCCATACGCGCTACAGAGAGGTTTGGGATTTAAACCAGGACTTTCGTGCACCATCTGATAATTAGTAATAATGCACCGCCACCGAAACATGCCCTAGTTCTAAAAAGTTCTTCAACCACCGTAGCTCAAATCAGGTGACGCCGCGCATCATCACGGAGCTATAATGACCCGAAACGAGGAAGTTGGCTATAGAAGTGTAGCATTTAAAAATCAACCTTTCACCTCCGTCACATGCTGTTTGGTGCAGTCGCGTAATTCCAATTGAGGTAGCTGACTCAATCTCATACCACTGCGGTGCAAGACAATCTTCTTATATCTATCACCTTAGTAATATATGAATTTTATGAGGGAACCGATATATAAAGCATCCAGCATCTTTAATTCATTTAATTTATAACTGCTGAAAATATAAAAAAAATGGAGAGAGGTTGAAAATGAGAGAGCGAGACAGATTTTTTTTTTTTTTTTTTTTTTTTTTTTTTTTTTTTTTTTTTTTTTTAAATTGTGTTTCTGATTTCAGAGATTGTTTTGGAAACTCACCCTCTCATCACATTATCGCACTTCTACCGACATTTTATCATTTACGATTATTAACTTTGCTTTAAGTAGATTTTTAAAAATAATTTTATGGATGTAATCGTAGACCAAATACGACTAGTAATGAAAAGGTGAAGCTAATGGTGTCGCATTCGGGAGGAGACGGCTTCGAATACCTCTGCCTATCGAGATTTGGGTTTTCCAAAATCACTCCAGGCAAATGGTGGTATAGTTCCTTTAAAAAGCCAAGGCCGAATTTCTTCCAGTTCCTTTTCCGCAGTCCTTCCCCGCCTCTAACGACCTCGACGTTGACGAAACGTAGTGCCATAAGAAGGAAAAAAATTGAATGGGAAGGAGTGATTGTTAGTCGGGTTAATGCAAGCTGCGACCACAACAACTACTACTACTACTACAGCTACTGTAAAACGCTGAAAAAACTCAGAAGTTCAATTCAGAAACGAAGAAGACGAAATGTAAGCAAGGAAGCAAGCATTGCTCACGACATAGCTGGTCCACACGTTGCTTATCACACCGTCGATCTTCTGCAAAACTTTGGTTGGAAAATAATCACCCACCCATCATACAGTTGCAGACTTGGCCCACAGTGACTACCACCTTTTCCTAAGCTGCGAAAATATTTGACTGACTTAGATATTAAAGATGAAGTTCAATGCTTGCTCAAAGACATGAGGCGAGCATACATTCTTTTCCCTTTTTTGCTTATGGTTTTACGCGTTGTCGACATCGAGATCATTAGAGGCGTGAAAGGAGTTGTAGCAAGGATTTCTCCAATGGCCTTTTAAAGGAACCTTTCCAGTATTCACATAGAGTGATTTGGGGAAATCAGTGAAACCCAAATCTGGATGGCCGGACGAGGATTCGAACCCGCAACCTCCCGAATGAGAGGCCAGCGCGTCAGCGCTTATTCCACCACGCTCCATTATTTTTATAAACTGTCACTGCATCTACAATAATGCGTGTGCCGAATTGTGAAGATGGAGAAAAAATAAATGATTGCTCAATCTTTCCAAAAGAGTCGATCGTGATAAATTATTACGTGTTATTTAGTGTTATAAAGGTATTCTTCTTGGCCGAAGGAAAGTAGGAAGTTGGCACTTACTTCCTCTTAGACGTTGCCACATCTACTTCTTCCAGTGTTG
Source organism: Vandiemenella viatica (assembly GCA_031002005.1). Taxonomy (NCBI): domain Eukaryota; kingdom Metazoa; phylum Arthropoda; class Insecta; order Orthoptera; family Morabidae; genus Vandiemenella; species Vandiemenella viatica. The sequence goes on along the minus strand of CM061921.1, from coordinate 70,988,585 downwards.
CCACGATTTCTGACTTCTGGCAGTGCTGTGGTAATTTCCTATTCAAGGAAACGTATCTTACAGCTAGGCGGTATCAAGAGAACAGACACATTGCCTAAATAGAAATTTACTTTCCTTCCCCGTCTATCTATCATATTTTTATTTGACTGATTATTTCTGTTATAACAGTTTGATTCTTTATATAGATCATCATTAACTATTCAACTTAAAATGTTGTATCTTTATATATATATATGTTTTACTTTTATTGTATAATGGACGAAGTAGGTTACCCGTATGCAAAATGGTTGAACGGTTAAGCATTGGCCTGCGGAGGTGAGGGTACTGGTTCAATCCCACCTCAAGTCGATCATTTTTACATTGACTATCCCCTTCTCACTTGTTGTAAAATACATATCATATATGTAAAAGTAAACATTATTATATTTTACATCAAATTGTTTAAAAACAAACTCCGATGAAAACATTTTTTTGATTAGTTCATAGGCCTCATTGGCGGTTAAAGGTGTGTTTGTGGAATTTAAAATATTGCTCATCCAATATAATGTGACGAGTTTAGTTGACTTTAGTTCCGTAAAGGCAGAGAGTTTGATTGGAGTTGTTGCTGTAGAGTTTCTCACTTGAAATGTCAAAGAAACTTGCAACAGCCCAAGTGAGTAAACGATTTTGATGGTATTTCTCCTGATGTCTTGACGAGTTATTTTCAATAAAAATTCCGCAACATGAAGTTAAAATAACAGAAAAAAATAGTTTCTTTGACATTACAAGTGAGAAACTCTACAGCAACAACTCCAATCAAACTCTCTGCCTTTACGGAACTAAAGTCAACTAAACTCGTCACATTATATTGGATGAGCAATATTTTAAATTCCACAAACACACCTTTAACCGCCAATGAGGCCTATGAACTAATCAAAAAAATGTTTTCATCGGAGTTTGTTTTTAAACAATTTGATGTAAAATATAATAATGTTTACTTTTACATATATGATATGTATTTTACAACAAGTGAGAAGGGGATAGTCAATGTAAAAATGCTCGACTTGAGGTGGGATCGAACCCAGTACCCTCACCTCCGCAGGCCAATGCTTAACCGTTCAACCATTTTGCATTACGGGTAAACCTACCTCGTCCATTATACAATAAAAGTAAACATATATATATATAAAGATACAACATTTCAAGTTGAATAGTTAATGATGATCTATATAAAGAATCAAACTGTTATAACAGAAATAATCAGTCAAATAAAAATATGATAGATAGACGGGGAAGGAAAGTAAATTTCTATTTAGGCAATGTGTCTGTTCTCTTGATACCGCCTAGCTGTAAGATACGTTTCCTTGAATAGGAAATTACCACAGCACTGCCAGAAGTCAGAAATCGTGGCAACACTGGAAGAAGTAGATGTGGCAACGTCTAAGAGGAAGTAAGTGCCAACTTCCTATTTCCTTCGGCCAAGAAGAATACCTTTATAACACTAAATAACACGTAATAATTTATCACGATCGACTCTTTTGGAAAGATTGAGCAATCATTTATTTTTTCTCCATCTTCACAATTCGGCACACGCATTATTGTAGATGCAGTGACAGTTTATAAAAATAATGGAGCGTGGTGGAATAAGCGCTGACGCGCTGGCCTCTCATTCGGGAGGTTGCGGGTTCGAATCCTCGTCCGGCCATCCAGATTTGGGTTTCACTGATTTCCCCAAATCACTCTATGTGAATACTGGAAAGGTTCCTTTAAAAGGCCATTGGAGAAATCCTTGCTACAACTCCTTTCACGCCTCTAATGATCTCGATGTCGACAACGCGTAAAACCATAAGCAAAAAAGGGAAAAGAATGTATGCTCGCCTCATGTCTTTGAGCAAGCATTGAACTTCATCTTTAATATCTAAGTCAGTCAAATATTTTCGCAGCTTAGGAAAAGGTGGTAGTCACTGTGGGCCAAGTCTGCAACTGTATGATGGGTGGGTGATTATTTTCCAACCAAAGTTTTGCAGAAGATCGACGGTGTGATAAGCAACGTGTGGACCAGCTATGTCGTGAGCAATGCTTGCTTCCTTGCTTACATTTCGTCTTCTTCGTTTCTGAATTGAACTTCTGAGTTTTTTCAGCGTTTTACAGTAGCTGTAGTAGTAGTAGTAGTTGTTGTGGTCGCAGCTTGCATTAACCCGACTAACAATGACTCCTTCCCATTCAATTTTTTTCCTTCTTATGGCACTACGTTTCGTCAACGTCGAGGTCGTTAGAGGCGGGGAAGGACTGCGGAAAAGGAACTGGAAGAAATTCGGCCTTGGCTTTTTAAAGGAACTATACCACCATTTGCCTGGAGTGATTTTGGAAAACCCAAATCTCGATAGGTGGAGGTATTCGAAGCCGTCTCCTCCCGAATGCGACACCATTAGCTTCACTTTTTCATTACTAGTCGTATTTGGTCTACGATTACATCCATAAAATTATTTAAAAATCTACTTAAAGCAAAGTTAATAATCGTAAATGATAAAATGTCGGTAGAAGTGCGATAATTTGATGAGAGGGTGAGTTTCCAAAACAATCTCTGAAATCAGAAACACAATTAAAAAAAAAAAAAAAAAAAAATCTGTCTCGCTCTCTCATTTTCAACCTCTCTCCATTTTTTTTATCTTTTTAGCAGTTATAAATTAAATGAATTAAAGATGCTGGATGCTTTATATTCGGTTCCGCTCATAAAATTCATATATTACTAAGGTGATAGATATAAGAAGATTGTCTTGCACCGCAGTGGTATGAGATTGAGTCAGCTACCTCAATTGGAATTTACGCGTCTGCACCAAACAGCATGTGACGGAGGTGAAAGGTTGATTTTTAAATGCTACACTTCTATAGCCAACTTCCTCGTTTCGGGTCATTATAGCTCCGTGATGATGCGCGGCGTCACCTGATTTGAGCTCCGGTGGTTGAAGAACTTTTTAGAACTAGGGCATGTTTCGGTGGCGGTGCATTATTACTAATTATCAGATGGTGCACGAAAGTCCTGGTTTAAATCCCAAACCTCTCTGTAGCGCGTATGGAACTTCTGACAGTGACTCGTCCGCCGGATTTGGACGCTAAGCTGTCGGCCCCATCGATGTGTTTCGGGGGAGTAGGTCTCAATCGGCCGGCACCTTCTGTCTTATTTCATCTCTTATTTTACTGTCGTCAGTCTCTCGATTGGTTTGATATAAACCACCATCCCATCTTATTTTGCACTATCCCCTTCATCTCAAAACACCTCTCTTAAAACACGTCCACCGTTATCTGCTTCATACATAACCAATCCCAAATGTATTAAAAAACCACCCACGAATCTGTTTCTTCTTTGTGTACGATTCTTCCACAAACTTCTTTCGTCAGCCATCATTTACAAAACATATTAATTTCGTGGTTTAACTGTCCACTTAATTTTCGGCATCCTCCTATAGCACCACATTTCGAATGCTTCAATTTTCCTTCTTTCAGGTATTCCTGAAGTCCATGCTTCGTTACCATAAGGTGCTATGCTCCATACATACAGTTTTAAAAAGTTCTCTCTGGTTCCTGGGGCAATATTTGAAACTACTTTTTCATGAAGCCACATTAAAATTCCTCTTTTACTTCTTTTGTAGCTTCCTCCACATATAAGTTGAATATTAGTAAGGATGAACTGCAACCATATCTGATACACTTTTCAACTGATTGGTGACTCTCATGATTCTCTACTTTTATTATAGCCACTTCTTATATCACTTATAAAATATTTTTCTATCTCGATACGTAAGACCTGACTTTTTTAAAAAAGTTTGAACATTTTGTCCCGCCTTACATCACCAACAGCTTTTTTTTCTAAATCAACAAACGCTATGAAAGTAACTTTGTTTTTCTTGATCGGTGATAAGAATTGATTCTCTTGCCGCACGGTTTTTTCAAAATTCAAACTGTAGCTACTGTATATTTTATTCCAACCCAAATAATTTACATTATAATGTCTGTCTCAGAATGACGAGCAACAATTTCTTTTGTAAGTTTAAATATTGCAAAGTCTTATAGGCATTCAATCAGAACATTGTAGGAGGAAAACTGAGGCATAAAATTGAAATTCAGTGCGGGAATGTCAGTGTGGCAAGGAACAAGGAAACCAGTATTATACGCTTTGTAAACACTACGTTTCCGTCTACTATGATATTTTAGAATTACACTCTAGCTGCGGAGAGTAGTACTGCCGATTTATAAAATTTTGTAACAATTAGCTGTGTTATTGCTCAGCGTGATAATTTCATTCCAACTACCTCTTAATCTTTACTGAAAGACATACTTGAAAAAAAAATGAGAAAATATTATAGAGAATTACATCATAACTACATTGAAATTTCTTATTTTACCAAATTTTATTTAGACTGCAAATTTCTGTAGTTTTAGCATCCGGTTTGAGGTCTTTGCTCAATTAGAATGTGAATTGAATTTTTTTTTTTAAACATTTCTACGAAAAGACTGAAATGTTATCTATTTGGTTACTAGCAAACCGATCAATTTTGCTCGTCATTTTTGGTTTAATACTACTTCATTAAACAACGGGATTAATATGACAATATCTTCCATATAAGAGGGAGCTTATATTCACTTTGAATTTGATAGCTGCTAAAAATTAAAAAAAAGTACCGGGTGTGGTGCGTGAACGGTTAACGTTCTGGCCTCGTATTCGGGAGGGCGCGGGTTTGAATCCGCGTCCGGGCATCCAGATCTGGGTTTTCCATGGTTTCCCCAAGTCACTCCAGGCGAACGCCCGGATGCTTCCTTGAAAAGGCCATGGCCGAGTTCCTGCCCGTTTCTTGCCCCAATCCGATCCCGCCTCTAATGACCTTTCTGTCGCCGAGCCGTAAAGCCCTAGCAAAAAAAAATTAAAAAAAAGAGAGAGGGGCGAAAAGAGTAGAGAGAGAGAAAATGAAATTTGAATTGCGTTTCTGATTTCAGAGATTTTTTTTGATATCCCCGCTCTCATCAGATGAACTCACTTCTGCACATATATTTTAATTTACGATTTTTAACTTTTCAATAGATTTTTTAAATAATTTTATGGACGGCATCATAGATCAAATACGAAAGATATTGAAAAACTGAACCTAATGGCTGAGCGTTAACGCTATGGCTCCGCATTCGAGAGGAAGCTTGTTTGAATTCCTATCCGGCTATCCAGATTTGGATTTTCCTTCGTTTCTCCAAGTCACTTCGTGTGAATGGCGGGATTATTTCTTCCAAAACCCATGGTCCGAATTCCTTCCCATTCCTTGTCTCCATTCCCTTTCCACCTTTAATGACTTAGAAGTCGACGAATCGTAAATCCAGACGCATAATAAGAAATTGGTATAGTAATATTATTTAGTTTTTCGTCTCCTTGAAGATGGTGCGAACTCGTTATAGTCCACCTAACGTAACCACACGACACTATTTCTACGATGTTGAAGCCCGAGAAGATTTCTTTCAGTGTTACCTCTGTGAAAGCTTTCATAGTTACGTGTGCAGTTTATTAAGAAGCACTCAGTTACGAGTCTTTCCTTAAGTATGTTATGTCCTGACGCAAGCAGGTAAGAGTCGATGTTATATTTTACGCATAACGCAGTTGTAGGTTCGACTTGTTTAAAATAAATGCAAAAAAATAATTGGAAAAACTAGACTCGAACCGAGGACCACGCGTTTACAAGACTAGATGGTTAGCCACAAGCAAACGGAGCTCATGTTCACAGACGACTCGTGCAGTGGGTAAACAACCTTATCCTGCCTCGGAAGTCAGTTACATTCAACTGGCATTAGACAATTATCCGAAATAATCTCTTTATAATCGTTTCAATAGTTTTGTAGAACTAAAAACTCTGGATCTTTGAACATTTACACCCACTTCTCGGACCACACACCCCATTATGTGTTGCATTATTGCAACTAATTAGCCACATCAATATATAAATAAATATCGTTATAATTTTACGCTAATTATTTGGAATAAAATGTATAACTGAACCTCATTTTTACTGCGCTTTATTGCAATCTTGTTAATTACAACTTTAACGATATGTTTCACGATCAGAATTTAAGAAAAGTGTAGCTGGAACCGAATTTCGTCCGATTGAGGTATGGTCGGCGATATCTTGGCTAATATTATAGTCAATGCAGGGACAGGAAAATGCGTTACCTGTTTCGAGATCGGTCAATAGCTTTTTACTGAAATGTGGGGAATGATAAATGGACTACCAAGAAGAATCGTCAATGGGCGGGCGGAGTCTTCCTGCTTTGTTCGAGGCTTGACTTAAGGAAATGAATAACAGATGGCGCTGAGTTGAATACGCGCAATGATGCCACATTGTGCGAAATAAGGGACTTAGACTCAGGCGCGGACAGTCAATTTTTTTGCCAAAGAGTGTACATTAATCGATACCCAATAGTAAACCGACCCATTAGTTTTTGTGTGAATTGTGTTCGACGAAGAATTATATTAAACTTATTACTTTACAGTTTCATATTAAATTGAAAGATATACCCTATTTTATTTGTGGGACTATGGGCTATACATTAATCGAAACTCCATCAAATGTCACCATTAGAATCTTAAATTTATCACTTTACAGTGTCACATTAAATTGAAACATACCCTATATTGCCCATGGGATCAAGGTCTATACATTAATCGAAGCCCCATTAGTATAAAAACAGTAGAATTTGCGTGAATCGCGTACAACGAAAAAAATTTCCTTAATTTATCTTTTTTTCCATGTCACAGCAAAATAAAATATACCTTAATTTACCCACGATACCATGGTATTTTCATTAAATGAAACCCCGTTAAAATCCGACCAGTAATTTTTGTGTGAATCCTGTTCATCGAAAAAAGTTGATTCCTTCTCTGTAGCTTACTGATAGCACTCACAACTTATTCCTCAAAGATATCTCGAATAAATTCCTTTTCCTCGTTAAAGTTTTATTATAAATATAATGGATAGTTGAAGAAAAGTAATAAATCAAAAAAGCCGTCATGGAGGTGGGCAACTGTAGTGTACAAACGTATTGCAGGCACGATATATAAAATAATAGAAAATTTATGTGGGTATGACCAAATAGTAAGGATAGCGCATAAAGATGAGTATGTGATTTTTTGAAGGTGGTTCGGTATCGGTCGACACCTCAGAACGAATGCCAAATCCACGTATTTGACAAAGTTCTTCATGTCATGTCCGTGAACATTGTGACACCTTCTAATGTAAGGCCATGACGACTATACCATAAATACTTGACAGCTGTGTTGACCAGTTACTTCAGTTTGTTACAAAAAATAAAACAAAGGACAGCTATAATGTGATATCAGAAGGGAAAACAATCAATGAAAGCAGTTTCACAAGATTCCTGGGTGTATATATAGATAACAAATTGAACTGGAAACAACATATTCAACAACTTCTTAAAAAACTGAATTCTGCAACATTCTCACTGAGGGTAATATCTAGAATAGCTAATATAGAAACCAGAAAGTTAGTATATTTTGCATATTTTCATTCCCTGCTCACTTATGGCATCTCATTTTGGGGAAACTCGTCACAAGCACAAAGGGTATTTAAATTACAAAAGCGTGCTATAAGAACTATTTGTGGAGCAAACCCATGGACGTCGTGCAGAAATCTGTTTAAAAACCTGGGTGTTCTAACCATGCCAGCACAGTATGTATACTCTGTATTATCATTTGTAGTGGAAAATCCTGAACACTTCAATCTTAATGCTGACATACATAGCCATAATACTAGGAATTAATATAATATTCACAAGGATTACAAATCACTGTCAATTTTACAGAGAGGGTTAACTTTTACTGGAGCTTCCTTATTCAATGTCTTACCAACAGAAATTAAATGTTACCTACAAAAACCCAACTACTTTAAGTCCAAACTGAAAGAGTTTCTGCTTCAGAACCCATTTTGCTCTGTGAAAGAATTTTCTTCTTGGAATTTGGTAACTAGGAATGACTGATAAAATAGTATATATAGTGTATGGAAGGGGAAGGTGACAAAGTTGTCCAAAATTACTAAAATGATATATGGTTTTTCTTTCTGTTGAAACTTTTGACAATTTAAATAATTATTGTGTTTACAAAATTCCACTCATATATAGTAACTAACATGGGATAGCATGCATTCAAAAACTGCTGTGAAAAATTATCATACTAACAGGTTGTTAAGTAAGTGACTGCTTATGAGTTGTTGGTAATATAATTGATATTGTTAATAAGTGTGTGTACTGTTCCACATAAATAGCAACTAACATGATATAATATGTAGTCGCAAATTACAGTGAAACTTATCATGGTTACTGGTTGTAAGAAAATAACTGATTATTAGATGCTGGTAACAAGTGTATACACTGTTCCACATAATAAGTATTAATTAACTCGGGATTGTATTTGTAGATAACAGGAGATATTGGTTATACTAATGGGTTGTAGCTAACTTGTTGTCAATATATAATAACATTATCAATTATATAGTAATATTGACATTACAAATAAGTGTATGTACTGTTCCACATCCCCGAGATTATTCTCACATGGGATCAAAGTGAACATATCTATCTATCTATCTACCATTAGAGTCATTCGAGTGCAGAACTAATTTAACAAAACTGGAAAAGGCTCAAATAAATCTTCGAACCCTCGAGTCAAGTTTATACTAAACAGCTTCCGTTTTGATAACTTTGTGAACAGTTCACAGATGTGAGAGGGGATAAGCAAATTCGTAAGCCTGCATGGTTGCGTAGTGGGTTTACATATTTTTCATGCAACCAGTGAAAAATGATGACGCTCGAATCTGCAATTGGGCACAGAAAGCACCACTACCACAACGAAAAGGAATCTTCATGATTATGAGACAGGAGAGAGATAATGTATTCCTGGCTGCGGCACGAGAAGGTAAACGTGGTTAGCTGTATTGCCTAGCCTATGTCGAGAGGCCGGTGCCGCTCCACGACAATATGAAGAGTGGTCATATAAAGCCAGGCCTTGCATACCGCTCCATATTAGAGGACGTAGCTCGAGGTGGATGCAGCCCAATTTCACGGATGCAGTCAACTGCCTACACGTTCATGCTGTTCATTTGACTCCAACTTCACCTCACCATTATTGGTACATACCGAATGCCCATAGCCCACCACAAATGATTTAGTTACCAGTAATCACCTTACTTGATTGATGCTGAAACTACTCTCATACTCTATCTAACATTGAAAAACTTTTTTGATCTGCCACAGTTTCAAGAAACTAGTTTTAACGGATCATTTGAGTACAAATGGATTAAGTCCCAAACATCTCGACAATGCGTATGGTGGAAGCGCGTATGACGCTGTTAAAGATGATTCGTTAAAATTGATGGCACCAAAATCTCTTTCGAAAAAGTAGGCCTAAATAGGCTGGCATTAGGTTTCAACCTCTGCCTTCTTGGTGTGCATATACAGACAACAAACAAATCATCACACTGGATGTAAAAACGCTCACCGGAAATCAACAACACATTTAACAAAACTCCGCCTTACAAATTAGAGGGCGAATCTACACTTAGCACATAGAGCACACTTTCACAGAATAGAGGTGACACTCAAGTTTCCACATTTCACCAGCGACAGGTTCTGCAACAAGACGGCTGGAAACAGAGTTGTCGCTAGTTATAGAAAGGTAAAACCTGCAGAACATTGGGAAAATGCTAGGAAGATGATGGTGTGCCATTCTGATAATTTCCTTGCATTATCTGATGTTTGACGAGAGGGTTTAAAGTATTTGGCAATGAGGATTAAAACTGGTTGAGAAAAAGCATGTTTAAGTTTACTTATTTATGGTAAGGTGGGTACTGAGGAACGTCGATTCAGAGAAATGGACATATGAGGAAAGTGTTGCAATTCAAACTACTGGATATGGAGCTAGTGTTGTTAACCTAGGTATAGATTTGGGCCTCATCCGACTCTTGGAAGTCTCATAATCTGTATTGTTGACGCTGCTATTTGGGTTTCGTTGGAGGAAATTATGAGCCTGCAAACAGATTTTGAATGTTTTCCAAAGTATTTCCGCTACTGTGAAGTGGTTTGCTATAAGAATGGAGAGATCCACTTGTCGATGAAGTAAGTTAAAACTGAGGTGTATGAACTTTCTGTTGAGATATAAACCACAGGCAGATTAATTATAAGGTTTTACAAAAAACAATTTACTGTAGCAAAATTCTGCTCTTTGACATATCGCTCACACGAGGCAATGAAGGTACAACCACTCGCATAAATATCACGCATTTGCTATGCAGTTAATTTCCATGACAACGATTATATTTTTTTTAATGATTATACTGCAAACAGTGGTTTTACAGTACACATATTACGAATGCAGAGCATAATGGGTGAGCGGTAACATTCGGACGTGGTATTTGGAACAATGTGTGTTTGTCGTCTGTCTGGCCATCCAGATTTAGATTTTCCATGTTTCCCCGAAATCATTGTAGGTGAATGTCAGAATGCTTAAATCCAAAGACCAATACTGAATTGTTTACCGTTCCTTGTGATGCAATTCCTCGTCTTCCTTTGGTGGTCTCGTAAGCTTCGAGCCGTAAAACGATATAAAAGAAGTGAAGTTAACAAATACGGTGGAAACATATGCATCATGACACAATTGTTTCGAAATTTTTCCGATAACTTTAATATAAGTCGGATTTTTGCTGCAAACATCAGATCTTTCGATCTGAATAGCCAAGTTCGGCTCAAATTTCACGATTTTTTTAAGTTCGTACCTCAGGAACTCAATTAGTACACTTTTTGTGATAAAGGAATGAGATATATCCATATATAACTATTTTTGGATTCAAGAATGGAACAAACAACCAATTAACAACCAATTAGTTTGCAACTGCATCTGCCGTCCCGCCATAATTACATTGTTTTAGCTGCTTAATATCTACAATTTTATCTGTTGAATATCTACAATTTTATCTCTGTTGGTTATGTTCTCCTATGTTCTCATTTAACAACTTTTCACTAACCGAAATGGGATATACTCATTAGTGATACAAACACTTATTTGCATTTTCAGTAATTCCTGCAAAGAGGTCATAATCTCCCTAACTGTAGGTATTAACACTTTTGACTCATCGCTGTAATGGCATCATATTTGAACTCTTCTCTGTACGTTAAGTATGCATCCCAAACGGTAATCGTCTCTGATATTGACTTTTTTAAAAAAAATTGTGATTTTTACAATATTAAAGTCGTAATTTCCATCGAAATCGGTTCCACCAATGTTCGTATTGTAGATTCCTTTAAATCATTGTAGTGTTGACACCCTCCAACCATGTGTTTCTGGGACACGTTTTTCTTCTCGTTCTTGAAATCAATTCTAACATCTTCTTTAGTCATCTGTATTTATTTGTACAACTTATATGGCCATATCATCTTAAACATATTGTTATTAGTTATTTCCTAAACCTCCGTTTTATAAACTGTAATACTTTCTGCAATAGTCCCATTGGGGAGGACGTAGGTTCGAATCCCTATCCGGTCATCCAGATTTTGATTTTCCACGATTTCTCAAATCACTCCAGGCGAATGGCCGAATTATTTCCCCGTTCCTTGCCGCAAGGCCTTTCCTGCCTCTAATTACTTCGACGTTAACGAAGCGTAAAGCCATAAGCAAAAAAAAAATGGTCACGGGTGTTCCCCTTTTACTTTGTGTATTCTATAACGCACCGTTCATTACATAGTTACCTATCTACCTGGTCTGATGCATCTTTTTAATTGTATTAGTGTTGCTTGTTTGAACTTTTGACCACTGTTTGCTTTTGTAAGACCCACCATACTTGCTCCGGACACTACGAGAGGGCTGTACAAGCAATGATCAAACGCACGGCACAGCGGACACACCAGGAACAGCAGTGTTGGCCGTCGAAGGGCGCTAACTGCGCAGCGGTTGGGCACCGCCGCAGTCAGTGTCAGCCAGTTTGCCGTGGCATATGGAGCTCCATCTCAGTCTTTAACACTGATAGCATGCCGCGACAGCGTGTACGTGAACCGTATGTGCAGTTGACGGACTTTGAGCGAGGGCGTATAGTGGGCATGCGGGATGCCGTGTGGACGTACCGCCGAATTGTTCAACATGTGGGGCGCGAGGTCTCCACAGTACATCGATGTTGTCGCCAGTGGTCGGCGGAAGGTGCACGTGCCCGTCGACCTGGGTCCGGACAGCAGCGACGCACGGACGCACGCCAAGTCCGTCGCATCCTACGCAGTGGCGTAGGGGACCGCACCGCCACTTCCCGGCAAATTAGGGACACTGTTGCTCCTGGGGTATTAGAGAGGACCATTCGCAACCGTCTCCATGAAGCTGGGCTACGGTCCAGCGCACCGTTAGGTCGTCTTCCGCTCACGCCCCAACATCGTGCAGCCCGCCTCCAGTGGTGTCGCGACAGGCGTGTATGGAGGGACGAATGGAGACGTGTCGTCTTCAGTGATGAGAGTCGCTTCTGCCTTGGTGCCAATGATGGTCGTATGCGTGTTTGGCGCCGTGCATGTGAGCGCCACAATCAGGAATGCATACGACCGAGGCACACAGGGCCAACACCCGGCATCATGGTGTGGGGAGCGATCTCCTACACTGGCCGTAAACCTCTGGTGATCGTCGAGGGGACACTGAACAGTGAACGGTACATTCAAACCGTCATCGAACCCATCGTTCTACCATTCCTAGACCGGCAAGGGAACATGCTGTTCCAACAGGACAATGCACGTCCACATGTATCCCGTGCCAGCCAACGTGCTCTAGAAGGTGTAAGTCAACTACCCTGGCCAGCGAGATCTCCGGATCTGTCCTCCATTGAGCATGTTTGGGACTGGATGAAACGTCGTCTCACGCGGTCTGCACGTCCAGCACGAACGCTGGTCCAGCTGAGGCGCCAGGTGGAAATGGCTTGGCATGCCGTTCCACAGGACTACATCCAGCACCTCTACGATCGTCTCCATGGGAGAATTGCAGCCTGCATTGCTGCGAAAGGAGGATATACACGGTACTGGTGCCGACATTGTGCATGCTCTGTTGCCTGTGTCTATGTGCCTATGGTTCTGTCTGTGTGATCAAATGTTGTATCTGACCCAAGGAATGTGTATAAAAAGTTTCCCATTCCTGGGACAATGAATTCACGGTGTTCTTATTTCAATTTCCAGGAGTGTATTATCAGGGAGCTTTACCATTGGCATTGAAAACCAACAATCTGTTCATGATCTTGACTTCGATGACGAAGTTCTTTGTAAACACGAATCATCGACGTCTAGGAATAAATGCGAATTGAGTTTAATTTATGAAGAACTCTATGTTTCAATACCTTTAGTAAAAGAGATTAAGTAAAACAATAAATTTGGTAAAAATGTAAATCACCTAGCGGCCAAACGGGTATGCTGTCGTCGAAGAGAGTTTTAAGCAGACACTGGTATAACCTCCAGTATCTGGCCCGTGTCAGTTTCATCGCACATTAATTTGTGCCACGATTAATTAGAACCCACATTTAATGAGTTACAACTCACGGCAAATCGCGACAGGACAATTGTGAATAAGTGACCTATCGTCACAGCGTCTATTAGCAAGTTACGCTTCAAACATCCAATCAAAATCCTCAAATATATCATCTAAGTGTGTTCCTTTACTAGTAATGTATGGTTGTAAGAAAGATCTTTAGCCGACAAGAGCCATACCGAATTTCACACCGATTTACTGTCGTTGCGAAGCAATTCTTTGTTTAATCTCAAAGTATGAAGGTGTTAATGTTACTCATATTTAATAAATTTTCAGGAAACTCTGCTATCTTCAAATCTGGACATCTTGGAGATGCTTCTAGCATAACCAAATTAATGTTGAACAAAACTATTTACAAATAAATCCAGGAATATGTTTGCGAATGTTACTAGGACTTCATATCTCTACAACTTTACTATTGTCACTATCAAATAAAACTTGGGTGAAATAATGAATAGCAAATCCTCTACCAAAATATACCGAATGTTGACATTCTCTATGACCCTTAATACAAATTTAAAGCTATAAAAAAGTAAGAGCGTATGGTATTTCCGGCCGCCAAGCAATAAGAGTAAAAACCTTTAAAAGAGAGATAGCAACCATTGCTTGACACAGGAGACAGCAAAACAGTGCAGAAATATAAATAGCAAGAACACAAAACAATATTAAAAATTTCAGACATAAACTTTCAGTCACAGTTAGAACATGTAGTGCACAGTTAGGAGTCAGGGAGCAGCAAACAGATCATTGACCAATGGCACTTGTCTACACAAAATTAAGGTATGGAATCAAATTAATATTAAAATTAAAAACAATGAGGAAGGAGGAGTAAAATAATAAATTATTAGTATAAATACGGAAAAGTGAAATACATGATCGTCAACTACAGTAAGTGTTTGAAGTGGTAAAGGAAACAAATTAATGTAGTGGAGAAATATTTTATCCATGATGGATTGGTGGAACTTCCGCGACTGTGATGTCAAATATGGGTTGTAAAAAATACAGCAACCAGTCACAATATGATGTTGTTGTTTATTAAACCATTACCGGTTTCGAGCTATACCTGCTCATCTTCAGATGTTTTGTAAATGTTTACATCAACAAATACAATATACAGGAATGTATGGTTGTCCTACAGTAACAAAAGAAGTATTTGTTTATTGAGCATAAATTAATAAGGTATGTTACTGTAGGACAACCATACATTCCTGTATATTGCATTTGTGGATGTAAACATTTACATAACATCTGAAGATGAGCAGGTATAGCTCGAAACCGGTAATGGTTTAATAAATAACAACATCATATTGTGACTGGTTGCTGTATTTTTTACAACCCATAGTGGAGAAAGTTGGTGAGGAAAAGGGGGATGGTAGTAAATGAGTTGCTATCTCAGATTGGGACGTGGCGGGTGTCTTGTACTAAGCAAGTGGTGATAGAAAATATCTCACCACCTAAGTTCAGTGAAACTGCTAGTGGAGAAAACTCTAATTACATGAACTGTGAAACAAGAATTTAAGTTGTTTCTACAGTGGTATGTGCCTCAATGGTCAGGAGTTTGGTTAGATATCGTTTGCCTTTGAGGATTCATGTAGATGATTACAGATTGGTTGTGACACTTATGCATGAAGCAAGACGTTTATTCGAAGTTAACTGGTAAATTAAGAGGGAAATTTCTCAGCTGGTGGACCCTACTTTGGAAAATTAGGGGACCAGACAGGCACTACAAAAAATCTGAAATTTAGTTAGAAATAATATTTATAAGGCCAGAAACATCATCCAATATTTTTCTTGTGTGAAACAACAATGATTCATATTTTTAAATCAATAAATTAAATATGATTTTTAGCCTATTCTTCACGTCAAACGAAACACCAATCACAGTGCCTTAGGAAACAAGCCATACGACGCTGCGTTAAATTGTGTGTGTGTGTGTGTTTTTTTTTTTTTAACTGTTTCTACTTTACTTTGGGTTTTCTGTCACAGAACTGTTATAATACAGAGTTATAAGGACGTGGTAGCCGTTGTTGCAGATTCTTTAAAGTAAACCATTGTTATCACGAATCCAGAAGTACTAAAGCCCACAGTTGAAATCTCCCGAGAAATATTATAATAATGGTTTGGAATTTCTTTGCCACTAATTTGGATTGTAGTGCTGCTGAGTTTCGAAGTGTGGAAACATCAGTTTAAGTACAGGATATTCGCCCCAAAACGCTATCCACCTACTGTCTTACCATCGGTCATTTCACTGCGAAACGGCAGCGTGAATGAACGGCGAGATTAAACAACAGCCCTCGACCAACAGTCAAATGACGCAGTATAATGCGAACTTTTCCATTGTTTATACCGATTTCTTTGCGGTTTGGCTGGTTTGTGACTTCAGTCTCTTTCTAATCAGCATTTTGTGTGAATGTTTCTTTGCTGTTTAATTAATTAGTGACTTCAGTCTCTTATTAATCAGTATTGTGTGTGAGCGTGGGTTGAATTATGGTACGTTATAATTTGGAACAAAGAATATTCCTGTATGATACGTATGTGAAGAAAAAGTCCTTTAAAAGATGTCGCAGTAAATTACGTCTCAAGTATCCTGCGCTTTACTGCCAGCTAAAACAACGATTCTGCTTTTAGTTAAAAAAGAGAAACGTGAAATCAGTTGTGACTTGTGGCGCCAGATCACCGCGATTTAAACCCTCGTGACTTCTATCTTTGGGGAAAGCTTAAGGGAAAGATCTATGAAGGAAATACTCACATGTTGGAAGAACTTCAAAACAACATCTATCAAATTATAAAGTCTATGGAGAGAAGTGAATCCAGCGTGTGCCTCGAAACATGTTTAAAAGGTGTCAAATGTGCATTACGCAAGAGGGCGACACTTTTGGTATATTTTGTAAGGTAAGTTAATGAATTAAGTAATATTGATTTGCTTTCACATACTTATACATATATATGTTACGTAATTATTTCTAAGTAGTTCCGCGGCTAACGGACGAACTATGTGGGAAGCTGGACACTCGCTCGCCGCGAGCCGTTTCTTCATTGTAGTGCTAGCAGCGGGTAGCGTTTCCCGGCGAACACCTTGTATTTCTACTATTTGCCTAATAAATTGAATATTGAAATAAAAGAAAACATAACTTCTACCGAATGCAAATGGGCTAAACTTTGTAAAAGTGTTATTTTTTATGTATTAGTACGTATCTATGAAACTTAAAGTTTTGGTTTCTTAGTGATTCGGGTATACAGTATGTACTATCAAGTGCAAGATGTGCCCGGAACACAAAATTCGTTCGGAATCTTATGCATTGAAATTATGTCGCATTGTCGTCTTGTTAGTTGCAACCACTTGATTTGTATTTCCACTTTTCGTTGTACTTCAATATGTAATTTGTCTGGAGAAGATATAGAAGTATTGGTACATTTAAGTACTACGCACCAATGATATGTCTTTCGTTCCATTACGACTATAACTTCATGAAACGCTTAAAATCACTTAATACTGTTGGAATAACAAATAGCAGGTCAAGTTGCTTTACACACGTAAGACGTCACGCGCGACGAGATCACGTGATATACTGTTTGCGCGGGAATTTAAATAGTTTAACATTTACACAAGTTTTTATGTACTTATAAAGCTTTATTTAAATAAAGTACTATTTTTCTTGGCTAAATATATCCACAATGGTCAATTTAAAACACTTTCTGAAAATTTTTCCGGTCCTCTAGGTGCATATTATAAGTTTGGGGGCTGCTGAAATAATTCTTGTGAGTTATAGTGACTATACTGGGAAGGGAAAATCTAATTTCAGGGAAGGAATGAAAGAAGTCATTGCCCTTTTGTCGAGTAATTAATAGGTTTGAGACATGGGAAATATTATTGAACAAGAACTGGACCAGTCTTAGTATCTTTCGGGTAATTACTAGGACTTATTGACTATGTATGTGAGATATGTATTGAGTGGATAATTATGTGATATTAATGTCTGAGCAGTATTGTTGGAATACTTGACGAGGTTAAGAAGGTCAATACATGCATTGTTTATGGATACCAAGGCTAGATATTCTGACTGAGACAGAAGAATTTATAAGGCCATTCGAGAGAACTATATCGACATTAAACAGGATTATAACAGACCCAGCCCTTCTTTGAAATTTTGTTTTAAGAATTATGCGTAGTAATAATGATTAATTATGAATTTATTTATTTTTCGTGTGATTAATTGTGAATTTGTGTATAAGCGACATGTAAATAAACATTGTTTTATTGAGAGAAACTGTGTAAATGATGTGTAATACGACCAAGGACAATATTACGTATGAAACATTAATTAGAAGTTTGTAATTGTAAGTGTTGGTGTGAGCCGCGATGTTTGGAGGGTAATTCTGAACGGTTTGGACTTGTTCATGTTGATAATTTTGTTTGTAAATGCCTATAAAAAGTATTAACTTTTATTTTAAGTTGTTTTCTAATGATTGTGAATGATTTTGTACAATTTTTAATTATCTTTGTATGGATTTAATTGTTAAGGTATTGTTAATGCTGGAGAAACGTACATGACGTAGCATGAGGTTAGAATCTCAATGGCAGAGAGGGTGTGGTGTAGGAGAGACGTGACGGCGCTGATGTGAACAGTTTAGTACCTAGGACCCAAGTTATAGAATGGCAGAAGGGCTATAGTATGATGATATGATGCTGATGTGAACAGTTTGATACCTGGGACACATATTACTAAATAACAGTGAGGGCTGTGGTGTGGAAGAGGCGAGACTGTGGGATGTGTGCCTAAATTTGGTGATAAGAGCCTCCTTGATCTCAAGATTTCACCTTAAATATGTGCTTGTAATCACTAAGTATACTCTGCAAAGTCTCCTGCCATGTGTTTTGGGATACAAATTGTTTACCTCGAGTTGTTCACAATATGCCCTTCAGGACAAAAATCATTTATTGGAGAGGGTGATGAGGGGGTGCTCCAGAGAAGTGAAGCACTTTGGTTACAAACCAGTGGTCTGGCCATTGCTTGCATATACTGGTGTTATGGATTCCACGTTTTTGGATATCAAATACGGGTTTATAGAGGTGATGCAAGGGATGGCAGCCAGATTACCTAAGAACTCAATCAGCAACTAACATAATAAAGGAACAGGACTGGATGGGAAGATAGGATAAGGGTAAATAGAATACTGGGACAGTAAATGGTGTATGGCTGAGGTTAGAATATATATTGGTGGAATAATTGTGCATGGTAGGGAAAAGTTACCAGTTTACCATGGCCACAAGCAGGCACTTAATTTCAGGTATAAGGTATACATTAGTGATGAGGCCTGGATGGATAAAATATACCAACTCCAATTTTAATTTGCATGTGCGATCACATCAACTAGGGAGGAGAGGTAAGATTAGAGAAATAAGGCGCCGTACTTATGCTTATATGAAGTTTTTCTTCCCTTGTGCCATTCAGAATTTGAATGCACAGAGTAGAGATTGCCATTACCTACCCTCCTTCATGTCTGTTGATAGTTGCGAGACTGCATATTCTTTCATGATCCCCGACACTTCGGTATATATTGTCCATTGAACGAAATCGGGCAGAGTACATTGTTGAGTGTCATAGCGGATAAACGCCAAGTATGATGGTTTGAGTGTGACTTTGGCTATAATATGCTATCCCGTCTACTACATACTTAGGGCAATATGAACCGTAACCGCTGCATCAGGAAGGTTCTGCCCTCCCTTAGGCAGCTCAATATACCACATTTCAGAAGGACCATGTCCAACCACAAGTAAAGAGGAATGTGCTGGCCTTCTTCTGTTTTCATGATCTACACGTTTATCTGACAAGTCAACATGTCGGTCCAACAACCACTGTCAATGCTTTGCGCCTGAGCGGTGTGTTCCCCTATAGCACATTCAGGCAGCCTATGATTCCTTGCCACAGCATCTAGATGCACTGATTGCAGCACGTGGTGGCTTTACACCATAATGAATTCTCAGTGCATGTAGAGTTTGATAGTTCTTATTATTAGTATATTTGTCAAGTCTCAATTCTGTGGAATAAATTTCATTGTAACCACATGTCTCCTTCAAAGATATTCAGGCTCTTTTTGATTTCGAGCATTACCTCCTTTTAATATCTCTTTATAAATAACTGTCCTTCTGTTAAGTTGCTGAAGGTGTCTGTATGTGAAGTGATGTAGGCTATCAGGAAAGGTCAGGCCACACCAGACCGCACCGTACCGCGTCCACATTGGTCCATAGCTCGGCCGTGTGACGGACGGGTTCCTTTGCGGTCTTCAGTATCCATTGACGTATATACTTGGTTGTTTCACGGAATTAATGTTAAAAAATTACCTTAAGAGTGATTTGGGTATTGTAGCTACGGCTACCACCTGTACATTATTATAGAGTACTGTACTTTATTTTATTTTTATAATCTATGAACGTAATAAAGTACGTTAAAATACTTTTTTTGCCTGACTCCTGTTATCACCTCACTGTTTGATCTCTAATGCACAATAATAGTATCCCAACGCAGATTTAAAAAATGATCGTCACACTGTACTGATTGAAACATTCTCGTGTATCTTTACATAGTCACAATGAAATGTCAAGCGTCTCCCACTTCACATTTAACGTGTATATTTTGGTTGAGGTTACTTTCAATTCAACCAATTTTTTTAACAAATAAGAATAAGATTATTATACATTTTAATTTAAATACAGATAATAATAATTTCATGTGATCTAAAAATTCAAGTCATAGAATTTCTTATCAGCCGCGCAGTACACTTCTATTGTTCTCACTTAATTTGAAAAGGAGACCTACAGATTTACGAGAAATTCGTACAACGGAGCGTCCTAGCATTATAGCATTAACAAATCAAAGCTTTGCCAAAGGTCAATTTTAAGACCCATAAAAATTACAGCTGAGACAGGTTTTTGAACCAGGGACTTCCAGTACCCCAATCGTACGCCGTAACCATTTGAGTCAAGAGACAAATCTGTATGTAATGAATAATAAATATTCAAACATAATAACCGTACTTTTTTCTATATAATTTATTTTTGTTACCCAAAACACAAATGTACTTTTATATGACTGAAAACACATTTTTCAGTACTTCTAGATTCAGATGCTTGCGGCGTGTTAGCTTGCGGCGTGTGATTTGGGTATGGAAGGTCCCCGGTTCAAAATCCGGGTGTCGGATACAATTTTTACAGGCCTCAAAATCGACCTTCATCTCTGGCAAATCTTTGATTTGTTAATGCGAACATGCAAGAACTCTTTCTACATTTTACGAACATCTGATGAGCCTGAAGTGAGGCTGAAAAAAAGGAAACTTTTCTAAAGCAATCAGTAACCCTAAAACAATATTTAGTTGTAAAGGATCGGAAATTTCCAAACTCTTTCTATATGCTTCTCCATATCAACCAACCCGACAGCAGCCCGACACCGGCCCGCAACGTCAAAAAGTAAACCAAACTAAATACGGCCAACACATGGCCGAGCATCGGCCAACATGCGGTGTCATTTCAACTCACTTCAATCGAGTGAGCGACAACAATAAGAAAAGTGACGGTGCGGTGACGGTACGGGCTCGGTGCGGTCTTGTGTGGCCCAACCTTAAGGGAGCGTCCATAAACTACGTAGATTGGTAGTAGGGGGGAAGGGGTTAACTGGAGAGCTATATAGGGCTACGTGGGTGGAGGGGTTTCTGAGCCAGGCCACGTAGCTTTTAATTCATATTATTCGTCTCAGTTAAAATGAGGTACAAACCACACAACAGCATTGAATATTTATTTCCGTCATTTAATTAACTCCGTACGTAATTTTCGATAGTCTGACCACAGAAAATAGTACATAATGGCTTCTAGAATCAATTGGGACAAGGGCTAATTGCTACGTGGGAGGGGGGGGGGTAGGTAGAGAGAAAAGCCACGTTAGGCTATTTGGGGGGGAGGGGGGTTGACAGGAGACCGTAAATGGAGCTACGTGGTTTTTGGACGCTCATGTTGTCATATTGTCTTGCTATTACAACGATTACCTCCTCAAAGTGTCTGTACTGTATCGGTAAGGGAACATGTCTTGCAGGTATGTCGCGCAGGAAGCAGATAGCGAACAGTCATAGGCCATGCTCATTATAAAAAATACGTCCAACAATTGCAATAGCTGCTTCAGCGGAAATTTCACCAATAGCCGTCGTGCGGGAAAGATGTCTGACCGCAGAGATCATTTCTCGGAGTTAACTCCACGTAACTTTGATAATGGTCCGCGTTCGCTGTCGGTTGATTGCAATTATATTAAGCAAATCAAGCCCGTAAGAGCTGATGAGCTCAAGAACTATCTTTCGAACAGAGAAAGAAAACAAAAAGTGGAAGGTATGGTCAAGGGCGTAGCCAGGATTTTGTTCAAAAGGGGGGGGGGGGCAGGCAAGAGAAAACTGACAATATGCATGCTACAAAAGCATTTATTAATGGAATAAGTTTATATTAATTGATTAATTAATTAATATAATTAATTAACATTATAATTACCCTAATAGTAATTTTCGAACAACTTCATCTGTAATTTTATAATAATTTTCTTATAAAAATTTTCTGTGTACACCAAGAATACGCAGACAGTTTAGATGGTTCTCTAGCATCGTTGACATCAGCCATGTTTTAACAAGGTGCAGTATGGAGAAGGACTCTGACTCTGTATGTTGCTTGTTGTACAAGGCTGAGCCAAGGAAATTAAGATTGTTTTTTGTTTTTTTTTTTTCGCACAAAAGGTCTAGTTCTCCAAGATTTTCTGTTGTCATACCATTTTCCATCCATAATTTATCCCATAGTTCGACTTCATAATCAAAAAATTTTAAGTTAATGTATTTTTAAATCAACCAATAACATACTTAAACTTTAACTAGAATGTAACTGTGGATTTCAAGCCAACAATGCGGGATCCCGCATCATTTTTCAGTCTGGCGGATCCAGCACCTAATTAAGCGGATCCGCAATCCGTAAAATGGGATGAAGACATGTTTCAGTTTTCGTCACCTAGCCTCCTTGTCGTCACTTTCCGGTCCGACTCGTTCTCTACCGCAGCAGGTTCAATTTTTTTTTTTTTTTTTTTGGCAACGGAACCCTAATTGATAATACATTTTTTGGCGGATCCCCATTTTTATAAGCGTAAGCTGAAAAACCATTCTCGCATGGGTAAGCCGTCACAAACGGAAACACAACCATGATAGCATTCTCATGACGCGGTTATGACTCTTTTCAACGAACGATTTATTTAATTCTCGGAAGGACACGGAACCCTTGTGACCCTTCCACGGAACCATTTAGGAACCACTGCTCTACCGGTTGTATCGCCCCGTTTACCTGTAACCGTCAAGTTGACATTTGACTCACGGCAACAAAAGTCTTCCATAGTGATCATAAGTAAATGTATTCAGTTTTATGTTTTTATATGAACTCTAGTTTGTTTTTGTTGTATACATTACTGTAATTTGAATTAAGTTGCCCTATTGTAAACCTATGTCCCAGATCGTACACACAAAAAAGGTACAGTTAGAGTAGTTTCTGTGGACAAAGTAGTAACAATACGAAAGGAATGTTACAACTATTGACAGCTATTTCAAAATGCGTTAAAATGCTTTTCTCATAAACTGTAATTCAACTAATTTCAGATGTTTCTTTTCAAAAAGTGGATTTCAGTATCCTAATTCTGCTTATTCTATAAGATATATGATAACAAAGTTTTCAAATACCGTAAAGGTTGACATAATTGTTAAGTTTGAATGTTTCAAGAAACAAAGGTAAAGATTTTCGTTGAGTGTTTGATGAGTGGACGTCCCAAAAAATCATCTATATTTAAACGTTTATGTTCATCGCAAAGAAACACAATTTAATACCAGCTTGCTTAGAATATGAGGTTCCTGAATCATTGGATCATTGCATCAGTTTGATCAAAGAACGACTGACAAGCTTTGGTGTTGCTGTTGAAACTGATGTTATCGGCAAAAGACCTGACGGAACAAGAGTCAGGAAATTGTTCTGCCTTGGTATCTGTAATTGTACTTTTCACACAGCACGCAATTAGCATTTGTTGACGTTTTGTAACCCCCCCCCCACCCAAAAAAAGAAAACTACTGAAAGAAATTGAACGCACAGAATCAACTTTGACTCGGACGTACACCACGAAGACCTGGACGCCACAATCGAAGCATAAAGCGTGACCATAACACTGGTTCAACAAAATACTGAGGTGATTCCCAGATTTAATGATCTAAAAAAAAGTGCAGAAATCTAATTTTTTCAAAAACGAGGAGGTAGAAAGGGTTTTCTCGGCTGCTGGCTATATATGTAATTCTTTGCAAATAAAGTAATAGTTTCAGTGCTTATTAGATAAGTAGATTATTTTCCAAACTGACATGATTTACTGTAAGGCATGTAATACGATTTGGAACTGAATACTCACCTTAATTGATTATTTACAAAATAGCTAGAGTTAGATTTAAAACAAAACGTGTAAAAGCGCAATATATAATCCCAAAACACTGCTCCAGAGACGCTATCAAGGAATTTACACAAGGTATGAAAATAGATCCCTTTTAAAAATCATATAGACCAAGCAGGGTGATTGGAACTACGTTGTTGGACAGATACAATGCGCCAGACTTTCAAATCGGTTCCAATGGCAGCTGCAGTTCTGGTACATGTGTTTAACATATTTTAGCTCTCCGTGTCTGCGTTGCTGCGATAACAGCTTTCCCTAAAAATCAGTTTTTATGACCTAGATAAAAATACAATCCGCATAAAATTTCTCGAATTCGTAGAACTGATGGCGTTGATTGAAAAATCATAGCATCAAAAATTGACAGGTTTTTAGAAAACGAAGGACATGGACCTGCCAGGTGTGTAAGCCAAGGATATGAATTATGAAGGGTGTTCTAGATTAGCGGGTGATATTGGTGGGATTCAAATATTTTTAAAGAGAAAAATGAAAAAAGCATTGTATTTTCATTGTGCAATCCACAGACTTAACCTGGTTGTAAATAATTTAAATCAAATTACAGAAATATGGAACACAATTAGTACCATATAGTACATCATAAACTTTTTGCAAGAAACCATTTTATGGAGAAAGTACCTGCCAAATATTTTAGCTTTTATATGGGACCCGCTGCTCTAAATAATATACGTGTTTTGCCATTTTAACGAGCATTTTGAAGACATTGTCAATGGACTTTCGAATGTTTCTAGAGAAGGGAATGATGCGGCAAGGAAAGGTGCTTACCAATTACAGTGCGTTGCTATGAAGTCAGAATTCATTATATGCGTTAGATTGAATACTCTGGATTATGGGAACCTATTGCCACTGCATTACAATCAAAGTCGATCGACATTTATACATGTGGACAGATACAATGCGCCAGACTTTCAAATCGGTTCCAATGGCAGCTGCAGTTCTGGTACATGTGTTTAAAATATTTTAGCTCTCCGTGTCTGCGTTGCTGCGATGATCTTTTATGACAGACATTACTCTATTAATATGATCCATACATGTATACAGGTCGATCGTCTTTGTTGTAGAGCAGTGGCAACAGGTTCCCATAATCCTGAGTATTCAATCTAACGCATATAATGAATTCTGACTTCATAGCAACTCACTGTAATTGGTAAGCACCTTTCCTTGCCGCATCATTCCCTTCTCTAGAAACATTCGAAAGTCCATTTACAATGTCTTCAAAATGCTCGTTAAAATGGCAAAACACGTATATTATTTAGAGCAGCGGGTCCCATATAAAAGCTAAAATATTTGGCAGGTACTTTCTCCATAAAATGGTTTCTTGCAAAAAGTTTATGATGTACTATATGGTACTAATTGTGTTCCATATTTCTGTAATTTGATTTAAATTATTTACAACCAGGTTAAGTCTGTGGATTGCACAATGAAAATACAATGCTTTTTTCATTTTTCTCTTTAAAAATATTTGAATCCCACCAATATCACCCGCTAATCTAGAACACCCTTCATAATTCATATCCTTGGCTTACACACCTGGCAGGTCCATGTCCTTCGTTTTCTAAAAACCTGTCAATTTTTGATGCTATGATTTGTCAATCAACGCCATCAGTTCTACGAATTCAAGAAATTTTATGCGGATTGTATTTTTATCTACGTCATAAAAACTGATTTTTAGGGAAAGCTGTTCTTTACCAGATATGTCACACGTCTCATCTGCCAGTACAATATAAGTCTTCTTTGCGGCCTGCATAATTTCAATTTTAATTACAAAGCTGCACAGGGCAATGGTTTCGTTTTGAATCTGTGGGGAGATATAACTACATCACATTTTTCTTAACCTAATAATAATAACTGATAAAATTGCGATGGGGTGGACCTTCCTGCACACACGTCTTTTTCTTTTCCTCTTCCAACCTATTTTTACCCTCTACTAATTTTTACTTCAAATTCTTTCAGTGCTTCTGGTTAATTATTCATCACTTCTCGTGGCAATTTATTCCAGCCCTTACACCATTTCCTACGAAAAATTTTGCCACACCCTTATCCCTGAAATAAAGTGCCAGCTTGTGGTCATGGTCAACCTTGCCCTTCCAAGCAACTCTCTTAATTTTCCCACCAATATCTTTCCATGCCTCATCTCCAGTATAGGCCTTGTATACTCCGATGACTTTCTTCACCTTCCTTCTATCCTCCAATGAATCCCACTCCAGTTCCTATATTAATTATCGATTGTGTTTTGCGGTAATTTCCAAAGACAAATCTGGCAGCCCTCCTCTGAACCCATTCCTGTATTTGATACCCAAAATGTGGATCCCAAACTACGCCAACATATTCCAGCAGTAGTCTGGCCACAGTTTTGTAACCCAATTCCTTTACTTCTCTAGTGCATCCCCTCAACACCCTTTCCAACAGGTGAAGGATTTTGAACCACTTTCCTATTACCAGTCCAATGTGTCCATTCCAGTTAAGTCTGGTATCAAATGTTACGCCAAGGTATTTCATTTCGTGTCTTCAATAAGTAGCTCCTTCCCCACTTTAAAATCATAATTAACCTTTAGCTTTTTAACTGTGTACCTAATAATTTGGTTCTTCTTTGGATTTATCATCATCCCAATTTTTAAATGTGCTGTTTCAAAACAAGGACACTTGAATCAATTCTTATTTTCGACAGGTCTTCATTAACACCTTATGTTGCTCTTATTAATGGCAAGTCATTTGTATGGTGTACCACAGAAAATAATCTAAGATATTATAGATGACATGATTTATCGATTGTCTTCTACTTCCTTCTGACGGAAACGACTGGTATTTTTTTTTCTGAGAAGATCTTAGCATCGTTAGCTGCTGATTGATGATAATGTTATGAAACATGTTTTGCTGTGTTCATAGATATTTTTAGCGACAGAAAGTTCGAGTAACAAATTAATTAGAATATACTAGCAGAGGCACGCAATTCTGCAAGCAACAATTATTAAATTTTCATTTAAAATTAGTGGTTTTAGCATCTACAGAACAGTTTTAATTTTCAGGAAGGTACCCAGCAGTGTTTTAGTATCTCTCTCCAACACCATGACTGAACTTAATATGAAGCTGGGCCGTGGGCTGTAACACCGAATATAGCAGTATAGATACGAGCATAGAATATGTGAAACAACTTGACTGTTGGACCGACCCAACTCTTATCCAGGTGAATCCGGGCACTTAGGACAAATATACTGTAAATTCAAGAGTAATAAATATTTTATCACAAAATTAGCTCTTACATTACCGACTTTCATAATCGCTTAGTGGTAATAAAAATAAATAAAATACAAACGGATACAACTAACAATAGTTATTAAATAAAATCCTTACTTTTGGGAGGTACTGTATGTAATACTATTAAGAGCCGTTGTTAGCCTTACGGTAAATACAAATTAATTACTTTAAAAAAAATCTTCCTTATATCCACTGTTATAGAAAATAAATTACTAGCCTGTGCTCCGGCGATATCACAGTATAAACGATTCGATGCGTTGTGTGCTTGTCGGGTCAGGTATTTAGGCACGCGGCATAGGTCCTCACTACTTGGCTCGAGCGCAGTTAAGACTGAGATGTCTTTGTTCGAGTTGGATCACGCGGCACAGCGGGACAGTGAAAACTGTCACCTAGTAATACAATTATACGGTGCCAAATTTTTTTTGTGTAATAGCAAATGTGCAGCTCAAGCAGATTCCAATTGCATCACCTCCATCACTCCCACAACCATCACTTTAAACTCCAATCAACGAATCTATAGAATCGCCAAATGACATGGTTAACTCAATACATTATACCTAAGTAAGGAGTAAGTTCTCGTTAAGAATGGCAACAAAACATTGAATAGCAATAAAAAATTTAGTATAAAATGGGTGCCGATTCTTTCAGAGCTTCGCATAATGCGTCAAAAACATCTGGAACTGTTCAAAAAAATAATTATTTTTGACACTCGAAAAAGGTATTGCAGGCTAGTAGACGAATCTCAAATTGCTAGAAATCTTGAAGTCACAGCATCTTTCAGTAATTGAAATCGCCTCCCGAAATTGAATGTGCACTGGCTCAATTAATGAATTTTAGGAACTCTACCGTTGTCATTCTCGTAACATTTGTTTATTGTATCCTCGATGGCTTCATATCTATGTCTTCCATGAGTTTCTTACCATACTGTAAGGTCCGGTCAAACAGAGCGCGGGCAACGGGCGCGTGCGGGGAAGTCTGCACATAGCGGTGACTGTATTACGTTGTATTGCATCAATCCTGTCACAGCGGTGAGCGCGGGCAGCGATCAGGTTATGAGTGCACAGAGTTATCGCGCGATTACGTAGAGATAGCGAATGTCGAAATAGAGAAATTAATTAATTTGATGAGCGAAAAAATTTATTTCATTCACGCCATCCCGACTAAAAAAAAACAACAGGAAAAGTGAAGCTTGGCTTGAGATTGCGGCGAAAATGGAAGAAACCTGAAATTGCTAATTGAATTACTATTTATTTATTTAAAAGCATTTTATTTCGTTTATCATTATTTATTTGTTACATTTATTTTGTTGCAACTTATTATTATTACTTGCACTTTTGACATATAACATATAATTCTGTTTATTTAAGTAAGCAGGAAAGTAGTAATCATGTATGTTTACGATACTTTTAAATATCAATTAGAAAATTAAATTAAATGACGAACTGATCGGTCACTTGAACTCCGTTTTTTTTCGGCGTTGTATTTGAGAACGCCGTTCTGGACAGGTTTGGACTATCTGACATTTCATCACTTGTGATATCTGCAGCATTATAACATCGAAGATAACTGGGCAAGCAACATAATGCTTTTACAAATAATGAAAAGAAAAAAAAAGAAAAAGAAAAAGAAAAAAACGCCGCTTCTGGGCTAATATGCCAATATCATTTTCAATGACACGTGGCGTTCTACTAAGCCATTTATTAAATATTTTGTTTCATCGTCTGTCGGGAAAGGGTGCATCAAATAAGTCTGCAGTGCGAAACATTCGTCGCCTACAAATATTTGAGGGACGAGGTATCCATACTAGGCAATGGTATCGAAGATAGAATGGTTTCACAGTGAACGAATTCACAATAAATGAAGGAATTTTGAATGATGCTAGTGTCGTTGTGCCGGCCGTAGCTGTTAACATCAACTACAAGGAACTTTAAATCTGGATCAACAACTGCCAGTAGAATGGGAAAAAATGTAACAGAAATAGCTTGAGCCAATGTTGTTAGGACATTTTATTTTCACGTGTTTTCCGTTCACACTTCCAATGCAATTCGGAAAGTGCCAAGGTTCTCTGAACTATCCTCAGAGTTTTTCCACACATCAATCGGTCGGAACAGGCCCGCCGTAAGCGGGTGTGCAAGGCGTGCACCGCAAGCGGGCGGCACTTCCAGGGGGGCGGCAATCGACTGTCGCCACAGGGACATTGGCAGAGCTACCTTTTTTTTTTTTTTTTTTTACCACAACTGTGGCGTCGGTGACCCTCGTGGTGGCAATAATGGGGGCGGCAAAATAATGTTCGAAGGGGCGGCAAACCTGGCTACGGCCTTGGGTATGGTAATTAACTGTATCGTTCGCAGCAAGGAGTGCGGCAGTGAGGGTGAAGTGTGCGTTTTAACTTTCCCTTCAGTTTCCGCTGGCAAAAGCGCTGAACATTCTCGCGACGTAAATACTCCAGTTGCAAATCGTAGGTGTGCAAATACCGCGAAAAGACCAGCCGACGCCGCCAACAGCCCACCGGAGCTCACGCAAGGTATGAAAAAGAATAGAACAGTGATTGAAAATACATCCGCACCGGCCGACATTGTGAGTATTTCATCGGCGCCATCCGATATTGTGAATATTTGTACTACCATGCCAGACGTGAATAAGGATATATCAACATCCACACATTACTCTGCTTGCGGAACGGAGACCGCATTCCAAAGACGAGTCCACTCTGCGCTGGAAGGGGAGGACGTGCTAGGACCGGTTCACATGGCGGCTGGAGGGGAGGCCGCGCCAACCCAGCTAGCGTGTGGGATGACAGACCTGAGCGGCGGAGGGAAGCCCTCCAGCAACAAGCAGTCAGTAGTAGAGATGGGCAAACCGCTTTTTTCCAGTAATACGTTATTCAGTTATTGCTTCTTTTTTCTAACCGCTTTTTTTAACCGTTTGAAATAGCATACAGTTATTTTTTTTCGACGTAATATCTGTGGAGACGCCACTAAAATCTCTGCTCAGAAACGCTCTTCTCTTGTTGAAAAAGCCGGAAATGTCAAATAACCGGATGTGATGAAAATAGCGGCCACGCCCCCAAATAATAGCGAAATAGCCCTGACGTCACGAAAAGCCGCTTATTAGGATTATTTAGCGTTTAACGATGTGTCACCAATAGCGGCTTTCAAATAAGCAGCTTCCATAGTAACTGTCAGAGACATTATATACGCCTTCGACTTTTGTTTATGTATTTGTTTAATACGTGGCAGTGATGCCTTGGTAAATTAATATAGAATTTTAACACGGCCAGCTTTAGCGGTTAGTGTATGACGTGATCAAACAGGAGGATATGAAGTAAAATGAAGTATAAGTTATTTAGGGATGTACGATATATAAAAATAATCCGAAGTGGGCAGTTTTGATTACGTGTTAGTTTATTTTTCTGTTTGAAACTAAAGAACTTGTGGTAGGAGTTTTTATGAATATATGCAACAAATACAGCATTCCGCGTTGCGTACTCGTAAAGAACAGAAATTTAACTTTGCTGAAAGTAAACATTTTTTTCAGTCTGGCTATTAATTCGCATTAAGTTTGGTGTGGCTATAGTTATATGTATAGCATACTTTACATATGTTGTAAATGTGTCCCAATAACACACCAGCTGCAATTTAAATATGTTGTTCAGACGTACATAAAAGTAATTTGAAATGTAAATATGATTTGCTGTTTGACACTAATTGACTTGTGGAAATACTAGCGCTTTTCGATGGTTTCTCCATCTGTTGGTTGCTATGGCAGTTAATAACGGTTAAAGGTATTAAAAAGCTGTTTACTTAGGTGGTGTCCTCTAGTGATCGCTATCGAAGTTAATAACGCCTTCAACTGGCAAAGACGCTATAACACAGGTACACAGCTGTAACAAAAAGCATGATCAAGTGGTTTTAGATGGAAGGATGGATGCTGAAAACCAGTTTAATGGTCACTAAGTCGTAGAGAAATGATAAATTTTGGACCCTATCGCAAATAACACCTGCAAAGTAGTATTTAACGTAGTCAGTAGTAGCGACATCTGTTGGTTGATATAGCAGTTAATAACGCTTAAAGGTATTAAAAAGCTGTTTACTTAGGTAGTGTCCTCTAGTGATCGCTATAGAAGTTAATAACGCCTTCAACTGGCAAAGACGCTATAAGACGGGTAAACAGCTGTAACAAAAAGCATAATCACGTTGTTTGCTATGGATGGATGGATGCTAAAAACCCATTTAATGGTCATTAAGTTGTAGAAATATGATAAATTTTGGACCCCATCGCAAATAATATCTGCAAAGTAGTATTTGACGTCGCCAGTAGAAGCGACATCTGTTGGTCGCTATCGCGATTAATAACGGTCAAACGTATTAAAAAGCGGTTTACATAGGTAGTGTCCTCTAGTGGTCGCTATCGTAGTTACTAACTATTATTTTGCGATGGTAGTGTCATCTAGTGGTATCTATTACAATTAATAACGGTGAGAGAAGCAATAAGCGGTGACTGATGCACTCGTAGCGGACGGTCGACAAACAATTACAGCGCTGTCAGAGGGAGGTGCTGACAGTTATTTGAATAACTCCAGTTATCGTTTTGGCCGTTACTTGCTAAACGGCGTTTTTAAAATAACGGTTATTTGTAGCCGTTTAGTTATCTGTGACCCATCTCTAGTCAGTAGCTTCCCGGCTGCGGGCGGGGGTGCACGCATCCAGAGCTGCTCCCCAGCCCAAAGCCCCAGCAGGGGGAGGAATTAGAGGGTTATGGCGCGGGGTGCTGGAGGGGCGAGACAGCTTCGCTCAACCAGCGTCTTCAAGCGCACAGTCGACCGACAGCCGCAGGCTGGGCCGGCCAACAAGAAGCCGGGGCCGCGGCTCACAGCGGTCACGGCGCCACCAGCGAACACCCGTGCTGTCAAGAAGAACAACAAACAGCCAACTAAACGCCAGCTGAAGACTTCACTTCAAAAGACGTTCACCCAGCTGATGTCATCCCCCAAACTGACACACAACCGGAAGCTGCCACGTTACTTCCAGCGGCACTGTCGCTCGGCAGAAATAGTGGTGAAGATGAGGATGAATTCAGACGCCAAATAGAACTGCTCGGGTGTTACAATAAATGTTGAGTAAAACCCGCAATACAGAGACGAGCAACAGGTTCTGGAAATTAGCTACTGGGGACGAAGAACAACAGGAGACGACAGAGCCGAATCCATTACCACATCTGAAAACCATCCCGCCTATAATTATATCATACAATGGGAGCTACAAGGTGCTGCACTACAAGATCAACTCAAAATGCCACCGGCACAATATTATGGAGCATCAAACGGGAAACCACTATAAGGTGAAGTTACACTGTTTGGATGACTTCAACTCCGCGATAGAGGCCCTCAGAGAGAGTAGCATTGACTTCTTCACCTACTCCTCCACCCCTACAAGGCACCTAAAAGTAGTTCTGAGAGGTGCACCCTTGACGTTCGCTGCAGACGACATCAAGATCGAATTTTAAAACAGCGGTTATGATGCACTATCAGTCACGCAGATGGAGATGCCGGGTACCAACTCTCCAATGCCCCTGTACGCGATTACCGTAGTGGACAGCTCGGAAAATCGCACAATATATCATCATCGTAGACTAGCTGGATTGACAGTGAGTGTTGAGAAAATGCGATCAAGCAGAGTACCTCCTCAGTGTCATCGCTGCCAGGCATTTGGAACGTACAGAGCGCTGCGTAAAATGCGGAGCACAGCATGGCAGCAAGACATGTGAAATGCAGAGGGGGCAAGGCAAACCCATATGTGCAAACTGTGGGGGAAACCATGTGGCTTCCTGGAGGGGATGTCCCACTGCCAAACAAGCACTGGCCCGATTGCGAGGACGCGTAGCGACCCACCGAGAGCAATGCCAATCTACAGACAACCCAAAGCCTCCTTCACATGCGGCTGAAACTTGAATGTGACCAGTTCTGCCTGGCCACCAGACAACAGCTGACAGCGCTACCACCATTCAACCATGGCCCCATCCTCCAGCCAATCCACAAAATCTGGATTCAATCAACGCCAACAGGATACGTCAAGAAGACCATCCCAGCGTCACCCAGCTGCTCCAGAAGATGCTGACGCAGATGGCCACCCTCATGGCCCACCTGGAAAGCCTCCCACAGAAGATCGTGGAAGCAATTACAAATTCAACCGAAAGTAAGACACCCAACCATGAACAGGCGTAGACATGCAAATAGTCTCACGTTATGTTCATGGAAAACTAATGTAGTCTTCAAACAGAAGGGAGAACTAAGACAGTTCCTTATAGAGGAAGGCATAGACATGTGCCTCTTTTGCGAGACACACCTTAAACCGCAGATCAGGCTGTCGGCGAGGAACTTCAGGGTATACCGGCACGACCGCCCTACAACCGGAGGAGGAACGGCCGTTTTGATACGCTCTACTCTGCCACACTACCAGATACAGATGCCGGCGATGACCTCCATCGAAGCCACGGGAGTTGTCATGGAGACATCCGATGGGCCCGTCAACGTGATCTCAGTTTATCATCCACCACGGAATCACATAGATGAAGCGGAATTGGAGGCTCTCCTCTCAATCCCTGGGAGATTACATATCGCGGAAGATCTGAAATCAAAGCATCAGACGTGGAACAGCAGAGCCACCAAAATTAGCGCGCGCTGGCTGCTACGAGTGGCAAGCCGATACGACTGTGTTGTGTTCGCACCAGACGTGCCAACACACACCCCAAAAAACCATCGCCACCGCGGAGACGTGTTGGACGTTGCTATAGCAAGGAATATTCCAGGTCTCTTGGAAGCCAGAGTAGTAAACCGCCAATCATCAGACCACGCCAGTGATTATAGAAGCACCAGATGTAGAAGCAGAACCAAAAACAGAAAAAGGAAAAAAATATCAAAAGGCAGATTGGCAGCAATTCAAAATAAACCTGGCAAAACAGCTACACGGGGAAGAGGCTGACGAAGATGTTGAAAATCACGGACCACATCAAAACAGCAGCCGACTCTGCAACACCACCATCAAGGAGTAGTGCGCTGCAGAAGAGCCTTCCAGCTGTCATCCTGGAGATGATTACAATTAAGAACAGGGCAGCCCGTCTCTGGCAAGAAACCAGGTGGCCCGAGGACAGACGACACATAAATCGCCTGATCCGAGAGATCAAAGTCTGGATTACCGAGCACCGAAACTAACAGTGGGCAGACAAGGTGTCAACGTTGCAAGTCGAAGATGGCATGGCTTGGAAGCAGACCAAGCAACTCACTGGACGTCGCAGCCGAATACCACCCCTGAACGGAGCGAATGGTCTTGTCTGTAAGCCAACAGACAAAGCCAATACGCTAGCGGATGCATTTGAGGGGAATTTTAGACCCGTCGCGGACCCAATAGACAGACGCCACTGCCAGAGAGTCAGGCAACACCTCCTTCTGTAGCTTCGAGACAACGGCGAAGAAGAAGAGGGTGAAATCGACCCATTCACCGTCTAAGACCTATGGGAAGAGATCTCGAAGTTTCCCCCGGACAAGGCGCCAAGACATGACGGTATCACGAACAGGGTACTGAAGAATCTACCAGCAGGTGCCATCGTGAGGCTGGTACAATTATTCAACAAGATCGCGAGGACCAAAGTGTACCTGGCAGCTTGGAAAAGAGCGGTGATCATCCCGATTCCTAAGCCTGGCAAAAACGCAGCTGACCCGCAGAACTATAGACCAATCAGCCTCCTACCTAATCTCAGCAAACTGTTCGAGAGGCTATTACTAAAGCAACTGCAGGTGCACATCCGCCACGGAGGCACAGTTTCCGACCTGGCCATTCAACCACGCACCAACTGCTGAGGTTCGTCGAGGAAGCAACCGCAGCGTTCAACACACGAGGGCACTGCGGCTTGGTCCTCCTCGACGTGGCGAAGGCCTTTGACTCAGTGTGGCACCGAGGGCTACACTACAAAATGGCCACACTTGTGGTCCGGGACCATATCTCCTGTTATTGAAGAGATACCTCCAGCAAAGAACCTTCATGGTGAAAATAGGCGACGCGAAATCAACAACAAGACCCATCCACACCGGGTACCTCAAGGCAGTGTGTTGGGTCCAGTGCTCTACACGCTGTACACAGCGGATATTCCGATGGGACAACGAAGCAAGCTGGCATTATACGCCGACGACACGGCGATCTGCACTACGTCCCGCTGCCGGATCCTCGTGGGACGCTGCCTCCGAGCAGTGATGAAAGACGTCGAGGAGTGGGCCACCAAGTGGAGAATTAAGGTTAACGCATCGAAGAGCCAGGCCATCATGTTGACGCGAAGGCGTAAGCCACCACGACCGATGCTGTGGCTCGTCGGTGAGAGAATCCCCTTTGTGGCCACGGCAAAGTATCTTGGGGTAACCCTAGATATGAAACTAACATGGAAGCCGCAATTCGAAGACGTCAGACGCAGAGTTCTTCAACGACTGGGGCAACCTTATCCAGTGTTGAATTACAGTAGCACACTACCACCCAGATGCGGCCTCCAATTATATCAAGCACTGGTGCGCCCGATTATGGAATATGCATCCCCTGTATGAGGATATGCCGTGAAAACGCATATTGTGAAGCTACAGAGAATGCAAAACAAGGCTCTGAAGAGACCACTCCTCCTGCCAATGAGATTCCCGACAGACATCCTCCACGAGTCAGCGGGTATCCCGAGACTTCGGGATAAGTATAAAAAAAATCGCAATTCATTTTTACCAAAAAACTGAGGAGAGCGACAACCACCTTATTCGCTCTCTAGTACGGTATGACATACACGAGGGTCCACATAGAAACAGAAGACCACTCCAGCTGCTGGCAGAAGAAAACTAGTGAGAAAACCACAAATACAGTGCGAAACGGATGCACTTACACTGTTAAATTAAATTAAATAAAAAAAATAAAATAAATAAAATTAATTAAAAAAATTTAAATATTAAAAAAAAATAAAATGGAAAAGATAAATAAAATAAAGAAAGGCTCAACAGAAATGAAAAATATAAAAGTAAAACAAGCACTCACATATAAACAGCAAATAAAAGAACTCAATGCCAAGAGGGCAAGTACTTCTGACAAGAATCCCTTAACCTAAGGGCTAATGGAGATTGATAGAGACTAAAAAAAAAAAACAGTTGCTTCAGCGAATGTCCGCTCTTGAATTTTCCAAGTTTGTCATAGAAATAGCTAAAGGTTTCTTATTATTATGGGGTGAGAATGGACATTTAAGACTTGAAGTGTAAATATCTTAGCATAAGAATTGATGGCATACTAAGTTATGCAGGTGGTAGGAAGAGGTTTCAAAATCATATATTGGAGAGGGTGATGACAGGTTCTACCAGATAAATGAAGGACTTGGGTTAGACACGTAACATTGAGATGCCTGTTTAGGTTTGTGTGTTATAAAGCTTGGCAATGTACAAGCAGTTCACCCCTCTAGTGTAAGCCATGGAAGTAATGTTCTGCATTCCCTTTCATGACGTCGACACTGAAATAGAGATAGTATGGTTTGCACCAAGTTACACAAGTTTTATAATCAGGAAAAAAGAATCCTTCTGGAAGTTGTTTGCCTATTGAGATAATTGGGCGATAAACTGTTCTGTACTTCCATCATCGATGAAAAAACTCTCGGTTACATCGTGGACGCGAACCTATCAGTTTGCTGAAAGTGTTACAGAGACGATAAATATAGCTGTGTGGAAGTGTTGGACGTTGTCGGAGGAACACGCAGTTTGTTTGTGTAGCTGGTTTCATTTAACAAGTGGGGAATTTCATAACGGTGTGTGCACTCCGAATTACTGAATTAAATAATGCTGAATGTTGCTCTCTCAAGTGATCGCTTTCCTCATTCCCTGAATAAGAAAACTGAGCTAGATTTTACAAGAAAATAAAGCATTTGGCATTACAGTGGCTTAGTATGCCTCCTTTGGGAGGATCAAACCAACCTTCGGGTTGTGGACTAAGTTAATTTAGCAGATATATCAAGGATGTCATATATCGGGATGTCATATATGCTTCCAATAAACTTTTAGCATATTTCAATCTGTGATGTGTCACTGACACGTTAAAAATGTTTTGAGCCATCAGCCGCATACATCAACAACACCAGTCCGTAACACGCTGTTATGTACTTTCACTGTTCGCAGTTTCCTGCTCGCTTGAGAGAAATAACGCAATCTGTATCATATGGGTATAGGTCGCATGGTTGGTTCCATTGTGGAGCATTTTCGTTGTCTGCTGGTACTATTTCTATTCCAAATATCAGAATAAATTAACTACCGATCTGCTACTGAGATCTTCTTGTGAGTGTTCATTCGCATAGTACTTAAATTCGTTGATACTCCTTTACAGGATGGCGTGAGCAGAGCTAGTTATCGAACTATTGTTTTTTCAAGAAACCATTCCTTTTGAAAATCAGCGAACAATAGCAGACTGCTATTAATGTTGTCTCTAAAATCTTTTATGACAATTAGGAAAAGCAGTGGCCCTATTACGATTCGTCAAATCAATATCTAGATTAGAAAAGGCTTCCCCATAAAAATAACATACTCTGACCAGTCAGTTAGAAAATCTAGCATCCATTCACAAATCTGACCCGACATACCATCTGCTAGAATCTTTGCTAAAAGGCAATTGTGTGGTACACAGTCTAAAGCTTTCTGAAAATCCAAGAAAAATTCCATCAACACCTTTCCTAAGTCATCCGAAAATAGAGCCAACTGTATTTCACATAATCTATTCTTCTGAAATCTGTGTTGGTCCGCTACAAGAATTCATTTTCGCTAGAAGCTTCATAATATTAAGCATACACCATGTTCTAGAACTCGAAAAAGTGGTTATGTTTTTTCATACCTTTGTCTGTGAACAAATTTTTAAATCAGGTATTAATCAAATACGGTAGCCTTGTTGCGGCTGTCGTTAACTTAGCGTATATCATGTATTATTACTGGCCTCGTATTGCAGTCGTAACACTTCAGAAATTTCAACGACCATCCAAAATTCAGGCATTTCTAGCTTATGAGGATATGACTGCGTTATTACTATAAAATTGTATTGATTGAATACGTTTCTAGTCAGCATGAAAGAAACGGCGCTCAATTACCTACCGTTTTATGCGGATCATTTAAATGTATAGGTGTAAACTTAAGGCAGTACGTGTCGCTGGCAACCTTTTTTTTTCGGGCTTTGTGCCTCGTCGATGCCAATGTCATTAGAGGTGAGAAAGGATGTGGGGAAAGGAATGGTGAGGAATTCAGCCATGGACTTTTGAATGCTCCATCCCAACATTCGTCTGGAGTGATTTCAGGAAACCATGAAAAAACGAAATCAGGAAATCAGGATGGCCGGATGGGCATTTGAACCCATGTCCTTTAAAATACTCTTCCGCCACGCTCGGTGCTAACCACTGTTAGGATTGGTAATTAAAATACATACATACAGGTAAAAAAATAGGGCCATATAAGTTAGCGGTCCATAAATTTATTTGAGATATTTCTAGTCGTATGCTTGAAAACGGAATGGTGTGAGGGCAAGGAGTGGGGAGGAATTCAGCCATGTATTTTTGAAGGATCCGTCGATTTTTTAAGGGAATAATGTATACGCTGTATCAGTGACTTTATCGCAAAGGATTGAAGAGCCAAAGAAACTGGTATCGGCATATGCAAACACAGAGATATGTAAACACTCAGAGTACGGCGCCGCGGTCGGCAACGCCTATATAAGACAACAGGTGTTTGGCGCAGGCGTTAGATCGATTACATCTGCTACAATGGCAGGTTATCACGATTTATGTGAGTTTTAACGTGGTGTTATAGTCGGCGAACGAGATATGGGACACAGCATCTCTGAGGTACAGATGAGGTGGTGATTTTCTCGTACGACCATTTCACGAGCAACCGTGAATATTGGGAATCCGGTAAAACGCCATATCTCCGACAACGCTGCGGCCGGAAAAAGATCCTGCAATACCGAGACCAACGTCGACTGAAGAGAAACGCTCAACGTGACAGAATTGCAACCCATCCGCAAATTGCTGCGGATTTCAATGCTGGGCCATCAACAAGTGCCAGCGTGTGAACCATTCAATGAAATACCATCGATATTAGCTTCCGGAGCCGAAGGCCCACTCGTGTACCCTTGCTGACTACACGACACAAAGCTTTACGCCTGACCTGAGCCCGTCAACATCGACATTGGACTGTTGATGATTGAAAACATATTGCCTGGTCTGACAAGTGTAGTTTCCAATTATATCTAGCGGAAGGACGTGTACGAGTATGGAGACAACCTCATGAATGCATGGACCCTGCATGTCAGCAGGGGACTGTTCTAGCCGGTGGAGGCTCTGTAATGGTGCGGGCGTGTGCAGCTGGAGTGAAATGGGACCCCTGATACGTCTAGATACGACTCTGACAGCTGACATGTACGTACGCATCCTGGCTGATCACCTGCATCCATTCGTGTCCATTGTATATTCCGATTCCAGCAGGACAATACGACACCCCACACGACCATAATGGCTACAGAATGATACCAGGACTATTCTGAGTTTAAACACCTCCACTGGCCACCAAACTCCCCAGACATGAACACTATTGAGCATATCTGGGATGCTTTGCAACGTGCCGTTCAGAAGAGATCTCCGCCCCCTCATACCCTTAGGGATTTATGGACAGCCCTGCGGAATGCACGGTGTCAGTTCTTTCCAGCACTACTTCAGACATAATGCAAGTCCATGCCACGTCATGTTGCGGCACATCTGCGTGCTCGCGGGGGCCCTACACGATATAAGGCAGGTGTACCAGTTTCTTTGGCTCTTCACTGTAATATATGCAAGTGGTCTGAGCGTATAGAGCCCAGCATGTCAGATCAATGTTTAACTTAGAGTTGATCTACAACCTACCGAATCTCAACAGACTAAATTCATTGGTAAACATGTGAAAAACGCCTTTCGCTTACAAGTGTTACAAGTGATGTTAAAAAAATTGCCCACCAATTCAAATAAGTCATTACCGTACTGATGCTTGTTGTAGTCTTTATTACCTCGTGTTATTCGGTGTTGGAATGCATAGAGTTAGTTTTGGTGCAAAGCAACTTCTACCTATTTCAACAATGTGAATTAGAGAGTATAGGTATGAATATGAGCTATGCCAGGACGTTCCATGGTTCATATTCTATTGTATTGCCATTATGACATTGTAAACGAAAAAGTTATACTTTCACATCGTCTGTATGTTATTTTCTAATTAAATACAAATCTTCAAGCTGCTTTTCTATTCGCACCAGATAGACACAAAATTTTAGATTTTTGTTTTGAAAATACGTAATGTGACATGTGGTAGGCATGACAGTAGGCTACCTTAAGTGATTCTTAGTTTTTACTCCTACCTACGAAAACTGACATGTAATAACTATATTTACCTTGTAATAGTTTCTCCTAACTTTGTTTATATTATACTTTCAGCACAGGTTCTGATGCATTCAGGACTTAAGATAAAGACGATCTACAGAAGAAGTACTCTCCTGATTTCTGAGTGTTTTAGGAATATGTTGATTAATGGAAATCGACCATTGATACGTTACACAATATCATTCATTTATACCTCTTCTTGAACCGAAGATAATATTTTACTGCGCTTAGTTGAGAGCTGAAATATTTCTGTGTACCTGCGCTAATGTCGCTAAGCAAACACACGACTTGCACCTGTGTAAATAATCGCTGCATTACTTTACCGCTTTCACCTAGCGCGTGTATACCAGAGGGCTGATTCGTCCCGACTTATAGAAACCTGTCTGAGTATCCTGGCACAATAAGATTTCCAGTGTTAGAAAAAGACAGAAAACGTCTGGTGTTTTTCCACCTTTCGTGGCCTATCACTGGCTGCATCGCGCCTGACGGACTATGGCGTCATGCAGACATGTAGACATGTAGAAACCAGTCCGAGTAGCCTGGGGCAATGGGATTTTCCAGTGCTGTGACGACTGTGGCGCCAAATTTCACCATTGGGCCATTTAAATCACCCACCATCCCTCTTCACCACCAGTTGGACTCTGATTGGCTATCCCCCACCACCAGCCTCTGACTGGCTGAGCCTGGAGAATTAAAAAATCCATAACTCTCTTTCACCCGCTACCAGTAGGAGTTAATAAAACCAAGGATGCTGTCCTCCTCATATATCGAGATCATAAAAATACCATCAGAGCCACAAGAAGGGCTTTAGAGGAACGTGATGTGGATATAATTATTGAAGATGGTGAAAGAAGAAATCTTTATATATAAAGATGAATGTATGTTTGTTTGTTTGTTAGTTTGTTTGTTCTTCATACAAATCCACAGTTTTCATCCGATCTCGATGAAACTTTGCACACATATCCTTATAAAACAAGGAGAAAAATACTGTCTACGTTTGGTTGAAAAATTATCTGTATAAATAACACATGTTGTCTCATAACTTCGAAATACGGCGATAGACAGACACGTTGGTTATGGACAACTCCGTACCGTGTTTCCGTGTAGTGGACTGGCAGCTCAGTGGTTAAAGCGCTTCATTACGAACGTCGTGGTCTCCGGTTCAAATCTCCGTGGAAGCTAAGATTTTTAAAAATTGTTTTTAATCCTAAGAGTCAGGCCTGGGCCGTAGGTTATTCGGATTGAATGTTAAACTGTAGATATTAGAAAGTTAGGGGTGCAATGCGAGGCAAATCGTAGGTAGTCTTGCAATGCTGTAGGTGGGCACTTTTTTACGTTATAGTGAACCGCCAGGTATTGTTCGCAGTCAGTGTGTGTGTGTGTGTGTGTGAACAGCAGTAGTAAAACTATAAACACGGATGTAAGTCTCTGTCTTTTTGTTACGTCTTGACTACTAAATGGCTATCGTTTTTAGTCACGAAATTTTGAGAACTTATCGAATGGTGACAGAAATATGTTGGAAATTGATTCTCTTCAAGAGACAGGTTCCACAGTAGAATGATACAGTGATAGCTTTCCTATCATATTATGCCAACTCGGTGTTGTTTGGGACCAATCCTTCGTTACCAACAACTTTCTATATTCAATTCTGGCAAAAAAATTCTTAATCCACGCGTACGAAGTCGCGGGTACGAGCTCGTTAGTGTATGTTGCAGAAATACGAGACCCCATTGCAGTGTCACAGAGCTAGTGATATAACTGTGACCAGTGGCGGATCTTCGAATTTTCTGAGTTATGGCAAAGACTGTGAGATTGCCGCACCTTCAAACATTATATTGCTTCCCCATTGTCGCCGCTCCGATTATTGCCCGTTGCCGTTGCCCAGGGAAGTAGTGGAGCCAAAAACATTTGCCGGCACTTCAAAAACGATCCTGCCGTCAATCTGAAGTTGCCTCCTGGGGCAAGCGCCTCGGGTTGCCCTCTAGATCTAGCACTGTCTGTTACTTGAAGGAAAAGTGATTTTCGAGGGAGCCGGTCATGATGTTAAAGACAACGAAAATGATGGTCTGGTATAATGGTCGTATTGACCTTAGGGATTTATTGGCATAAAGCAGGATCTGAATGTAAATGTTTTTAGTTCAGTTTTATATAAAATCTGAATGGTAGCATAAGCTTGTTTGTTCCATAGTAGTGCTTACATGCTGATTCTATCGGTTTTATCGGACCGATCTGGCAATCTCTGACGTCAATGGTAGCTGGGCTTGGAGCCTCTCTCTCAATACTCTACATCATTTCGTTGATCGATTGCAAAGAATCAGTAGGGGAGACTATCAGCTCATCCGGCTCACCTAAATTCGCCTACCAATTCATGTGTTCCATTCAGCCAGTCTCGCAAAACCATTAATCAGTCATTCAGTATATTTAATCATTTTATCCGATACAGTAACCTGTCATCCTAAAGATGAACCAGATCCTTGCAAATAACGTTATTGATTGTATTAGTACACTTTTAGGTATTCAGCAAATAGGATGTTTTGCGATTTGGTCCACTAAACCATTTACGTAGGGTAGTATAATCTTAGTTAGCATCCTATTCCACATCTATCCTTTTCTATCCCCATTCTGCAATGT
Source organism: Vandiemenella viatica (assembly GCA_031002005.1). Lineage (NCBI taxonomy): Eukaryota > Metazoa > Arthropoda > Insecta > Orthoptera > Morabidae > Vandiemenella > Vandiemenella viatica. The sequence continues at coordinate 70,945,184 of CM061921.1, read as the reverse complement.
ACTAATTGAGTGATTCGAAATCCTGACATACACTCCTGGAAAATGAAATAAGAACACATTCACGCCGGTGTGTAAGACCCACCATACTTGCTCCGGACACTACGAGAGGGCTGTACAAGCAATGATCAAACGCACGGCACAGCGGACACACCAGGAACAAAAGTGTTGGCCGTCGAAGGGCGCTAGCTGCGCAGTGATTGGGCACCGCCGCAGGCAGTGTCAGCCAGTATGCCGTGGCATACGGAGATCCATCTCAGTCTTTAAAACTGGTAGCATGCCGCGACAGCGTTACCGTGAACGGTATGTGCAGTTGACGGACTTTGAGCGAGGGCGTATTGTGGGCATGCGGGAGGCCGGGTGGACGTACCGCCGAATTGCTCAACATGTGGGGCGCCAGGTCTCCACAGTACATCGATGTTGTCGCCAGTGGTCGGCGGAAGGTGCACGTGCCCGTCGACCTGGGTCCGGACAGCAGCGACGCACGAACGCACGCCAAGACCGTCGCATCCTACGCAGTGCCGTAGGGGAGCGCACCGCCACTTCCCGGCAAATTAGGGACACTGTTCCTCCTGGGGTATCAGAGAGGACCATTCGCAACCGTCTCCATGAAGCTGGGCTACGGTCCCGCGCACCGTTAGCTCGTCTTCCGCTCACGCCCCAACATCGTACAGCCCGCCTCCAGTGGTGTCGCGACAGGCGTGTATGGAGGGACGAATGGAGACGTGTCGTCTTCAGTGATGAGAGTCGCTTTTGCCTTGGTGCCAATGATGGTCGTATGCGTGTTTGGCGCCGTGCAGGTGAGCGCCACAATCAGGAATGCATACGACCGAGGCACACAGGGCCAACACCCGGCATCATGGTGTGGGGAGCGATCTCCTACACTGGCCGTACACCTCTGGTGATCGTCGAGGGGACACTGAACAGTGCACGGTACATTCAAACCGTCATCGAACCCATCGTTCTACCATTCCTAGGCCAGCAAGGGAACATGCTGTTCCAACAGGACAATGCACGTCCACATGTATCCCGTGCCACCCAACGTGCTCTAGAAGGTGTAAGTCAACTACCCTGACCAGCGAGATCTCCGGATCTATCCCCCATTGAGCATGTTTGGGACTGGATGAAACGTCGTCTCATGCGGTCTGCACGTCCAGCACGAACGCTGGTCCAGCGGAGGCGCCAGGTGGAAATGGCTTGGCATGCCGTTCCACAGGACTACATCCAGCACCTCTACGATCGTCTCCATGGGAGAATAGTAGCCTGCATTGCTGCGAAAGGAGGATATACACGGTACTAGTGCCGACATTGTGCATGCTCTGTTGCCTGTGTCTATGTGCCTATGGTTCTGTCTGTGTGATCATGTGTTGTATCTGACCCCAGGAATGTGTATATAAAGTTTCCCATTCCTGGGACAATGAATTCACGGTGTTCTTATTTCAATTTCCAGGAGTGTATTAGTATCATTAACGGTTAGCTCACAAGACGAAAGACATCGTGATTTATCAAGACGAAAGATCAGAAGATGCAAGACTATATCTAAGAGATTAGGAGTGCTAGTAAAATTCCAGAAGATTAGTCCTACAACTGAGAGTCCACACCTCACTGAACTCCCATATTCTCTCGGCATCTTACAGTGGAAGCAAAAAGAAACAGTGAACATGAAGGAAATGACATAGTATGAAGGAAGGGTTTCGGTGAACGCAACGCAGATGACGTTGAAGCATGGGAGGGTGGTGGCCAACGGGACGAAAATGACGATGTGGATACTGAGGATGGTGGAAATCATCTAAATCTACAAAATTAATGGTGACAGAGGGTGCTACGCATCAGAACTAACGCTGAACATTCCAATCACGAATAGTAAGAGGAAAGAAAGATTCACATAATAATTTTTTAATTTTTCTATCTCTCATTGCGACCCAAATAGCTTGGTAGAAGAAGCAATTCGCGCACTCGTAAATGAAAGGTGTTGTTTGTATGTTTGCAATAATATCAAATGAAACCTAAGTCATCTGTCTGCTAGATAATCCCAGCGCAATCTATGAATCTATTCTATGACGCTATCGTTAGGACTGTGGCAAGCAGTCAAGAATCAAGTGGCTCATCTATGTTCAGTACGTTAATAGATTACAGACAAACACATTCCTTAGATTCCTTCATTTATTTGGTCCCATTTTTATCATTTACATACAATAAATTGTACAATGAAATATAGGACAAGTCAAAGATTATAAGTTTAATGCCTTTCATATAAATATCTCTACTAGTACATTTTTAATTTTATGTCAGTCACTTACTAATCACACATTTACATTATTTTTTACCTTATTACATTTTCAATGTCATAAGATTATACATTGTTTATCCACAATTTCTTTACTCATGCTTTTGTTTCCCTTGTTTCATCATTTAAATACACTTTGATTGAGTAAAAAGCTTTACTACATAAATACTCTTATGTCTATGCTTGAACTGTTCTCTCTTATTACTGATGAACCTTAATTCTGTAGGAAGCTTATTGTACAATTGTGCTTTAGAATAGGAAGGGAATTTTTCATTTTTTTTTTTATTTTTTTTTTTATTTTTTTTTTTTTGTATTTTTTTTTTTTTTTTTTGTATTGTGTACTTGTAAATTGAAGTCAGTTTTATTACGGGTTTCATACTCGTGTACTTGTTCATTCTTTTTAATAACATTCTTTGTGAGTGAAAGCATTATAGTCTTAAATATATGAAATATATGCATACAAGGAAATGTCAGAATCTTAAAATCTACAAAATATTTTTTGCATGATACTGTTTTTTTTTTTTTTTTTTTTTTTGGATAGCTCTAATTATGTGTTTCTGTATTTTCAGTATTCTCCTCATGTTATTATCTGTGGGTCTTCCCTAGGCTGATATACAATATATTAATTGAATTTCAAAAAGAGAGAAATAGATGGTCACTAAAATATCCCTAGTACAGAATTCTCTAAGGTAGCTGACCATAAATACAATAGGGGTTAGTTTCTTACATCACTGATCCACCTGATTTTCCCTTTTCATGTGGTTGTCAGTTTGAATCCCTAGCAAGTTGGCTGCTTTTATATCACATATTTGCTCACTGTATATATTTAAATTTACAGAGTACCTTCTTCGTTTTGTTTGAAATGTTATTATTTGAGTTTTATTTAGGTTAATTACAAGGTAATTTTCTTCCAACCACATTGCTAGTTTCTGAAAGTACAGATTAAGATTTGTCTCTAGATTCCATAGATTGATATTTGAAATCTTTACTTTTGCATCATCTACATATATAACTATTGCATCATTCTCTCCATTTGGTCTTGGGATATCATTTATATATAGAATGAAAAATAGAGGCCCCAGCACTGAGCCCTGTGGCACTCCTGATTTCATAGTGAGTGTGTTTGATGTAACATTGTTAAAGTCTGCGTTGCTTCTTATAACTGTATATTAATTTCTGTTTGCAAATATGATTTTATCTATTCGTAAGCCTTTTCCCTTATACCCTATTTTTCTAATTTGTTGAGTAATCTTTGATGATTGACTGTGTCAAAGACTTTTGATATATCTATAAGAACTGCTGTTGTGTACTCTCCAACATCCAAGGATTTTTTTTACCAAATCTACGAATTTGTAACTGCTGTTTCTGTGGACCTATGTTTCCTAAATCCATGTTGAGCATCGGTAATTATGTTATGCTTATTAAGGAATTCAATAAGCCTCTGTTCCATTGCTTTCTCAAAAAATTTTGATGTAGTAGAGATTAGTGACAATGGTCTATAATTGTTTACATCTGACCGTTCTCCTTTTTTGAATACAAGTATAACTTTAGCAATCTTCAGAGATTCTGGAAATGATTCAATATGTGTACCATAGGTTGTAAGAGATAAATATTATATTCTTCTATAAGTATATTTGATATCTCAACAGTTCCGGTAGAAGTTTTGGTTTTTAATGACTATAAATTTTCTGATTTCTTTTTCTGTAGTCGGACGTAGAAATACTGAATCTGTATTAACCATAATACCTAAGCATTCATTGCCTTTTGACTTGTTGCTGTGATTGTTTGTCTGCTATACTTATATAATGTTCATTTAATATACATGCAATTTGTTTAGAATCATCTACTATACCCTCATCATAAACAATCTGCTCAATAATTTGATCCTGTTTCATAGTCTGATTTCTTCCCCTCTCCCAATTTATAATTTTCAATAATGCTCTCTGTTTATTATTACTTCTGTGTTGTATCCTATGAATATCATCTGACTTTACCTTATTAATCATATTTTTTAATTCATTCTTACACTTTAGAAGATATTTCTTCAGTGATGGGTATCCCTCCTTACGTAATCTACTAACCCATTTTATATGTTCCTTGCATTCTACGATATCTTCCGTATTCCATTTTTCTATGTTGTTTTATGTATTTATTGTTTTTTCTTTTTTATTGGGAAGGCTATATCTTTGTAATAATTAACTACACTTATGAATGCATCATATTTTCCATCAGATAAAGTTCTGTTTCAGCCATGTTTAGAATCAGTTGAGGAATTTAATGTAGACGTTCTGCAAAATAACCTACAAAAACTAAAGGGTGAATATGCTGTTCAGATTTTGAGTAATTATTTGGCATCCTAACAATTTGTTGCTTGTGATATTTACGATCGTGAACTTAATTTATTTTATTTTCCAAATATTTGCAACATGTATATATTATTAGTACATAGCTCTTTGTTCTCTAGCAGAGTTTATCAAGGCCTTTGAACATTTGAACCACCTATGCTCCATTGTATAATATTTATTTTTTTGCTTCTTACACAGGTATTAATATTTATTCCAGTTCTTTATCGCTTAGAATGGTGATATTTAATAACCTTTGATTCCTGTTTCTAAAATTGTTTTACTTCTCAGTGGTATGCACTATGATCTGAGAAGGCTAGAGGCCAGATCTCTACAGAAGTGACTTTGTTGGTTATATCTGGTGAAACATATATTCCGTCTAGTTTTTTAGCTGTGCATTCTGTGATAAAAGTAAGCCCAGAGTTTTGATCATTTTTTTATTTCCAAAATATCTAATAGGTTTAGATGTTTATTAGATATTAGCATTTATTGAAATTTGGGAATTGATCCTTAGGTGATAAGACACTGTTAAAATCAACGCCATATTATGACTATCATAATTTTCTGTCAATTCTTGTATGAGTAGTATCTCTGTTGCATTCTCTGCGGTTTTTGTTTTGATTTCCTGGGTATGTGAATATCCGAGTACTCACTATTGTACAAACAGTTCCTTTAACATTTAATAAAATTTCTATGTCCTTAATTTAAATACTTCTTTTGTTAGGATTGCAGTACCAAGAGCGTTACCATATCCAGGATTCTTCATCTCATTGTAACTGAAGGGTTTCTATGTCTATGGATGCAACTCATAAGTATTCTTTAAGGATTTGTACTTTGGATAAACTCTTTATTCTATTTAGGTTTAAAGTAGGCACGCAATAAGTTCGACTGGTCCTATTTCCATTATTGTCTACCATTGATATTATATTTTGAGTTAGAATAGCATACTTCTTTTCTTATTTCCTATTTTGATTATAGCCAAGTTTTGTTTTGATTTCGATGGAAATTCTCATATTTGTAGATAAAAAAAGAAGTTTTTTTTTTAACGCACATTGTTGATGATATGTGATGATCGTCTTTTTTTTTTCTTCTCACTTATTTGGTGACACCATGAGGCAGCACACAAAACACTTGCTCATTTTCCGTATCGATTGTATCATCTGAAAGTATTTTTGTATTTTTTCTGTCTCTAGTTATTTTTTCTTAATGGTTGGTTTTTGCATCCTCATCGTTGTCTTCTTTTTTCCTTTTCCTTCGTTTAATAACGTCAGACTTTTCTTTGATTTTTCTGATAATTCCACGACTATTGAATCTACACATTTTCTAGAAACTTTTGACCTTTTTGTGTATGGTGATGTATCTCGCGTGCGCTCATCAATAGGCATTTCTTTTTTAAATTATTTGTGTACTTGCCGGTTGGTGTCCTGTCATTTTTTATTATTTCTTTTCTTCTTGTGCTGCTGTATGATCTTTTCTTTGTTCAGCTCGCTGTTCTTGAGTTCGCACTCCATTAGATAAACTTTCTGTTTTCATGGACATTCTCACAGTATCGTTTGTCTCCATGCTGATTGTTGGTTCATGTCTGCTGGTATTACCGCGATCAATACCATTTGCCACGCTACCGTATGTTGCATATAGAAAGTATCCGCTTAAAGCTGAGAACAAGCATACAAGTGGTAACTGATCTTATTTGGTGCTACATTCAACACTGAGATGGTCATTTTACTTTCAAACAGTACACGTTCGTGGCCAGACGTCATAGATAACTAATACTTTGAAACCTGCCATGTTTACATAAGAAGGGACATGGCACTTTAAGTCTATTTTCATTGTTTTCATTCCACCGTCAACAACAAATATTTTAATACTGATCCTTCTGTCAGAGATTACACTAATTATAGTACCGATTTAGTCTAAAACTTTTTGTATACTTTCTGTACTAATTTCGAAAGCTACATTATGAACTATAATATATCTAATTGCAAGGCCATTGTGTGTTATCATAACATTACATATCTCGCGATTAGTATGAACGAAATTTTCTCTATTTTTCCTCATAAACATTCTTCTTCATTTTTTAGTGTAGTATATACACTCCTGGAAATTGAAATAAGAACACATTGACGCCGGTGTGTAAGAACCACCATACTTTCTCTGGACACTACGAGAGGGCTGTACAAGCAATGATCAAACGCACGGCACAGCGGACACACCAGGAACAGCAGTGTTGGCCGTCGAAGGGCGCTAGCTGCGCAGCGGTTGGGCACCGCCGCAGTCAGTGTCAGCCAGTTTGCCGTGGCATACGGAGCTCTATCTCAGTCTTTAACACTGGTAGCATGCCACGACAGCGTGTACGTGAACCGTATGTGCATTTGACGGACTTTGAGCGAGGGTGTATAGTGGACATGCGGGAGACCGGGTGGACGTACCGCCAAATTGCTCAACATGTGGGGCGCGAGGTCTCCACAGTACATCGATGTTGTCGCCAGTGGTCGGCGGAAGGTGTACGTGCCCGTCGACCTGGGTCCGGACAGCAGCGACGCACGAACGCACGCCAAGACCGTCGCATCCTACGCAGTGCCGTAGGGGAGCGCACCGCCACTTCCCGGCAAATTAGGGACACTGTTCCTCCTGGGGTATCAGAGAGGACCATTCGCAACCGTCTCCATGAAGCTGGGCTACGGTCCCGCGCACCGTTAGGTCGTCTTCCGCTCACGCCCCAACATCGTGCAGCCCGCCTCCAGTGGTGTCGCGACAGGCGTGTATGGAGGGACGAATGGAGACGTGTCGTCTTCAGTGATGAGAGTCGCTTTTGCCTTGGTGCCAATGATGGTCGTATGCGTGTTTGGCGCCGTGCAGGTGAGCGCCACAATCAGGAATGCATACGACCGAGGCACACAGGGCCAACACCCGGCATCATGGTGTGGGGAGCGATCTCCTACACTGGCCGTAAACCTCTGGTGATCGTCGAGGGGACACTGAACAGTGAACGGTACATTCAAACCGTCATCGAACCCATCGTTCTACCATTCCTAGACCGGCAAGGGAACATGCTGTTCCAACAGGACAATGCACGTCCACATGTATCCCGTGCCAGCCAACGTGCTCTAGAAGGTGTAAGTCAACTACCCTGGCCAGCGAGATCTCCGGATCTGTCCTCCATTGAGCATGTTTGGGACTGGATGAAACGTCGTCTCACGCGGTCTGCACGTCCAGCACGAACGCTGGTCCAGCTGAGGCGCCAGGTGGAAATGGCTTGGCATGCCGTTCCACAGGAATACATCCAGCACCTCAACGATCGTCTCCATGGGAGAATTGCAGCCTGCATTGCTGCGAAAGGAGGATATACACGGTACTAGTGCCGACATTGTGCATGCTCTGTTGCCTGTGTCTATGTGCCTATGGTTCTGTCTGTGTGATCATGTGTTGTATCTGACCCCAGGAATGTGTATATAAAGTTTCCCATTCCTGGGACAATGAATTCACGGTGTTCTTATTTCAATTTCCAGGAGTGTAGAACGTTAACAGAAAAGTTGAGCTGCATTCCAACTACACTTTCTTCTTGGAGTCCAATTTCGTTGTACATCCACTCATCAATCTCGACAGCCTTTCGACGCACGAATCTGCAAGTGAAAGAAAATTCTAGTATTGGTTATCTGATTTAGTTGCATAAAAGTTTACTTTTACTACATATTGTTACACTCAAAACTTTAAACACACCACGCACAAACAGGAAGTACCAATGCGAAGCAACTGCTCACATCAGTTGTCAGTGAGCGACTGAAAATCTTATCCAAAAGGCATTTCGGTGTAAATACACTGATCGGCCTGAACATTATGACTACCTACCTACTATCGATATAAACCCGTCCACGCGACAGCACCGTCACCTGACGAGGAATGACTGCTAATCAGACGCATGTAGCATCCGTGAGCGTGTAATATCCGTGTTTAGAATGGGGAAGTCGCCAGATCTATCTGAGTTTGACCGAGGGCAGATTGTGATGGCCCAGAAGCTTGGCACAAGCATTTCGGAAACTGCACGACTTATCGGATGTCCGAAGAGTACTGTGGTGAGTGTCTTCAACAAGAGGCGAAACCAAGGTGAAACCACGTCCAAACGTCGAGGGGTTGGGCGGCAACTCCTCATTACAGATGTCGGACGTCGTAGGCTGGGCAGACTGGTGAAAAGGACAGGCGAGGAACTGTGGCGGTTCTAACATCAGAATTAAATACTTAGCAGAGTACAAGTGTGTCTGAACACAATGCACCGAACACACCTACCGATGGGCCTCCGCAGCCGACGACCCATGCATGTGCTAATGTTAACACCACGACATCAGCCACTTCTTCTGAAGTGGGCACTGGACATTGGAGCAGTGGCAGAGCATTGCAGGGTCTAATGAATCCCGTTACCTTCTTCATAATGCCGATGGGAATGTGCGAATATGTCGTTTTCCAGGAGAACAGCTTCTTAACACCTGTACTTTGGGATGGAGACAAGCTGGCGGTGGCTCAATTATGCTCTGGGAAACATTCACGTGGGAAACCATGGATCCAGTGGAGCGCGTGAAAGGCACCACGATGGCCAATAAGTATTGTACAGTGGTTGCAGACCACATACACCCCTACATGATGACCTTGTTTCCCAACGGCAGTGGCATTTTTCGACAAGATAATGCGCCTTGTCACAAGGCCAGGAGTGTGATGGAGTGGTTTGAGGAACACAGTGGCTAGTTGTAAATGATGTGCTGGCCCCCCAACTTGCCAGATCTGAACCCGTTCGAACACATCTGGGATGTAATTGAATGCGGCGTTAGAGCTCATCGCAACCCTCCCCGGAATTTACGGGAATTAGGTGACTTGTGTGTGCTGATGTGGTGCCAACTCCCTCCAGCGGCCTACCAAGGCCTCATAGTTTCCATGCCAAGACACGTCACCGCTGTTATCTGTTCCAAAGGCAGACATACCGGTTATTAGGTAGGTGGTCATAATGTTCTGGCTGATCAGTGTACATATACCATGTAGAATGACTACGAGTTTATATATTAGTAATAATCAAAAGGAGCCAAATCATATTACTTTTCTTTGTTTACTTTAACCGGAAAAATAATTTAACATTAACAATCATGAGTTACGGAAGAGTTGTACATCCACTCATCAATCTCGACAGCCTTTCGACGCACGAATCTGCAAGTGAAAGAAAATTCTAGTATTGGTTATCTGATTTAGTTGCATAAAAGTTTACTTTTACTACATATTGTTACACTCAAAACTTTAAACACACCACGCACAAACAGGAAGTACCAATGCGAAGCAACTGCTCACATCAGTTGTCAGTGAGCGACTGAAAATCTTATCCAAAAGGCATTTCGGTGTAAATACACTGATCGGCCTGAACATTATGACTACCTACCTACTATCGATATAAACCCGTCCACGCGACAGCACCGTCACCTGACGAGGAATGACTGCTAATCAGACGCATGTAGCATCCGTGAGCGTGTAATATCCGTGTTTAGAATGGGGAAGTCGCCAGATCTATCTGAGTTTGACCGAGGGCAGATTGTGATGGCCCAGAAGCTTGGCACAAGCATTTCGGAAACTGCACGACTTATCGGATGTCCGAAGAGTACTGTGGTGAGTGTCTTCAACAAGAGGCGAAACCAAGGTGAAACCACGTCCAAACGTCGAGGGGTTGGGCGGCAACTCCTCATTACAGATGTCGGACGTTGTAGGCTGGGCAGACTGGTGAAAAGGATTGGCGAGGAACTGTGGCGGTTCTAACATCAGAATTAAATACTTAGCAGAGTACAAGTGTGTCTGAACACAATGCACCGAACACACCTACCGATGGGCCTCCGCAGCCGACGACCCATGCATGTGCTAATGTTAACACCACGACATCAGCCACTTCTTCTGAAGTGGGCACTGGACATTGGAGCAGTGGCAGAGCATTGCAGGGTCTAATGAATCCCGTTACCTTCTTCATAATGCCGATGGGAATGTGCGAATATGTCGTTTTCCAGGAGAACAGCTTCTTAACACCTGTACTTTGGGATGGAGACAAGCTGGCGGTGGCTCAATTATGCTCTGGGAAACATTCACGTGGGAAACCATGGATCCAGTGGAGCGCGTGAAAGGCACCACGATGGCCAATAAGTATTGTACAGTGGTTGCAGACCACATACACCCCTACATGATGACCTTGTTTCCCAACGGCAGTGGCATTTTTCGACAAGATAATGCGCCTTGTCACAAGGCCAGGAGTGTGATGGAGTGGTTTGAGGAACACAGTGGCTAGTTGTAAATGATGTGCTGGCCCCCCAACTTGCCAGATCTGAACCCGTTCGAACACATCTGGGATGTAATTGAATGCGGCGTTAGAGCTCATCGCAACCCTCCCCGGAATTTACGGGAATTAGGTGACTTGTGTGTGCTGATGTGGTGCCAACTCCCTCCAGCGGCCTACCAAGGCCTCATAGTTTCCGTGCCAAGACACGTCACCGCTGTTATCTGTTCCAAAGGCAGACATACCGGTTATTAGGTAGGTGGTCATAATGTTCTGGCTGATCAGTGTACATATACCATGTAGAATGACTACGAGTTTATATATTAGTAATAATCAAAAGGAGCCAAATCATATTACTTTTCTTTGTTTACTTTAACCGGAAAAATAATTTAACATTAACAATCATGAGTTACGGAAGAGTTGGAAATCAGCAACCTTAGTTCGCACATAGTATGTAAATGATAATTTCGAATGGTGTTATTGACCTCGATATTACAGAACAGTTTGTCCTCCACGCATGTGCCTCTGTCTGGTAGTGCTATCAGAAACTGAGGACCTATTGTTTGACGTGCAATCTGAACCACGGAATTTACCATAGGTCGACTTGACCTTACACAGCAAGCTGTTCCAGAGTTGAAGGTCTGGTTAAGGGTTTTTGGAAATCCCTGCCTAGACTTGAATTTGGACTGGGGACTTTTCGATCTCTAGTCAGACGCCTTTTAACCACTGAGCCACCAGACCGATCGTGTATAGTACATTAAAGGATCGCAGGCAAACATATTTCTGTCAAAATTTAAAATTTGGTTCAGCTCCGGTATTTAATTAAACGTTCTGCAAAATTAAGGGCAAAAACCAAAGAGGGAATGCCCTGTTCTAATTTTGGGTAATAATGTTCTGTGCGTCACAGATTTTTTGTATAAGATTAATTATGCATCAAAACTTAATTCCTTATCCGTTGTTACTACCTCCCACTGGGCGCTAATTTTAGAAATACTGATGTGTTTAGAAATACGAAGCAAATAAGTCTTATTTTCTTTTATCAAAGAAATTAAATATACTAATGTCACACTAGTAATTCCCCTTATTCTTATTCTTGAAATCTTAAACTATCGAGAAAACTGAAAACTTTCACAAGAAATAATGTTTCAAAATTTTGTCAAATAAGTTCTAGTACTACACATAACACGAGCGAGATACGAAAGTGCCTATTATCCATAATAATTGTGTCGAAAGTAATAGAAAGTTATCTCAGAAAGAGATGAATTATTTAAACCTGACATTCACATACGATTCCTCAGCGATGGAATAAAATTTAACTTTTTTCTTTTCGTAGACACTGTTTCTACAAGATATCGGCTGTAAGCAATTTTTTTCTACCTTTGGGCTTTCCAGTTCGTCGAAAACAGGTCATTAGAGCTAGAAGGGTATGCGGGCAAGGAATGTAATTAGGATGTTCGGAAAGGGATTCCAACACGCGCTGCTATTAGCAAGAGTTATCCTACACAGAGAGCTGCCGTGTCTGGCATCTTGACTCACTAGATGTAACTTTTCTGCTCTTGAATAGGCAATTCCTTGCACTTTATGTGCGAGACAAGTTCTGTCACTTGAGATCTGGCTGAAAATTCATTAAGTAAATCACTCAATATCTTTAGCATTACAGTGGCGTGGGAACAAACAGTTTCAATTCGTCCCGCTCTAGAGACCCGAGGTTATTATCAAAGAATATAGTTTTTATAACACTCCGCCCAACACTAGCCGAATGGAAAGGATTAGGTTGAGGCCGTACATTTTGGCAGTCTTTTGTCAAACCTACGGTGGTAAGTGACTTAAAGCCCATGCGCATCACTTGAAGGAAAAGTTATAACGTATTTCAAACCGACTTCAATAAAAAGGAGGAGGTTCTCAATTTGTCTTTTTTTATGTATATTCAGCGACATCCTCGCCAATTTTGAAACGATTTAAATTAATTTTTTTTAGTGGATAGGGTATACCTCCAAAGTGGTTCCAAATGAATTTCATTCAGAAACCACCCCTTCTACCCATTAATTTTTATACAAACACACATTTTTTATCTGATTGCGATGGAACTTTGGACATGTATAGTCAAAAATAGAGAAAAAATACTGTCTTTATATTTGAAAAAACTGAATCCCATTCCCCCTATCCACCCCATTAATTTTTGTCAATATTTCTCATACAAAAATACAGTTGACCTTTATTAAAGTTGGTAAATACATGTAATTTTTCATGGAGAAGGTTTCTAACAAAAAAAAAAAAAAAGAATAGAAAAACCACCCCATCTCCCCCTTTAGACTCCTTAACTTTGTACAAACCTACATTTCTTATCTGATTTTGATTGAACTTTTAACATGTATACTTTAGAAAAAGTGAAAAATCCTGTCTACATTTGATCTGTCAAAGCTCAACCCCTCTCCCCTCCTTCCACCCCTTAATTTTTGTCAATGTTCTTTATAAAAAGCTACAGTCGACACCGTTTGACCGATTACCAAGGAAGTTGGAGCTTATATCTCTTATTTCACGAAGAAGATTTCTGACCAAAAAATCCAAAAACCATCCCCTATCCCCATTAAACCGCTTAATTTTTATACAAACCCACAGTTTTTATCTGGTTTAGATAGAACTTAGCACACTTTTACTATAAAACAAAGAGAGAAATAATGTCAACTTTTGGTTTGCAAAAACTGAACCCCTCTCCCTGTTTCCACCCCCTTGATTTTTGTCAGTTTTCTTTTTGAAAAGCTACAGTTGAAACCATTTGACCGATTACTATGAAAGGTGGTATATATGTGTATTTTTTTATGAAGAAGATTTCTGACCAAAAAACTCCAAAACTAAAACTGATAAAATGCATGCTACAAAAACGTTTATTAATGGAATACATATTAATTAATTAATAGACTATATATATATATATAGTAATTTTCGAACTGCTTCATCTATAATTTTATCACAATTTTCTTGTAAAAATTTTCTGTGTACACTAACCAAGGAGGAAATTCCTTTCCACACGGCGCAGTGTAGAGAAGGACTCTCTATGTTGATTGTTGTACAAGGCTGAGCCAAGGCAATTAGGATTGGGTTTTTTGTTGCAGAAAGGATATTATCACCTCATTTAATCCTTTTCAAGGTCTAGTTCTCCAAGATTTTCTGTTGTCATACCCTAGTCCTTCCATAGATTATACCGTAGTTCGACTTCATAATTAAAAAAAAAATTAAGTTGTAGTTTTGGCAGAAAGTTTGCGATTTTTAAAAAAATCAACCAATGACATACTTAAACTTTAACTGAGATATAGCTAGGGTTTCAATCCAGCAATGTGGGATCCATCACCTAATTAAGCGAATCTGCAATCCGTAAAATGGGGTGAAAACCTGTTTCAGTCTTCGTCACGTTGCCTCCCAGTCGTCACTTTCCGGCCCGACTCGTTCTCTGCCGGTTGTATCGCTCCGTTTACCTGTACCCTGATATTTGTCTCGCGGCAGCAAATGTGTGTTTATGTCGTCCTTCATGATCATTAGTAAAAAGATTCACTTTTACATTTTTATAAGAATTCCAGTTTGTTTTTGTTGTGTGCATTACTGTAATTTGACTTACATTTAAAAAAGATACAATTAAAGTAGTTTCTGAGGAGGAAGTAGAAACAATACAAAAAGAAGGTTACAACTGTCGACAGTTATTTCAAAATCTATTGAATAAATGATGTGTTAAAATGTTTTTGTCATAAACTGTACTTCATCGTATTTGAGATATTTATTTTCAAAAAGTGGATTTCCGTTTCCTATTTCTGCTAATTCTATAAGATCTATGATAACAAAGTTTTCAAAAACCGTTGACATAATTGTTCAGTTTGAATATTTCAAGAAACAATGATATAGGTTTTCGTTGAGTGTTTGATGTGTGAACGTCCCAAAAAAATCACCTATACTTGAAGTTTATGTACACCGCAAAGAAATATATTTTAATATCAGCTTGCTAAGAATACACGGTTCGTGCACCACGGAGCATTGCATCAGTTTGGTCAAAGAACGACTGACAAGCTATGGTGTTGCAAAAGATCTGACGGAACAAGCGTCATGGAAAATGTTCTGCTTTAGTACTTGCGACTGTACTTTTCACGCAACACACAATTGGCAGTGACCGTAACACTGGTTCATCCACATACTGAGGTGATTCCCGGATATGATCTCAGAAAGTGCAGAATTTTGTCAAGTTTTTTAAAAAAGTTTTTTTTATTAATGTTCATATCTATCAAACCAACGATTGAGGAGGCAGTAAGATTTTTCTCGGCTGCTGGCTATAAATGTAATTCTTTGCAAATAAAGTGATAGTTTCAGTGCTTATTAGGTAAATAGATTCTTTTTCAAACTGACGTGATTTACTGTAAGGCATGTAATGTGATCTAAAACTGAATATTTACCACAATTCATTATTTACTAAATAACTAGAGTTAGATTTAAAACAAAACGTGTAAAAGTGCAATGTATAATCCCAAAACAATGCTCCAGAGAAACTATCAAAGAATTTAAACAAGGTATGACAATAGATCTCTTTCAAAAATCGTATAGAGACTCAGCAGGGTGATTGAAAAGATGTTGTTGGACAGATATAATGCATCCACTTTCAAATCTGTTCCAATGGCAGCTGAAGTTCTGGTAGATGTGTTTAAAATATTTTACCTCTCAGTGTCCGCGTTGTTGCGATGATCTTTTATGACAGATATAACTGTATTAATATTATCAATGCATGTATATATGTCAATCGTCTTTGATTGTAAAACTGGCAACAGATACCAATAATCCTGAGTATTCAATAAAATACATGTAATGAATTCTGACTTAGTAGCAGCGCACTGTAACTGGTAAGCATCTTTCCTCGCCACATCATTCCCTTCTCTAGAAATCCATTAACAATGTCACCAAAATGTTCGTTAAAAATAGCAAAACACGTATATTTTTGCGACCAGTCGGTCTCATATAAAGCTGAAATATTTGGTACATACTTTCTCGGTAAAAAGATTTATCGTAAAAATTTATGATGTACTATATGGTTATAATTGTGTTCCGTATTTCTGTGATTTGATTTAAATTATTTACAAGTTTAAATCTGTGGCTTGTACAATGATAATACAAGGCTTTTTTATATTTCTCTTTTCTTTTTAATCCTACCAACTAACACTCCTTTATATCCTTGGCTAACGCTCCTGTCAGGTTCATGTCCTTAATTTTCAAAAAAACCTATCAATTTCTGATGGTATAATTTGTCATTCAACGTTATCAGTTCTACGAATCAGAGAAATATTTTTGCGGATTGTATTTTTATCTTCGTTATAAAAACTGATTTTTATGTAAAGCTGTTCTTGCCCATACAATGTAATCAAAAGCCATTTTTGCTAAATGCATAATTTCACCAAGCCGCCTATATCAATGATTTTGTTTTGAATCTGTGGGGAGATATACATAACAATTTTCTCAACTTTTTCAATATGCTGTTCAAAACTGAAACACTTGAATCAATTATTAGTTTCAGCAGGTCTTCAAGAACACCTTGATGTTGCTCTTTGCTTCTTAAATGCAAGTCATTTGTATTGTGTACCACAGAAAATAAATGAAGATATTGTAAATGACACAATTTGTCGATTGTCTTCTACTTCCTTCTGGTGGGCAGTATTCATCATTACAGCGACCGGTCGTTAGCTGCTGATTGTTGATAATGTGATGTAATATGTTTCTGCAGTATTCATGGATATTTTTAAAGTGACAGAAAGAGTAACAAATTAATTAGAATATACCAGCAGAGGCACGTAAGTCTGCAAGCAACCATGATTAAATTTTCATTTCAAATTAGTGGCTTTAGCATCTACAGAAAAGTTGTAATTTTCTGGAAGATACCCAGCAGCGTTTTAGTATTCTCTCCAACATCATTGTACTCAATTCATAAGACTGAAGTTAATATGAAGCTGATCCTGTGAGCTGTAACACCGTATGTAGCAGTATAGATATGAATATAGAATGAGTGAAACAACTTGACCGACCCAACACTTATCCAGGCGAATCCGGGCACCTAGCACAAATATACTGTAAATTCAAGAGTAATAAATATTTTATCACAAATTAGTTCTTACACTGTCGACTTTTTCTACAATCGCCTAATGGTAAAAAAATAAATAAAATACAATCTAATGCGGCTAACTATAGTTAATAAATAAAATTCGCACTTTTTGCAGTTACCTTATGTAATACTAGTTAAAAGCCGTCATTAATGCGGCTAACTATAGCTAATAAATAAAATTCGCACTTTTTGCAGTTACTGTATGTAATACTAGTTAAAAGCCGTCGTTAGCCTTGCCGTAAATACAATTTACTCACTTTTAAAAAACTTCCTTATATCTGTTGTTATAAAAAATAAATTATTAGTGCATGCTCCTGAGATGTCATGGTATAAAGGGGACGTCCATTAATTACGTGAGGTGAAATAGGGGGGAGACGCGCAGTTAAAGGCAACTTTAGGCGACCGCACCTGGTCTCCTTAAATCGTGGCCACGCCCCTTCGGCCCTGAAAACGGGTCGTCTAAAGAGAGCTCCTGGTCACGTTTTTGCCGCGAGACCAGGCAGGGAGATCGGGTGGAAATTCCATCCGACTTAGGGCGAAAATGGCCGTGTGAAACTTCGCCCAGTTGTGCTCACACTGCCTGGTTCCCCGTTTTCTATTATTTTGAGATGGAGTCATCCGATAATCAAGAAAAAGACGTGTTGACAGAATTGTTGGAAGTGAAAAAGACCCACAAATTTTTATGGGACACCTCTCATAGGGTTGCCAACTTATTTAAAAAATATATATATTTGTCTTTTGAAGAGGAATTTAAAAGTATATGAAAGAAAAAAAATAGTTATGTATTGCCTAAAATACATATATTTTCGGGCTTACTGGACTGTATTAATTGTTGGTTTCATTTCAGTGATACAGCTGGAGCCACATTCTACATGTAGTGTAACAAAAAAAGGAACACTTATTTTTAAATTTATGCGCGCTCTGTTTTTCACTTCCCACCAATTTGCATTTATTTCGTTTCATCATAAGCACTAACATGTCGTTTGAAAATTAATTGAATTGTATAGGTTACAGAAAATAAATTGTTTTCGCATACTTTGTGGTTCCATCCAGAAATAACGGCGAGCGGAGACACGAGTCGACTGTAGTACAACAATATGAATGGTCCGCTATTATTGCCTCGACTCCGAAGCGGTAATTACACAGATCAAAGGATGCGAGCGAACAAAAAAATCGCTGGCCGATAGGAGGTTGTGAAACTAGTATTTACATGTGTTGTATACTTTATTCGAAATAAAGTATTTTCGCATAAATTATCCGTAGGAAAAAGTATATCAGCCAAAAATAAAATATGATACTTTATAATACAGTATGGTTGGCAACCCTAACCTCACATGCCCTCTATCATAACAAAGACGCGATGAATAAGGCATTTCAGGTGTCATCAGCTAGAAATTCCGGACATCTTCACCATCCAACACATCTAAGAGTCTAAAGTGATTGAACATATGCCTTTGTAAATATAATTGCTTGGCACACGTGTTTTTTTTTTTCCTAGGTTTTTCGCAGAATGTCAAGCCGTCAGGGCTACACCAAGAATTATGGTTTTGATAAACATGGGGAAATACATTTTTAATTGAAATATAAGAAATTCAATAAAATTTGTAATTAACTAATTTTATTACTATTGTATTACTATTGAATGGAACATGCAGAGCAAGACGGATATCCGCGTGGTGGTAGGATGCTAGTATGGTAATAACAGATCGGGCCGACCGACGCGACGGGTCGTCTAAATGCAACACACTGTCGATGGGAGGAAAGTGAGATCGGGACAGGGTGATCGAGAACGGATAGTCTACAGGGGCCTTAAGACGGAGATGTCTTTGTTCGAGTTGGGTCACGCGGCACAGCGAAAGTTTGTTACATTGATTAGCGAAAATTGTCGCCTTTTAATACAACTGTACGCTGCCAAAAAAACATTTGTGTAATAGCAAATGTGCAGCCTAATCAGACTCTTATGATATCACCTCCATCACCATCACTTTCAACTCCAATCAACGAATCTATAGAATCGCCAAATGACATGATTAACTCTATACATTTTACCTAAGTAAGAAGTAAGTTCTCGTAAAAAATTGCAACAGAAAATTGAATAGCAAAAACAACTTTTTTTTAAACTGCTTAACGTCTCTTAACAGCGAGGTCTTTAGAGACGGGAAAGGATGGGGGGCAAGGAATGGGAAGGAATTCGGTCATGGCCTTTTGAAGGAAGCATCCTGGCATTTGCCTGGAATGATTTGGGAAACCATGGAAAACCCAAATCTAAATGCCCGGACGGGGATTCGAATCGCCGTCCTCCCGAATGCGAGGCCAGAACGCTAACCGTTACACCACCACGCTCGGTAGCAAAACAAATAATAATAATAATAATATATGAAATGGGTGCTATTACCTTATCTTTGCCCAATCTTTCAGTGTTTCAAATAAAGCGTCAAAAACATCTGGAACTGTTCAAGAAAATGATTGTTTTTACACTCGAATAAGGTATTACAGGCTAGTACACGAGTCTCCAATTGCTAGAAATGTTGAAGTCACAGCGTCTTTCAGTAATTGAAATCGCCTTCCAAAAATGTGTGTTCACTGGCTCAGTTAATGATTTTTGGAACTCTAACGTCGTCATTCTAATAAAATTTGTTTATTGTATCACTCGGTGGCTACATATCTCATGTCTTCCATGAGTTTCTCACCATACTGTATTCTATTAAAATACAATATCCATATCCACCAAATCCCTTTTCATGTAGGTTTCTAGTATACAGTGTTAGGCATCACAGTAAAAATTTCAGCTCCTCGTGCACATGAAATGTCCACGGTGGCTTCATGAAAAGACAGTGCCTGGATAGTTTGCCGCGCAATCCTGGCTGTGTTACATTGTCATGCGCGGCAACCGCGCTCGTCAACAGAAATGGTTCGCGCGGCAAATAACCGGTTTGGCGCGCTCGAACATGGTTCGCGCGGCAACCGCACATAGTCGATACGCAACTTAAGAGTCACTAGCAGCACCGTGCGTGGCGCGTTGTGCCGCCTCGACCCCGCTAACGTCTCTTTCACGCAGATAACAGAACTAAGCGAACTGAATTAATTTTTGAAAGTTGCTTAACGTTGTTTACTCTTCGGTTCGGCAGAGCTCCGATCGATCGCATACCCGCGTCCGGCTAGGGGGGTGGGGGAGGGAAGCTGCCTCCCCCCCTGCCCGTACCTGGCTACGCCCTTGCTACCACCCGTTAATTTTTGTATAAACCCACATTTTAATCCGATTTCAGTGGAACTTCGCATGTGAATACTTAAAAACAAAGAGAAAAAGAAAAATACTGTCCACATTATCTTCACAATAACGCAAACCTGGTGCCCCTTTCTACCCCTTTAATTGCTGTCAATTTTCTTTATATAAAGCTACAGTTTCTATCTGATTTTGAAAGAAATATGCACATTTATACTTCAAAAGAAACGGAAAAATAATGTATACATCTGGTTTAGAGAAACCAAACCTCTCTCCCCCATTCCATACCCTTGATCTACACAAAGCTACAGTTTCTATACGATTCTGAAGAAATTTGCACACGTATACATTAAAACATACAGAACAATTGTGTTTAAATTAGGTTGCTGATGACCAAATCTTATTCCCTTCTACCCCAATCCCTCATAATTTTCAATGTTCTTTATAGATATCCACAGTTTTTATGATATTTCGAAGGAACACTGCATATATATACTTAAAAACAAAGCGAAAAATAGTGTCTACAATATGCTTACAAAACCCAACCGCTCACTCTCTTACCCCATTTAATTTTTGCAAATGTTCCTTATACAAAGCTACAATTTGTATCTGGTTTCGATGGAACTTTGCACATGTATACTTTAAAACAAAGAGAAAAACACTGTCCACACCAGCTTACTTTTTTTTTAGTGTCATCAGTCTTTCGACTGGTTTGATGCAATCCTCCATCCATTCTTATCTTGTGCCAAACTCTTCATGTACACATATCCCTTACAACCCACATCCTCAATTATCTTCATCATATATTCTAATCTCTGTCTTCCTCTACAGTTCCTACCTTCCACTATTCCCCCAAATAACAAGTTCACTAATCCAGAATTTGTCAAAATATGACTTACTAGCCTGTCTCTTCTTTCTATAAGCTTCTTCCACAAACTTCTTTCCCAGCCCATCATCTCCAAAACTCGTTCATTTCATACTTTGTCTCTCCACTTAATGTTCAGCATTCTTCTGAAGCACCACACTTCAAATGCTTTAATTTTATTTCTTTCTGGTCCATGTTTCGCTACCATAAAGTGCTGTGTTCCACACATAGAGTATTAAAAAGTTCTTTCTAATTCCTAAATAAATATTTGAAACTAAGAGATTTCTCTTTTTCATAAAGGCTCTTTTTGCTAGTGCTATTCTGCTTTTAATATAATTCTTACTTCGGCCATCGGTTGTAATTTTGCTTCCCAAGTAGCAGAATTCACTTACTTCTCCTACTACATCGATCCTATTTCTATATTTTATCTACTCTGATTGGTATCACTTCTGCTACATATCATCACTTTTGTCTTGCTTTGATTTATATTCAGTCCAAAATCTTCCTTCATTATTTTGTTCATGCCATTCAGTAACTTCTCAATATCCTCAGCCTTTTCTGTTAACAAAACAATGTCATCAGCAAATCGTAGCATACTGATTTTTTCTCCCTAAACACTTATGCCACATGAAATTTTTTATTTTATTTCATTTATTGATTCTTCTATATACAAGTTGAATATTAACGGCAATAGACTACAACCTTGTCTGACACCCTTTTTAATTGATGCATGTCTCTCATGGTTCTCTACTTTTATTATAGCTACTTAATTCTTATACAGTTTATAAAGTATTCTTCTATATCCATATTTTAGACCTGACTTCTTTAAAATTTTGAACATCTTGTCCCACCCAACATTATCAAAAGCTTTTTCTATATCAACAAACGCCAAGAAAGTATCATTGTTATTCTTGATCCACCCTTCAAGTATTAATACGATAGCCAGAATTGCTTCCCTCGTAACACGATTATTCCTAAACCTAAATTGATCTTCACCTACTATCTTTTCTACTACCGTTTCCATTCTTTTGTATATTATTCTGCTAAGTAATTTTGAAGCATGTGATGTTAGTCTAATTGTGCGACAATTCTCACATTTGTCGGTTTGTGCTTTTTCGGAATTGTGAAGATGATATTTTTATTAAAATCAGATAGGAATTTCTCCTGTTTCGTAACTTTTTGGTATCAGCTTGAATAATCCTTCGAGTCCTTCTTCTGCTACGGATTTAAGAAATACTGCGGGGATCTCATCAATTCCAAACTGCCTTATTTGCTTTCAAGTCATTCAGAGCTCTATTAAATTCTGTCCTCAAAACAGGATCTCCTAAATCATCAATTTTGACATACCCTTCCTTTTCCACATCATAAAGTTTCTCAATGTATCCCTTTCATCGGTTAGCTATATCGTCCGAGTTTAAAATAGGTTTCCCACCGGCAGCGTTAAAGTTTACACTTTTGTTCTTTATTTCTCCAAAATTCTGTTTGATCTTCCTGTTTGCAACATCTACTTTATCTATGACCATTTCCTTTTCTACTTCTTAACACTTTTCTTGTAGGCATTTTTCGTCTGATTTGTGCATTTCCTGTTTATTTTATTTCCAAATTTCCTGTATTGCTCTCTGCCTGCTTGATTCTGTGCGTTTTTATGTCTTCTCCTCTGATCCATAATTTTCAAAATTTTCTCTGTGATCCTAAGTTTTCGGGTGGCTTGTTCCCTAAAGCCTAATATTTCTTTACCAGCTTTTATTATTTCGATCTTTAATACATTCCACTCGTCGTCGGTTGAGTTCCTTTCAGACTTACTTTTAGACCTTAGTCTACCATTTCTTCAAATTTTTCTCTCATGCTAGATTGTTTCAGTTTATTCACTTCCAGTATGTTCTGCTGACATTGCTTCATTAATCGCTTGAATTTCAGTCTGCACTTCAGTACTATCAAATTATGGTCAGAGTCTGTGTCTGCTCCTGGGTACGTTTTACAGTCTAGAACTTGATTCCTGAATCTTTGTTTGACCATAATATAATCTAGCTGATATCTGTCTGTGTCCCTTGGAGGTTTGCAAGTGTATATCCTTCTTGCATGGTTCTTAAACAGTGTGGTTCCTGCAACTAGCTTATATCTTTCACAAAATTCTAACAACCTGCTTCCTCGCTCATTTCTTTCCCCTAGACCAAAAGATCCTACAGTATTCCCTTCTTTTCCCTCCCCACTATTGCATTCTAATCACCAATGATTATTAGATTTTCCTCCCCTTCACACATTGGATTAGTTCTTCAATTTCGGCGAATATTTTCTCTATCTCTTCGTCATCCTTATGTGACGTTGTCATACACGCTTGTACTAATGTGGTTGAGACGGGCTTAGTTTCTAACCTCATCAAAATAATCCTGTCACTAAATTGTTCATAATAACTCAACCGTTTCCCTTTCCCTACTCTCTTGCTCATTACCAGTGACTCCATTGACAGCCTGTGTGCTAATTATCCTGTGTTCCCCATACCAAAAATCCTGTGCGTTCTTCCATTTAATCTCACTAATCCCAACAACATCTAACGAAAGTCGTTCCATCTCCCTTTTTAAGTTTTCTAACCTACCTGCCCTATTCATACTTCTAACATTCCAAGCTTCGACTCCTAGAATGTTTCTATCCATTCCGATGACTCCTCCCTCAATAGTCTCTACCCGAAGATCCAATTTGGGGACTATTTTACTTCCGGAATATTTTACCCAGGAAGAAGCGATCATGAAATATGTAATTTTAGAGGATCACATGTCCTCGGAATACCCTTTCGGTCTTTAATGCAGTGGTTTCCCGTTCCCTACTGTATCCCCATGCCATTGATCATATCTGATTCATCCTCCTTTAGGGACCATTTCCACCCCCAAGGACAAGAGAATTCCCAGGCCTGCTCCCTGCTCCTCCTCCCTCCTTTCAGAGGCCTTTGGCAAGCAGTGGGCGACTCCTTATACCGGGAATCTTTCAGTCGCCAGAGCCTCATCCATGCAAACAAGATGCACCACGAGAAGGAGAGGTTGACATTTGGTTGGAGAAGACTAATATACTCTCTCCCAAACCCTTACACCCCCACACCAGCTTTACAAAAACCAAACCACTCTTCTCCTCCATACTCCTTAATTTTTTTTATACATACCTACAGTTTTTATCTGATATCTAAAGAAATTGACACAAGTATACTTTAAATCAACCAGAAAAGACAGTCTACATTTGGTATACAAAAGCCTAATCCCTCTTCCCCTTTATCCCAAACCCTTTTAATTTCCAATATTCTTTACAAAAATCCACAGTTTTAAATCCTACAAAAATCAATTAAGCTATTTTTAAGTCATGTCAAAATATTCATAAAATAAATTTGTCCAGATTTCTTAACATGTACCTCAGATTTCAACTTGGATCCCAAGCTTTCGCGTTGTGAAAACCAATTAAAAATCTATATTTTCTTTCTGATGCCGGAGCAAACAGAAATATTCCTGAAACAGATTTGTGTACGTGGTGTGTATTAATGCACAGATGTTACATTTTTCGATTATCGAGTAGCAGCTTTAACAGATGTTATCATTAGGTCGAAACACAGCCTGGAACAAAATTTGAACTGACATTCCTTAACACAGCATCCAATTCACATCATTCTGGAAGACATAATTTTTTTGAAAGCAAGAGCTTTAAGCATTTGGCTTACACTAAGTATGCAAAATGCTGTGGTAAATTTAAAATACAAAACAAACTATAATACCACTAAAAATTTTAAAATAAAATAATTGTTTAAAAGTAAATAAAGTCCTTCTTCAAGAAAGCACACTAAAATCTTTAAAATAACTTTATACCATGCTTAGAAGAAAGTAAATTTAAATTAACAATATTTTATATTGCTGTTACTGAAATTATTAAAAAAATTTAGTTATTTTTGGAGTTGGTTAGAGCCAAAGCAAGAAAAACAAAAAGATAAAAACAATAATGAATAAAAATAATACATAAAAAATCATGTTACTACTTACCTACAATAAATACTAGAAACATGTTTCAACAAAACTGAAACATACAGATGATACGCCGATATTATAGTAACTGAAAAGCGATTACCGAATGATGCAGCCTGTTGCGGTTATGCTGGTGGTTCGGCTACAATACCTACTGTGAACCTTTAAAGCTTCCACGCACTCACTAGATTCTTTCTCTGACGGTCGCCAACCAAAGCTATGTTGGTAAATGAAATGAAAATGCACCTTCTTATTTGAAACACATGCGTTTAATAGTTAATAAAATAATCTAGCTCCAACTCCCATCATTTATGAGAGTTTGCTATCGGTACTTCCATACTTTATGATTACAGGTAATGCCTCCGATAAATTTAGACTGAATAACACGCACTCTTTTTATTTACACAACATCCTTACTAGTTCTCAGACCATACCTATGGCTCACCACGAAACAATTCATATAAAATTCTGCAAATACTTTCTTCATTACTAAAGTTCCTTCATATCACCAAAGAAATCACCTTCTACAAAATTAATTCTTAATGATCGAGCGCGAACACGCGTTCTCGTCGACTGGACTGACTGTTCATTTTCACGACGGACTCACTTACTCCACGGTCAACGGCAGACTGCCCGCCCAGAAGCCTAGGTACGTCTTTCTTCCAAGCGCAACATGCTTCCGAATTTGGGGTTTACACCCCCGAGTTCACGGACCCGGCAGATGCTGACGTCACTAGACGACGACCAGTTTCAACCCATGCTTTAAAACTGGGTCCTACTTCCCTAAACCCACGGACTTGGCGGATGCTGACGTCACCAGACAACCACGCAAACCGCCAATATTTAAAACTTCTCAAATTATCTTCCAAAGTAAAGGGGAAATGCCATTAACCCGTTACATCCCCCTGCAATGGGTATAATCAATATCCTCTTGCCTTGAAACACTACATCACTACACTCATGCCTACAAAAACACTCAAGACACATCAATATTACACAAGATATCAAAACCTATTCTTAATTCAAGTTCTGTTTCTTGGTTAGGGTTGGAGCTACATAGATTTCTACAATACTTTCCAATCAAAAGATTTACCATGTAAGCTACACCACATGTGTTAACTTGTCAATAATAAATTTATCCTAACTACAATGTCCAAAATGTGTGCGACATTTAAAATAGGGAAACTGAAATATTTTGAACGTGAGCAACATTAAACATTAGCAAAATTACTCAGTTGGCCGACAATGTGTGAAAACATAGTAAACATTGAATGGCATTAAATACTCAATCAAGTAAAAAATTAGAAAATTTACTAAATATTAGGTCCTGCCACATCGCCAATAATATATTAAACTACCATTATTGTTTGATAAAATATAGTGGTGATAGGATGGAGATGCAACCAAACAGTCCTTTAATACCAACAACTCAAAAAAAATGTTAGATCCTACCACATCACCAATAATTCACTAACCTACCATCATTGTTCCATGAAATCTAGTGACGATATGACCCAAATATAACCAAATAATCCAAGTGTTCTTGTAAATGTAATATATAGTTATTACTTCAGTTTAATAAAGCATGTCGATAAAACTAATTTTATGACTAAACACAAAATACACTTGATAAATCCTTGTCCATAAATGAAGAAAGAGATGGTGAAATTTTGAAAAACAGACCCTTTAGCCACTTGGGCTTTACAGCCTAAGGTGTGGAAATAGTAAGTATTCAACCAAGGGAGGTTTGATAGTACAGATTACAGAAAGACACCTCGTCACAAGTAAGTAGAAACAATGACGAGGTAAGCATGAGGTACATCGTGTTTGCCAAACACGCCACACCCAGACACTGTGTGCCTCTGAAGAAATGAAGCACTTCACAACCTATTCACTGCACAGCATGCCTCAGTTGGTTTCTCAAGTCTTCAGCACTTGATGTTTTTCACCGCTCCTCTGCACAGTCTGCAACACATATTCCACTTTTTTAATACAAGGCTGGTATTTTAACCGTATTTCTAAGCTAAAATGTTCTATTAAAAAATTTTCTTGGAAAAAAAGTCTATTCTCTAGCCGTTTAAATGGATTTTAATGTCATGTCCTATTATAGATGTTTGGTATAACTAGCCTCCACTTGAACAGCCTCAGCCTCTATTAGTTTATTGAAATTTCGCCTTCTTCTTGACAGGGGTCAACTTCTGTATGACTATTTTGATGCATTGTCTGATTTTGTGGGTTATTCTGATCAACAGAACTACCTCCCCTTCCTCTAGTCAACCTTCTAATGTTGGGTCCTCCTCTTGTATGTATGTTTCCTCCTCTACCTCTGTTACCAGCTCTATAATGTCCAGTTCCTTGTGTAAAATCATGGCCTTTGTCTGTCGAGTCCCAATATTGGTGCGAGTTGTGTTTTGTATAGTGATCTTGTCTATTGCTACTATTTTCCAAAAAACCGTTTGATGCTTCAGGCGGTCTGTGTTGATGTCGGTAGTCTTGTTGGTCAAATAATCTTATTTCCCCTGTTACAGTTGTTATGTTCTGTACCAAAAACATGTCAAATATGTGGGCTGGCATCCTTCCCACTATATCTTTCACTAGTTCATCTTCTGGTATAGGGTCGGTAAAATGAGAGACTTTTGCAGCTCCTCTCATAAAAAAATCTAGCAGTCGTTCTCTGTCTGACTGAAACCTTCTCCCTCTGCACAATTCCCTCTTCGCTGCTTTCTGCCGTTGGCTATACCAGAAATGACTCATAAATTTCTCCTTAAATTTATTATAGGTCTGACAGTTTTGGATTATGCTTTCACCCCACATTCTTGCACTCCCTCTTAAATGTCGGTAAACGCAATTAATCTTTTCTTTGTCATTGTACAGTTCAAATGATCGGTAAGACTGAAAACTTGTGAGGAAAGTTACTGGGTGCAGTTCCCCATTGTCACTGAATGTAGCCACTGTAAATTTCTCAGGTGCCATGATGGTTACTTTATCTTGTCCAGTGTTAACCCTTACTGTTTGAATATCATTAACCTTCCCTTCAATCTTCTGGAACCTCTCATTGTTATTGCAAGTGTTTGTTTCTATTATGTGTTCCACCCTTTCTAGAAGTTCCTTTTGTTGCCCCTCTACTTGTTGTAGTTTTTGTTCAACGTTGGGAACCCTTTGTGTAGATCTTTCTTGGATAAGTTCAATTTTGTTAACCTTCCCAACACAGCCAGATAACTCTTCATCATACATCTCTCCACAACCTTTTAAAGAAATATCCCTGGTTACCTTACTTTAATTAGTCATATTGTCAGTTATTTTGTTGCAGCACCCTTTGTAATCTTCAATTTTATTGTGAACCCCTTGAAATTGTTCAGCTGTGTGATTCAAATGTTCTTGCAGTTGTGTCTGCCTACTCTAATTAGCCTGTTCCCATTGTTTGCTTTGCAATGATTGTTTTTCAAAGTTTGCTTCCAGTTTTTTAAAGTTTGCTTCCATGGATAAAGACAGCTGACTGATGAGGCTTACCAGGAGAGCCTCTCCAGTAACGTTTTAAGATTTTAGTGTATATACTACTGGCACTGGGGTACTTGCAATTTGGGAGTTATTGGCGGGTTTCTGTGCGGTTAAAATCTGTTTGTGTTCCTGCGAAGTTACTAGACCCCACTTCTCCAATCACCGTGGCTGGTTGTATAGCTGCCCCTGTAATTATAACATCTGAGTCTCCTGTATTACATCCCTCATCTGAAATATGTGAATAGTTTCTATCCGGTATTGGTGACATATTTTCTGAAAATCCAAGTAAATCATTAGCATCTGAAGATCCGCTATCAAGGGATCCCCTGCTTTCCAAGTCATTAGTCATTTCGATTTTAAAGTTTTGAGTCAACCAAAAATGTAAGTTAAATATACCGGCACTGGTTAGTTTAGGGTTTATGCAAATATTGGAAACAACACAGTCAAACCGTTTGCGACACAAGGACCTAAAAAACCCGGCAAAGAACACACACAAAAATAAAATTCGCCTAAACACACACAAACACCATATAGTTTCATACATCGAAACTTTGAAGAGAACGATCACTGGGAAATATTTGCTCCTGCCGTGTGAAAAGGTTTACTTATCTTGTTTTGTTTCTGCAGCCTGCTCGCCAGTCGTGTTGATGCAGCAATGGTCCGTTTCAAACGATATACATTCATCCATAGATTTTCACTTGTTTGTTTACACTTCTTATTGTCGTATAGCCGCTGCCTTCCGCCGCTGATGTTGTTTTGTCCACCGCCTTCTATGTAACGTGTGGAGCACTGTTGCACTTTTGGTTCAGTCAAATAAATCGGAAACACCCGTCTTTTATTATAATGGCGTGCACAACACATCGCCATGTCGCGGTTATGCTGCTGGTTCGGCTACAATACTTACTGTGAACCTTTAAAGCTTCTACACACTCACTAGATTCTTTCTCTGACGGTCGCCAACCAAAGCTATGTTGGTAAATGAAATGAAAATGCACCTTCTTATTTGAAACACATGCGTTTAATAGTTAATAAGATAATCTCGCTCCAACTCCCAACCTTTATGAAAGTTCGCTATCGGTACTTCGATCCTTTAAGATTACAGGTAATGCCTCCGATAAATTTGGACTGAATAACACGCACTCTTTTCATTCATACAACACCCTTACTAGTTCTCAGACCATACCTATGGCTCACCACGAAACAATTCATATAAAATTTTGCAAATACTTTCTTTATTACTAAAGTTCTTTCATAACACCAAAGAAATCACCTTCTACAAAATTAATTCTTTATCATAATGATCGACCGCGAACACGCGTTCTCGTCGACTGGACTGACTGTTCACTTTCACGACGGATGCACCTACTCCACGGTCAACGGCAGACTGCCCGCCCAGAAGCCTAGGTGCGTCTTTCTCCCAAGCGCACCATGCTTCCGAATTTGGGGTTTACACCCCCCAGTTCACGGACCCGGCAGATGCTGACGTCACTAGACGACGACTAGTTTCAACCCATGCTTTAAAACTGGGTCCTACTTCCCTAAACCCACGGACTTGGTGGATGCTGACGTCACCAGACAACCATGCAAACCACCAATATTTAAAACGTCTCAAATTAACTTACAAAGTAATGGGGAAATTCCATTAACCCGTTACACTACCAACTGACACTGTAGCGCCAGAAATATGCCTGGACGACCAACGAGGCCGAGCCACAGATTAAAATACTATTTATTTTGATTCCTTAAACTGTTTCCCGCAATACCAATATCTGCCTCACTACATGCTGTAAAATATTCGGAATTTTTGTCATACTCCCCGATTCATCTCGAATACCAAATAAAGTTCAGTAATTCGATCTTCGTGATTTGACAGCTACCACCAACTCCAAAAATAATTAATTATTTAATATAAAAATTTCAATAGGAGTAATGTAAAATATTGTTAATTTAGATTTACTTTCTTCTAAACAAGGTATCAAATTATTTTAAATATTTAAGTGTGCTTTTTTGAAGGCGGTTTTTATTACTTTTATAAAAAAATGTATTTTCAATAGTCCCCTCTGAGCTCTACTCACTTCCTCCAATGACGTTCCATGCTTTTATTCCATATGCATTAAAGCAGATCTCAAATGTGTGAGTGACTTAGGCGAAAGCACAGACATCATCATTTGACTTGGAATTGGTGACAGACAGAGCAGCCATGTTGATTGCAAGCTTTGGAGGTAGAATCTATTCCTAACGTCATATCAAGTCCGAAGGAGACAGATCGTGTAAAAATGAAACGATCCATTTACGAACGGAAGCCATTGCAATGTTTAAACCTGCGACTGCAGGCATTGCTCTGATGACATAGCATCATTTTTGATATCGCACTTCTTCTGTTTTGCCTGATAGATGCTCACGGTTGTTTCAAAAGATTTGCACAACATACCTCCAATCGTTTCACTATTTTTCAGGAAGTCTACGAGCAGCCCAACCCTCAGCTACTTCCTCCCTCCACAAAAAAGACCCCACCACTTTATTACAAATGTAACAGCACTGGATTTGATTACAGGGAGAAAAATAGCGTGCTTGAACTGTATTTATTGTTGTTTTGATTCTCGATGAAAATGGTGAATTCAGATGTCATTCACAGTTACAGAGATTCATACAATTTACTGGATTGGCTTTAACGAGGGTAAGATATTCCGTATATACTTGCTCCTCACTTCTTTTGATCTCTTGTTAAATATTTCAAAAGTTAACGGGCGGAAATCTTTCTTATGTCCGAGTACTCTGTCAGAAATCAATCCACTAATATTCTTGAACTGCCTGGTGTCTCCTCAATCTGCTGAACTGTTAACCTTCTGTCTGTCGTCACCAAATGATGTACAATATCCCCATTATTCGGAGCGGTTTTTTCCATTAGTCTCCCTGCATTAGTGTTGTTTTTGCTCCGCATAAATTCAGATTCCCTATTTTGTTGTGGGTACGTCTTTTAATTTGCTTCTGTACTGCAGTGCAATTCAGAAAGTTTGGTGACAACAAAATCAGAATATA
Organism: Vandiemenella viatica; assembly: GCA_031002005.1. Classification (NCBI taxonomy): domain Eukaryota; kingdom Metazoa; phylum Arthropoda; class Insecta; order Orthoptera; family Morabidae; genus Vandiemenella; species Vandiemenella viatica. Next base: position 70,913,519 of record CM061921.1, on the reverse strand, counting down.
AAGTTTGCCACTGTGCTTCCAGATCTATCACCTACATCAAAAATCCAATGACACTAGTTGATATGAGTTGTGAACATGTGGTTTCCAATGCGGAAGGATGGGGTTAGTCGGTATGTATAGAAAGTTAAGTGTAGTGTATCTTTTTTTCAGTATAGTTACAATACTTATTTCATCTCAGTCAACAGCTGTCGCCAGGATCCATCAATTTAGCATATAAAATATTGGTGACTTTTGATTTAATGATGTTACATGGGATTGAAATTGAAAAGAAACGAAAGTCAAAATGTAAGCAGTTTTCTTTAAAAAATGGTGGAAATATAGAAATCATATACGGTTACAAGAGCGTCTCACCAACAATCCAGTGATACTCACGTTACGTCTTATGAATTAGGGATCAGGAACGCAACCAAGTCTTCCTGTGTGCCACGATTGGTTCTTCACTGGCTGCGGGTGTAATATGCGATTTTTTTTTAAGTGTTTATAGATAGTCAATATTTACTAGCTTTCATTGTAAAAGAGACCAATTGAATAAATAATTTTTTGATACTGATTTGTGAATATGTACTTGACATATTTAGTATTGCAGGATTTCGAGTAATTTATTAACAAATATGTCAAATTCGATTCATCTAGCATAGGTGCATAGAGAAACTCATCCTGAATCAGACCTGTATATCACAGAAGTAGAATACACGCCTATGGGAGATGTCTTAATTTGTGTTTCCAAGTGAATCTCACCAACTGCAAAGGTGCGAATTATAGTGACGTGCTTGTCAGACATGTGTAAAGTGTCGAATAGTCAGTTTACAACCTTTGAACTTCCTAAACTATTTCAACTCGATTTCAAAACTGGTTTTAAATGCCAAACCTCGTAGTATCAACCTTGCAGTGGAAGGCTGACCAAACGTTGACGGGCGTCGTTTAGCAAAACCAATGAATTTAATGTCTCGTTCTTCGGTACACTGAAGTCATACACGTTGGAATTACATGCTTAGAGGGCAAAATCTACTCTAAAATCTTTTTTTCTAATTTAGCTTCGTTTCACCGCATCTGGAAACTACTCTAGCATAACTTCCAAACGGCGGTGCTAAAAAAATTGTTTTGACTACAATTCACACCTCTCGTCAATATCTACCAATTTTGTGTATGAAACATTATTGTCGGGAGGTTCTTGTGAAGCTGTAGGTGGCTAATATTGAAATTTAACCATACTCATCGTAAAACCAGGTCGAAATCTAGAAATTGTACAGGGCTGGAAAGATCGTCTCACCATAAATGCCTTGATACAAAATAAATACCGCAGTAAATGAGTTCAGAGGTGTCGAAAAAGAAAGAAAATTGGCGCGGCTGCGGTCGAGAACATCAGCGATGGGGACGGAGTCATTTTCGCAGAAATTTTCAACCTTGACCGCTCCAACGTAATTAGACAGAGCAGAGGTGAATGTTCTCACACCTGTATTTACAGAGAGTCTTAAAAAACACGTTGTCATGGTTAGCCAAGTATCACAGAGGCCAGGTTTGCTCTAAAAACAATTGAGCATTCAGTAAGACGAATTTGAAAAAATCCTTATTGCCTCCAATTACCAAAAGCCATATGTGAAAATATGTAGCCTAAGCCACTCCTTTAAGAAATACATCGATTATTTGAATTGCTGAATTTAAAGGCGTCGTTTGGAAACCAAACTCCGCGCTGGTCAATAATATGTTGGTGCATGCAGTTTATCTTTTAACAATCACCTGTATTTTGAATCAGGATTCAACACCGAAGCTATCGGTATAGGAGAGAAGTTTTTAGATTGAAATACTCCAAAAAATAACCAGAGAAAATACTGTTCCCCTACACAGGCATCAATACCATGGATGTAAATCTTAGGATATATAGCAAACAGTAACTTTGGGATTGTAACCTCATTCTGTTTAAATGGAGCAAATAGTAATTTTTTTTAAAAGGTATGTTGATGCTAATGCTCAATATGTCTTAGTGTTGCCCGCGGTTCTTAACATTAAAAAAGTCCTTGCGGTTTCGCCCAATCATGCATCAAACTTACCTACATATGTTGTTAATAATAAGCCCTACTCAAATCAACTATCTGATTGCAAACTCTAACCCTTCTTTTCATCCGGCGTTATCCAATAATCACTGTATCAAATCAAAATTAAATATAGTTTTTAAATAATTATGGTTACGGCTTTGTTCAAAAATATTATCTTTTTAAGAACGGTATTTCATAAAACAATGTAAGATGATAACTATCCTGTATTCAGGATTATTTTAATCACTGAACCCATATCTATGTACGGTATATTACATGGCACTCAACATTTCTCGGCGAAACTGTATTGGAAATATGTTACAACATTGAGAGTACTTCTCTCTGCTTGACGTTAAAATATTTACAGCTACATATTATGACCGTGAAACAGCCAACATCGATTTGGGTGACATCTAGCGTTAGCATCTGCAGTTCGTGGATGTAGTTATGAAGTTTAATGCTAGATGGAACTGGCGTTAGGAATTTCCGGTGGAACTAACCAGAAGCCATTTCAACTCTCTTGGCCCTTTTGTCTGCAAGGATGGCTTCCAGTTCAAACAGACGTAAGCACTCTATAGCTTAAAAACTTAATTCAGTAAATGGCTGAATTAATTATAATGTTATATGATACTTAACGCATTTATGCATCTGCACACGTGTTTGAAAAGCAATATGTTCGTAAATTCCATCATTAGTTTGTGATAATTGTGGGATGCTCCATAGTTTGGCTATACAGGTTGCTGTAGTTAATTTCTTCACTTTTGCACATTTTTGTGTGTTCTTTGGATTTGCAGGAAGTTAGTTGATATTTTTAGCAGAGACTGAATTTTGAGATTACAGTTATTCGCTATATTCAAATATTTGTCTACTTTTTTAAAAAAAATCGTGTTCCCCTTGATGCCTTTTAATGATTTACTGAATCTAATTTTATGAAATTGAATTACAATAATAGTTTAGTCTGAGGATCAGAAGTAGCAGATATGGCAGATGAGTCTATTTTTCATAGACTTTTCGAGATATTACAGTGCTAAGAAACCACTAAGTTATTTGTAATAGTAGTTTAAGGAATGGTGTGATTTTCTTATTTTCTGTGCCAGTTGGGTGCTAGTAAGTGATAATAATGTTTTTATCGATGCACTGCCATAGTGGAGATGAACTATGATGGGCGTCGGCTCAAATATTTTACCCAGTGTCCCAGTCATACCGATCATGGCTTGCTGATTTTCCATAATCTCACTGGCGAATTATGAAATGATTCCCAGTTTTTATCTTAATTAGACATAGTTTCCCTCGGCGTTGAGAGTTAATACTCTCGTGTGACTAGCCGAGTGAGCAGGGCGTTTTCACACGATATTTTCACCAGAAGATGGCGACAGAGCCTCCGATCGCCGAAATATCGTGTGAAAACACCCTGCTTACTCGGCTAGTCACACGAGAGGACTTTATTAATTAGTAATGTTAGAAGAACACAAAATACATTAACACAAAGCTTACTTAGTTTACAGGTAAATGGCAAATGTCTCTGATCTCCCTTAGTTTAGATGGTATTTAGTAATAAGTGCTACACAAGCTAAATTTTTGCATTTGTAATAAAGCATATGATGATTTAGATTTCTTTGCAATTCAGACAATTTATGACATATTTCTCATTTAAAAAAAAAAAAAAAAAAAAAAAAACATATAATTATTTTATTTCATATCTTGCAAAGTACATTTGTTTAAACAAATTCATAATACTCGCTTCTAAATTCTCCAAATTTTCTTCAAACTTCATGTGCTTTAAACACTTTCGTTATGCAACTGTAATTATTTACACCAATATTGCATTTATGCTTACGATTCTGTCTCATAGTGCCACTTTTGCTGTGGCCATCTTAATTCAAGTAAGGTGTCCTCCATTTAGTAAATAGGCAACTACACTACCATTTGAATTACCAGCCACAGTAAAGTCCATCTCTCAACAATCAACTTGAACACTATTTTCACGAGACAGTGATAGCTGAAACATTATTTGTTTGCATCACAGTAGCACCCGTACAACTATACATCAATATCACCCATAATTAATGTATATTTGGTAGTATCACAGTGATGTATTCTGGAACTAAGATTGCTTAAAATCTAATTGCGATTGTGGTTTTATTAAATTATATTACTTTATATACCACATTGATTAATGGTTCTGTAACTGTCATATGACTATGCATCTGCTCTGAAGTTACTCTTTATAAAATGCAAAAGATATATCTTCATACAACTGTTACATGGAATTTGAATACAATTAACATATTAAGCATGTTACCATATGTGATGGCGAAATATAATAAACTTTGAACAAGTAATTGAAAATGACCGATTTCACACCCCAAAAACAGTAAGTTTAAAATACATATACTTTGTGATTCTTCTCTAGAATCAAATTGACCATCATTATTACATACTTGCATATAAACCAAATGTAGCTAGAAACTGCAATAACAAAGTTAACTTTTTTTTAAATACGTATGATCTACTGTAATAGTGATTATAAAGAAATCAGAATTTATGGTTGAGAATTATGGAAATGATATAATGAGTTGTAATCTATACTGTTGTTTCTTATATTATTTAGCAAGTAACAATTCAAAGTGCCTCTGTTGATACCGTATGGTTTGTTTAAACCCGTTTATATTAATTGTGTTAATTTAAACTATAGTACGCCAGAATGTAACAGGGAGATCTTGTTTACTGGATAATTACAATATTCTGGTTACAGGAATTAATTAAAAGTGTGTTTCAATACGTATAGCATTTGATAATAAAATTGAGCTAAAAGGAATTGGTCTATAAAACTTGTGTTTTTAATGATCTCCTACAATCTTTTGCCAGTATATATTGTAACTGAACCATAAGTTAATGGTGATATAACCTTGCTTAGTTATAATAAGGAAATTGTTTTGATCTTCAGAATAATGTAACTGGAAGAGAATCAAGGATTACTTCAAAATTATTCCCACTTTTGGAAATCTGTGGACCACATTTAAGGTAAGGATTTTTTAATTCATTTTATGTTTATAGTAATATTGGCAACCAATCACTACTTCTTCCACTATAATTGTTTGATTGGTATACTGTATTGTAATTTTTGTTTTATAAGTGGAGGTTGTTATCTTTTGATGTTCAGCACCAGCAAGGAATTTAGTTGATATATCAGAGTTTTACATTTCTGATAGCATTAGGGGCTAAGTTAGCTCCATTGGAAGAAACAGTTAAGTTTTTAAACATATTAATGCTCCGAAATGTGAAATGTTGCCCCTATAAATGGCATATTGGACTGTTATAGCATTTAAGGATACAATAGTATAGCATGGTGTGATGGTGTGTGTATTATTTGTTGTATTAGATCCCCTGCATTTAAATATGGATAATATGTAAGTTATGAATAATTATTTAAAATCATTCATGGGAGTCATTTTAAGTTTTTTTAAAAAAAATTCTCCGTCTTACTTTCCTTGTAGACTACAACCCATTACTGTCTTTGTATTATTCATTTTAAGAAGTCATTACAAAATACTCTATCCATTGTTACTGTCTTTCCACTGATAGGCCCATTTTCTGTGAATTCTTTCACAATTTTTTCTTCATCCATATTGTTTATGTGTTCATTCCAGATTTCCATTACCAGTCTGCTTAATTTTTGCATTCTGCCTATAGATCTTATATCTATCACAAATCTTCATACCATATCCAATCCTGTCATTGTTCTAAATATTTTCATTTCACTCTTTTTCAATAGAACTTTTTATTTTTTTTGGGTCACTACTTCTTTACAACACATCAGTACAGATATCGTGAACGAGTATTTAAAAATAAAATTAAAAATAAGCAGACTTATTGTCCTGATTTTTTCATTCTTAACTTCATCTGATTAATACTGGTTTACTTGTTCAATGATTTCTCTGTATACTTCCAATTTTCACCTTAGTTTCTTTTGATGTTGTCATACATTTTGTCTTTTTGAAGTTTGTGACTATATTATATATTTGATCTAATACAATAAACCTATATTTCAGTGTAATTAAGATGTTCATCCACTGTCATGAGATATCATCAGTAAATCAAACAGTTGTAAAGGAGTATTTACACCTGCTGCATCCCTATTTATCTGGTAAGATTTTTTTAGTTATTATTATTATCAGTATTGTTATCACAGAATATATAAATCTAATCCTAATGTTATAGGTGTTCCTGCACTTAATTTATTATTAACCTTGCTTGGAGTTGTAAAATTCATATTTGGAAAATTAACTACAGTTATTATTTGGATATGTTTTCCTTCTTCATTTAATACTTCTGAACCAACCCCGATTCTGCTCAAACCTATATTGAAAATTATGGAACATAAATACAAAGACTTATATATGCTTGTATGATTATTCTGTAATTAATCTGTTGTTCCTAGACCCTTGCTGTCATTCCTCAACTTTATTTTATCTATTTTTTCCTTTAAATTTATTATTCAGTACCTTTGTAAATAATGGAAATTTTAAAGATTAATAGACTTTCTGGTTATGCCGCGTTGTTTAATTCATTACCTGAGCTTTCGGCTGGTATCCTACAGCCTTCATCAGAGATACTGTTTATGTTGACATAGCAATGAGCGCCAAGCATCGCAGAGTAAAAGACCGCTATCTTCGTTGATGTTGGTATTCTTTAAAATTTCTGCTGCCTCTTTCATGTTCTCATTTTTCTTGTTTCATCAAAACCAGGATTCTAACACTACACTGATCAGCTAAAACAATATGACCAAATGCTTACTAGCATATTGGTCCACATTTCACATGCAATACAGCAGTGGTTCGGCGTAGCATAGATTCTACAAGTCCTTGGTAGGCTTCCAGAGGTATCTGACAATAGATTTCTACGTACAGGTCACGAAACTCCCTTAAATTATGGGTCAGCAGTTTGTAGGCTTGGTGTCTGGTAACAAGCATCTCAGAAGTGGAGAGGCTGGTTGGTTGTTTGCATGCCAGTGTAGTGGGCATCCATGGAAAGTGTTTTAAGGATGGTGAAATAACGAGTAGGCAAAAATGTGGTGGACACGAACGCCACATCACAGAATGTGGAGGTGGGAGGCTTGCCCGCTCTGTAAAGCAGGAAGCACCAGAATTGTACTCTTCTGTCAGATGTGCCACAGATCACCACCATCCTGCTTTATACAGCTGGCAAACCTCCGACCTCCATGTTCTGTGATGTGGCATGCAGCATGTTCCCTTGCCGGTCTAGGAATGGTAGAACGATGGGTTCGATAAAGGTTTGAATGTACCGTGCACTGTTCAGTGTCCCCTCAACGATCACCAGAGGTGTACAGCCAGTGTAGGAGATCGCTCCCCACACCATGATGCCGGGTGTTGGCCCTGTGTGCCTCAGTCGTATGCAGTCCTGATTGTGGCGCTCACCTGCACGGCGCCAAACACGCATACGACCATCATTGGCACCAAGGCAGAAGCGACTCTCATCACTGAAGACGACACGTCTACATTCGTCCCTCCATACACGCCTGTCGCCACACCACTGGAGGCGGGCTGCACGATGTTGGGGCGTGAGCGGAAGACGACCTAACGGTGCGCAGGACCATAGCAAAGCTTCATGAAGACGGTTGCGAATGGTCCTCTCTGATACCCCAGGAGCAACAGTGTCCCTAATTTGCCGGGAAGTGGCGGTGCGATCCCCTACGACACTGCGTAGGATGCGACGGTCTTGGCATGCGTCCGTGCGTCGCTGCTGTCCGGACCCAGGTCGATGGGCACGTGCACCTTCCACCGACCACTGGTGACAACATCGATGTACTGTGGAGACCTCGCGCCCCACATGTTGAGCAATTCGGCGGTACGTCCACCCGGCCTCCCGCATGCCCACTATACGCCCTCACTCAAAGTCCGTCACCTGCACATACGGTTCACGTACATGCTGTCGCGGCATGCTACCAGTGTTAAAGACTGAGATGGAGCTCCGTATGCCACGGCAAACTGGCTGACACTGACTGCGGCAGTGCCCAACCGCTGCGCAGCTAGCGCCCTTCGACGGCCAACACTGCTGTTCCTGGTGTGTCCACTGTGCCGTGCGTTTGATCATTGCTTGTACAGCCCTCTCGTAGTGTCCGGAGCAAGTATGGTGGGTCTTACACACCGGCGTCAATGTGTTCTTATTTCAATTTCCAGGAGTGTAGTTTTAAATAGTTCTTTCTTAGTCCTAGATCAATGTTCAAAACTGAAAGAGTTCTCTTTTTCATGAATGCTCTTTTTGCTAGTGTTATTCTGCTTTTAACATCATTCGCACTTTGGCCTTCGGTTGTAATTTTGCTTCCCAAATAGCAGAATTCACTTACTTGCATCTGATCCTATTTTTATATTTAATCTACTATTATTGGTATCATTTTATTTCATCACTTTTGTCTTGCTTTGATTTATGTTCAATCCAAAATCTTCCTTCAGTATTTTGTTCATGCCATTCAGTAACTTCTCAATATCTTCAGCCTGTTCTGGTAATGTCATCAGCAAAACATAGCATACTGATATTTTCTTCCTGGACACTTATGCCACCTGAAAATTTTTCTTTTAATTCCTTTATTGCTTCTTCTACATACAAATTGAATATAAATGGGGATAGACTACAACCTTGTCTCACACCCTTTCTAACTGATGCATGTCTCTTATGGTTCTCTACTTTTATTATAGCCACTTGAGTCTTATATAGCTTATAAATTGTTCTTCTATATCAATATCTTGGACCTGACTTCTTTAAAATTTTGAACATCTTGCCCCACCTAATATTATCAACAGGTTTTTCTAAATCAACAAATGCCATATAATTATCATTGTTTTTCTAGATCCACTCTTCAAGTATTAATCTTAATTCCAGAATTGATTCCCTTGTACCGTGATTTTTCCTAAACCCAAAATGATCTTCACCTACTATCTCTCCTACTACCCTTTCCATTCTTCTATATATTATTCTTGTCAGCAATTTTGAAACATGTGACGTTAGAATAATGGTGTAATAATTCTTCAGAAGTGTGAAGATAATATTTTTATTAAAATCAGTTGGAATTTTTGATATCAGCTTGAATAATCTTTTGATTCCTTCTTCTCCTAGGGATTTAAGAATTTATGCAGTGATCTCTTTAGTTCCAACTGCTTTATTTGCTTCCAAGTCATTCAGAGCTCTATTAAATTTTGTCCTCAAAACAGTATCTGCTAAGTTTTCAATGTCTACATTGCCTTCCTTTTCCATTATGCTATTGTTCAAATCATCCCCATCATACTTTCTCACCATTTCATGGCCTAATCTGTGAAAAGCCTTTTAAAGATCTAGTGCTACAGTATAAATTTCACCACCCTTGTCCATTTCATCTGTTATATCTTACTCATAGCAATCTAAATTAGATTTGCATGAATATACTTCCTAAAACCATGTTGCCAACATGAAAACCACCTTGGTTCCTCACAGACATGTCTGATGTGTTTGCATATCAATCTAGTAACTACCACTGAAGTCAAACTGATTGGCCTGTAATTTTTGACCCTATTTATCACCCTTCTTTATGGACAGGTACTGTATATGACACTTTATAACCGATTTCAAAAATGGAGGATGTTCTCAATTCGTCTGGTTTTTTTTTTATGTATATTCAGCGATATCTTCACCAATTTTGAATGGATTTTAATGAAATTTTTTTTAGTGGGTTGTGTATACCTTCAAAGTGGTCCCATACAAAAACTTCATTGAGAAACCATACCTTCTACCTCTTTACAACCCTTAATTATTGTATAAAACCACATTTTTTTTATCCAGTTTCAAAGGTTATTTGCACACTGTTACTTTAAAACAAAAAGAAAAATACTGCCAACATTTGGTTTACAAAAAATGAATCACTCTCCCCCTTTACAAACCCTTAATTGTTGTCAATGTTCTTTATACAAAGCTACAGTCGACACCAGTTAACTGATCTCCATGAAAGTTGGCATACACATATATTTTTTCATGGAGAAGGTTTCTAACCAAAACAATTAAAAAGCCAGCCCCTCTCCTCATTTAAATCTCTTAATCTTTATTCAGACCCACACTTTTTTTTCTATTTCGATAGAACTTTGTACATGTATACTTAAAAATAAAGAGAAAGCTACTGTCAACATTTGGTCTGCCAAAGCCTAACCCCTCTCCCTTTTTCCACCCCCTTAATTTTTGTCAATGTTCTTTATGCAAAGCTAGAGCCGACACCGATTGACTGATCACCATGAATATTGGCACCTATGTGTATTTTTTCACGAAGATGGTTTCTTTTTGTTTGCAAAAACTATACTCCTCTCCCCTTTTCCACCCATTTAATTTTTGTCAATGTTCTTTTTAAAAAAGCAATAGTCGATACCGTTTGGATGATCTCCGTGATAGTTGGCACATGTATGTATTTTTTTATAATGAAGATTTTTGACCAAAAAATCAAATTCTACCCTCTCTCCCACTTTATAACCCTTAATACAAACCCACAGCTTTTATCCAGTTAGGGTGGAACCTGGCACATGTATACTTTAAAATAAAGAGAAAAATACTTTCAATATTTGTTTGAAAAAACCGAACCCCTCTTATCCTTTCCACCGTCTTAAATTTTGTCAATGTTGTTTATAAGAAGCCACAGCAGTAACTGTTTGATCAATCACTATAGAAGTTGGTACAAATACATATTTTTTCATGGAGAAGAGTTCTGATAAAAAAATAATAAACCAACCCATCTCCCCCTTTACATCCCTTAATTTTTGTACAAACCCACATTTTAATATGATTTCGCTGGAATTTTGCTTGTACTTTAAAACAAAGAGAAAAAGAAAAATACTGTCTACATCAGTTTTACAAAAACTCAATCGCTGTCCCCCTTTCAAACCCCTTAATTACCGTCAATGTTCATCATACAAAGCTACAGTTTGTATCCGATTTCGAAGGAAGTATGTACACATACACTTCAAAACAAACAGAAAAATACTGTGTACATTTGGTTTAGAGAAGCCAAACTCCACTCTGCCTTTCCATCCCCTTAATTTTTGTTAATGTTTGTTATACAAAGCTACAATTTCTATCCGATTCTGAAGGATCTTTGCACAGTATCCTTTAAAACATTCAGAACAATTGTGTTTAAATTTGGTTTGTAGAAGCTCTACCCCTTTTCCCTTCTACCACAACCCCTCTTAATTTACCCTCCCCTTCCCTTTTATAGATACCCACAGTTTTTTATCAGATTTAGATAAAACAGTGCATATGTAAACTTAAAAACAAAGAGAAACATAGTGTCTACATTGTGTTTACTAAACCCAACTGCTCACTTCCTTACCCCATTTAATTTTTTCATATGTCCTTTACACAAAGCAACAGCTTTTATCTGGTTTCAATGGAACTTTGCACATGTATACTTTTTTAAAAAAAGAGAAATGTAATGCCCACACCAGTTTTACAAAAACCAAACTACTCTTCACCTCTACATCCATTAATTGGTATTAATACATACCTACAGTTATAATTTGATATCAATGGAAATTTACACACATATATTTTAAATTAAAACGTAAAAGACAATCCACATTTGGTATACAAAAGCCCAATCTCTCGTCCCCTTTACCCCCACCCCTTTTAATTTCCAAAGTTTTAAATCCACTCAAAATCAATTCAGCTATTTCTAAGTTATGGCAGAATATTTATAAAATGTCTCAACATGTACCACAGATTTTAACTTGGATCCAAAGTTTTCATGTTGTGTAATTAATTAAAAACCTATATTTTCTGCGTGGTGCCGGGTCAAACAGATATATTCCAGAGACAGATTTGTGTATGTGGTTTGTATTATGCCCAGATGTGAAATGTTTCGATTATCGAGCAGCAGCTTTAACAGATGTTCCGATTAGGTTGAAACAATGCCTGGACCAAAACTGACATTCCTCAACACATCATCCAATCCACACCGTTCTGAAACTTATTGGGGTATATCAAACTAGAATTTTTTTAAAAGCAAGCGCCTTAGCCACTGAGCTACCAGGAAATTCGGAAAATGAGAACTGCTGTGGCTTATGTAAAATACAAAACAAACTATTACACCACTAAAAATTTAGTAACAAATTAATTGTTTAAAAAAACTGCCTTCAAAAAGCACACTAAAAATTTTAAAATAACTTTATATTTAATATAAAATTTCACACTTTTTGCGAGCATCATTATTGGTAAAAAATTACACTTACTTGTCTCTTTTTTTTCGGGGTTTGTGCTACGTTTTTTTTTTGTGAGGAAACAAAGTCCCCTAACACCTAAAATGAATCATTTTAGTATTCCTTTTTTTCCATTTGTTGTTTGTGTTCTTATTTAACACTGTGCTGTTGATTTAAGTTTAATGACAAGCATTGCAAATGATTGTATTTAGGATAGCGAAAAGGTTTTATGTAATTATCTTTGAAGTATTCTGTGAATGGAGTGAGAGTATTCTTTGGTCAGTCCAGAGATAAAAATGATGGCAGGCGGAGGCATGAATTGGTGTTCCTCGCTTGAATAGTAATCCAGAATAATAATAGAGAATATTGAATTTTTAATGTTTTGTTGAATGTGTAATTTGTGAAGCAAATGATCAGTGAAATATATAGAAAAGTGAAATGAAGTTCACCTTAGTTTATTGTATGTTGTTTGAATCATACAGACTAATTAAGTAGCAGAAACTGCAATATAGTATTCCATGGATTCTGTGGTGAGTAATATCCACCCGAGCCAAATCTAGGAATCATAATAAAGGTCAGTTTCTTACACCAGTCTATCGTTTTGGCACCTACCTAGAGCCTTTGTCTGGGCTTCTATCTATCTAGCCACCTGGCCTTTTCTTTTTTTTTTTTTTTAAATATATATATATAAACTTGAATACAGATTCACTGGTTATTTTTCGACCGGCAAAGATGATTTTGTTTCTCAGCCAAAGAATATTTACTGTTCCAAAGAGGTTTGTGTCTTATGGAGCAATCTTGTAGTAGTTACAACATGTTCATTTGCTAGTACACACTTCCACATTTGGCTCAAACCATAGCCCTTGTCTTTATTGAAATTATTAGGATTATTGTATATTTCTATAGATTCCCTTATTTTCATTCTAAAAAATTCTTTGGCTTTGCAACGATAATAGTTTTCTCCCACTGAATTTTGTGTTCTCCTTCTACATGATGTTCCACGTCTCGCATGACGAAGATGTTCTTTCACACTAACGGAGACTGCTCGGCATGTCTCACTGATGTACACCTGACCACAATCGCAGGGAATCTTATATACACTGCTTGATTGTAATGGAGCTCTGAGATCATTCACCGATCTTAAAATGCTTTGAACCTTGTTTTTACTGGTGAAGATAGGCTGAACATTGATTTTGGCTAGCACTTTACCTATTTTCTCAGTGACTCCCTTTACATATGGGAGAAGAGCATTCTTCTTTTGTTCCATTTCTCTTTTGTGGTCATCCTTATGCTGTCTGCAGCTCAAAGCATGGGTTATCATCTGACTACTATATCCATTCTGTCGCAGGGCCCAATTGAGATGTTTCTTTTCCTCCCTTTTGTGGTCCTAATCCACGATTCTCTCCGCCCTATAAATTAAACTATTGATCCGGGCTCTTCTTAGAGCAGGGTGATGATCCGACGTAGCATTTAAGTAGCAGTCAGTGTGTGTATCTTTCTTTTAAACTGTGTGTGTTAATTTCCCTTCTTTTCTTTTGACCAGCACATCCAAGAATGCAAGCTGTCCATTTGTTTCCAATTCCATGGTGATCTTTATTTTTGGATGAATACTATTGATGTAATCCAGAAAAACTTTTAACTCCATTTCTCCATGTGTCCAAACAACAAATGTGTCATCCATGTCCCTAAATCAGATCGACATTTTTTGGTAGCAGGAGAAATTGCCTCACGTTTAGATTTTTCCAGGAACAAGTTTGCTACACTGGGGAGAGGGGTCAGCCCATAGCTACTCAATTTTGCTGTTCATAATAATTGTTGTTCCTTTGGAAATAGGTAGTTCTCAAGAATTGCTGAAACAGCTGACTCCAATCATGATCAAATTCTTTCTTTATGATGTCCATAACTCCTCCTACTAGTACGTTTGAGAAAAGCAAAACTACATCAAAGCTGACAAGAAGATCTTTCTGTGTGAGAGAAATATTTCGTATCTTGTCCACAAAATGCGTTGAGTTTCTAATATAACTATCTGTGCAACCTATAAGTGGTTCTAATTTATTCGCTAAAAACTTCGCTGGAGAGTCAATTGCACTGACAGTCGGACATAGCAGTATGTCTTTCTTGTGTATTTTTGGAAGGCTGTAAAAGAGCGGAATCACTGGATTGTTGGTCAGTATAGTTTGTTTCATAGACAAATCAAGATTTAGGTTGTTCACAAGTTTTCTAGTGAGTTTCGCAACTTTTTCTGTTGGGTCTTTGTTTAATTTTTTTTTTGATTGGTTTGAGAAACAAACTATGTTGACCAGCAATCCAGTGATTCTGCTCTTTTATGGCCTTCCAAAAATACAGAAGAAAGACATAACGCTATGTCCAATTGTCAGTGCAGTTACCTCTCCAACATATGTATTAGCGAAGTTTTTTGTGATTAAATTAGAAACACTTATAGGTTGAACAGATAGTTATATTAGAAACTCAATGCATTTTGTGGACATGATAAGATATATTTCTCTCTGACAGAACAATTTGCTCATCAGCTTTAATTTAGTTTCACTTACATACCAGTAGAAGGAGTTATGGACATCATAAAGAAAGAATTTGTTCACAATTGGAGTCAGCTGTTTCAGCATTGCTGGAGAACTACCTATTTCCAAAGGAACATCAATTATTATGAACAGGAAGATGGAGTAGTTATGGGCTGTCCCCTCTCCCTAGTGGTAGCAAACTTGTTCATGGAAAACTTTGAATGTGAGGAAATTTCTACTGTCACAAAAAAAACCTTGATCTGGATTAGATACGTGGATGACACATTTGAAGTCTGAACACATGGAGAAATGGAGTTAAAAGTTTTTCTGGATCACATCAATAGTATTCATCTGAAAGTAAAGTTCACCATGGAACTGGAAATGAATGGATAGCTGGAATTCTTGGATGTCCTGGTCAAAAGAAAAGAAGGGAAATTAACACCTACAGTTTAAAAGAAAGCTACACACACGGACTGCTATTTAAATGCTACGTCGGATCATCACCCAGCTCTAAAAAGAGCCCCGATCAATAGTTTACTTTATAGGGCGGAGAGAATCGTGTATTAGGACCACATAAAGGAGGAAAAGAAACATCTCAATTGGGCCCTGCGACAGAAAGGGTATAGTAGGCAGATGATAACCCATGCTTTGAGCCGCAGACAGCATAAGGATGACCACAAATAAGAAATGGAACAAAAGAAGAATGCTCTTCTCCCATATGTAAAGGGAGTCACTGAGAAAATAAGTAAAGTGCTGGCCAAAATCAATGTTCAGCCTATCTTCACCAGTAAAAACAAGGTTCGAGCATTTTAAGATCAGTGAAAAATCTCAGAGCTCGATTACAATCGAGCGGTGTGTATAAGATTCCCTGCGATTGTGGTCAGGTGTACATCAGTGAGACATGCCGAGCAGTCTCCGTTAGCATGAAAGAACATCTTCGTCACTTGAGACTACAGCAAACCATGAAATCGGCAGTGGTGGAACATCATGTAAAAGGAGGACACAAAATTCAGTGGGAGAAAACTATTATCGTAGCAAAGCCAAAGATTTTTGTAGAACAAAAAGTAAGGGAATCTATAGAAACATACTAAAATCCTAATAATTTCAATAAATATGGTGGCTATGGTTTGAGCCAAATGTGGAAGTGTGTACTAGCAAATGAACATGTTGTAACAATTACAAGATTTCTCCATAAAACACAAACCTCTTTGGAACAGTAAATATTCTTTGGCCGAGAAACAAAATCATCTTTGCCGGTGGAAAAATAACCAGTGAATCTGTATTCAAGTTCGTATATATATATATAAAATGACCAGGTGGCTAGATAGACAGAAGCCCTGATGAAGGCTCCGGGTTGGTGCTGAAACATTGGCGAGGTCAACAAAAAAACAGACAAGTAAGTGCGATTTTTTACCAATAACTTTATACCTTGATTAGAAGAAAATAAATCTAAATTGATAGTATTTTACATTACTATTATTGTAATTTTTACATTAATCAATTATTTTTTGTCGGTGCTTGCCAAAGCAAGAAAAACTAAAAGATAAAAACAATAAGGAATAACAATAATACATAAAAATCATGTTACAACTTACAGAAACATGTTTCAACAAAACTGAAACATACAGATGATATGCCGATATTCTACTAACTGTAAAGTATTTACCACATGATGCAGCCTACCAACTACACTGTAGCACCAGTGACATGCCTGAATGACCAACGAGGTCAAGCCACAGATTGAAATACTGTCTAATTTGTTCTCCTAAACTGTCTCCCACAATAACAATATCTGCCTCACTACATGCTGTAAAAAATTCCGAATTTTTGTTTTTTACTCCCCGTGTTGCCTTGGACAGCAAATAAATTTCAGTAATTTATTATTTAAGATGTGACAGCTGGCACTGACTCCAAAAATAACTGATTAATTTTAAAATGTCGATAATAGTAATGTGAACTACTGTCCAATTTGATTTATTTTCTTCTAAGCAAGGTATAAAGTTATTTTAAAGTTTTTAGTGTGCTTTTTGAAAGCGGTTTTTATATTTTTAAATCAATTATTTTATCCAGTCATCTGGTTAGCAGCAAGTATCCAGACTTAAATTAAATAATTATTCAAGATAAGGTACAATGTTACATACTGCAATCTCTAAGTCAGCCACAGTAATACGATCAACACCAGCCCCTCCATACCTTTTTTAGTTTTCGTAGTTCCTTCATGATATCTTCATGTTAAATCAATTTCTAACTGTGTGGTAAGGTCGTTCTCCAATTTAATCCCTCCTTCACTGAATCGTTGTTACCTATGGTCTCATTACACCAGTTATTTAATAACTCCGCCTTTTTTAAATCCTCATTTACTTCTTCTCCATGCTTATCTGTAATTGTTTCAATACCCTCCCTTCACCTCAGTTTTCTACTATAGCCATAGAAATTTCTAGATGTATCAGTCAGTTGTCCCCTTGCACCAATAATACTCGTCATAAACAAATCAGTAGTATCTTCTTTGCCATCAATAATTCCTTGATAATTTGTTTCAAGTATTTCCTACTGCCTTCCTGTCTCTTTACTCTGTTCTCATCTTACCAACCTCTTTAACCTTCTCACATCCCTGTTAAAGTATGTACATTCTGTAATACTCTTTATATTCTCTTTTGGAATAAATATTTATCACCCGTTTTTATTATCTTCCTGAACTCTTCCCACTTTGACTCCATAGTATGTGTGCCACCCTTTCTTTTTGTGTGACCATCCTTTTGATGCTGTTTTAGTTTTGAAATTCGTGCTTGTATATAAATATACCTATTTCCCATTTAATTCTCACCACTGCTCCTTAAGTCTATCTGGACTGCATTGTGATCACATATCCCTTCAGTTACTTGAGACTCCACAAGGCTATAATAAGGCTTTATTAGGAAGATATCCAATATGTCTAGCCACTTGTGTTTTGTCCTACCACTTGTGTTTTGTCCTACCACTTGTGTAAATCTTTATTCTCTTACTGTGGTAATTGCAAATCTCCATTCCCTTGTGTTATTTAACTTACTTCCCAACCAGTTGACGCCTGGTAAATTTAAATCACCATGAAAAATGACCATTTGACTCCCACCTCTAAGCTCTGAAGATGAATTAAGTTTCTCTTCAAGAGCATCATCTTCATCATTCATTCATTCACTATGGTAGGCAGCCAACAACCTGATTTTTGCTTTTTTATTACTCCAAAGTCTGCCCCAGGTATCTCATGGCCATTATCTATCAACTGCAGTGAACCGTAGGTGTGTACATATGCAAAAACCCCATGACAAACCCCATACCTGTCTCAAGAAGCCCATCTGGAACCAGGTTTCCCATCAATTTGGCTGAGTTTAACTGTGGCTGATAATGCTGTCAAAGAACATGCATTAGTCCCACCCTGCTATGCTGTACATCTGTCAACACCTTCCCCCAGTCACACTATATCATAACCCACGTCCCTATCTCAAACAGTTCCTGCACACCCTACTATCACCACACCATCCTCCCTTCGGAATCTACGACCAGGCATCCTGACTCCTTTTTCAACTAAGTGTTGAATTAGTATTAACTTTACAAGTTATCTGGTAATTTGTACCCAGTTTTGTCTTTCACTTATAAGTCTTTATTCATTCTTCTTCTACTGCAATGAATAGGAAGTCCTATTATCCATTTATTTATTATTTGATGTTTTGGGGTAGTATTAAAGCTGTGCTATAGCGTTAAGGTAAACTGAAGCCCATGTCAATTGATCATAGGTATCCCTTTACAATATTCTCAATGTAATAGAAGAGTCATAACAATAGTTCTTAATTGGGAATGCAGTTAGTCACAAACTATGAGACATGAGATCTTTTGGATCAAGAAATACTAGTTTTTATAAAATTGCATAAAAGTATTAAGCATTTCAATATGAAATGATGTTTAGACTGATTTGTTATCAAAAACTGCCCTTAAATAAATTTTAAATATGACACCGATAGTAGAAAACATTAGTGATTGTTTAAAAAATTAATTTAAATAGTCAAAAAGTGTTGTGTTTGAAAAAAATCAGATGTTAAAGAAAGCTCTAAGTGTTTTTATGTAAAATTATGATGATAAATTGAAATAAAATGTAAACTTGTTCTGAATAAAAATATGTAAAAATTAGGGGCTCAGGTGTGGACCATGTAGTTGTGTAAATAACCACATGCTGAAATTGTCACAAAGGATGAAATTATTAGCCTGTCTCAAAAATATTTCATGGAATAAAAAGGTGTATTAATCTCCTAAGCAAAGTATATCATATTTGATGTAGTGCAGACTCTAAATTTACCACAGATATTGAAAATCTGAAACATAGCATCAGTGATTTCACTTCTGGACAAAGTTATTCCCCTAAGATGGGTGAATGTGAACTTGGTGGAAGTGTGCCTACTAGTGCCTTGTAAATGCATAACAGCTCAAGTGTAAAAGGGTTGATAAGGAATCTTATAACACCCCCTAAAAAACAAAAAGTCCCCAAAATTATGATGTTTTCGGGAGTGGGTGACCTAGATGTCCCCCCCCCCCCCCCCCCGCGGATCCCTGGATCTGCCAATGACCCTTACTGATCAAGTCCATCAACCCATCAGCTTATATAACCCATTTGCTGCTGTGAGCAATTAGCCTTAATTAAAGGACACGTATTTCTCATGTACTTATGCATAACAGATGGAAAAAAGACACATTTGTAGGTGGATAACTGAGGGAGACTTGTGGCTCTCAACTCTCAGACTACCTAAGCAATATAAAGGGTTGCTTGAAACCAGGTGCAATCTTATTTGAATCTGTAAGTGGATGTCACACTGAGTACAAAGATGTTGGAACTGTTATTGATGCTATGGTTTTTACAGTTGACACAATGTTAACCTAACCTGATGTGGGGGGTATTACTTCCCAGATGTCTATATTCTTTAAAGATAAATTTGACCAAGAGTGGTACCAGCATGTTGCCTATGAAAAAAATCGGAGCTCTTGGAATCTCTTGGTTGAAGCTCACAGCTCATCATTACACAAAAGTTCATTAACACTTCAGACAATCTTTCATTATTCCCCCAATATAGTTAGCAAAAGATTTTAACTCATAATGAAGAAGGTCAGTCAGTGTAGTACATCTGATGGATGATCTCACATGCGAATAGTCACATCATGGAAAACTTCATAAGTCCACATTCCACTTTTACTTAAAAATGTTCCCTAGTCCCCAGCCTACATGGTATACTGCCTGCTCTGCATACACGTCTGCTCACTTCAGTGTCTGAAAGAAAAAAGGCCTTGAACAAGGAAATCCAGCCAAAACTGAGCCTGGGAACCACCTTTTTTGCCCATCAACTTGCTTCTCTTTTAGTGAAACTTTGATCTTAAATAGCCCCTATATTTCTGATTCTTTTGTTACATGATGACTTATGCCCAAAATTGCTTCATTTAAAAATTATAAATTTCTAAAGTTTGAAATCACATGATCTTGAATTACTCTTACAGTTTTTAATCCCATATAATGATTCTACAGTAGTATCAAATTATTTCTTAAAATTCTCCTAATCTTTTGCTATATGTCACTCTACTGAATACTTTGTACTTTGCAGAAACTTGTGTTAAACTGAAACTACGCACTAAATCTGCCATAATGACATAATTACCAAAATCCTTTAGAATTTATCTCTCCTAAAAGACTGCTGTGTTGGAGAAGGGGTAAACATTAAAATCCTTAGAAAAACTTTCCATATTCCCCACTATTTTCTTTCCCTTATCCCTAAAGTAATTCATTATCATTTTATATTTAGACATGTGTTGATTGTCATACATCAAGGAAAACTGACAATGAAACCTAAAAATTCACTTTTAGTCCTTAAATTTTTATCTAATCGAAAAACTAAAATCATTTTGTCTTTGAATTTTTTTCCTCTCATTTGAATACATTTTTAACCCTGTATCTCAATTTTTTCCAAAATTTTGTATTGATTTTTACCTAAAAACCTATTTCTGTTTTACCTACAGGATGTATTTTTACATATGAGTTTTGTATTCTTATTCTGAATCTGTTGATATGTTAAACTTTATGATATCTTGAAAACTGAGTGATATTTCTTCATTAGACTTCCTGCTACCGCCTCTATATTGCATAAAAGTCACTAATTTTGAAATATCTCTTTAGCTAAATTTTTCCATCTATACATATTACACCTTACATTGATCATAATATTCTGCTTTACCTGTGGAAATGAATGCAAGGATAAGGGTTCAATTTTCCATTCTATCTTAAAAAACTTTTTTTCTGATGATGTATTAAGTTCGAACATATAAAGTGCCTTATAATCAAGAAAATGACTTTACAAGTCACTTAATATGTGACTGGTATCTGATGATATTCTTTTTAAACTGTTTTTGATGATATTATCGATATATTACAATAAGTGATGTAGCAAAGAACGAGGCTGGTAGCACTTTGGTCCCATGCAGTAAGCTCAGGTTAATGTGGCACCATGACAGCTTGATGATTTCCAGTGTTTGAAGTGAGGTTAGCTGCTTTGAGCCCTGATGATTGAAGAAATTTTTATCTTTGAAAATTGACATTGTGGGTATGAGATGTGGTAATGTATGATTCCAAATTGCCAGTTTGTGTACCAAAGTCCTGGTTTAAATCAGTGTATAAGTGATGGCATACAACACTATTGAATATGATTTGTTCATCAAATGAGGATGTAAAATTCAGCAGAATACTTGGTGGCTTTGGAAGAGAGGGCATGAATGGACTGGCACAAGGCTTCTCCCTCCCCCTTTATTCATCTATTACCTACAACACAAATGCCAATTTACACTGACCACACACAAACACACCATCACAGTTAAGCATATAATTATACAGTAATACTTGTAAACAGTTTCAAACATGTGAAGGTAATGGAAAACCCAGATGATCCCTTTGGTATATTGCTAGGGAGGTACAAAAACCATCATAGTAAATGCCTACATACATATACAGGGTATGACATGCACTTTGAACTACATAGAAATCCTACAGTAAATAACTATAGGAGTTAACCAGGACTGGAATCATTATCTTCTCTATCCCATACCATTATGATTTAACTTCATGGTATTGTATCAGCAAAGAAGCGAATTTCTAAAACTTTGTTAACAGTTCAGGATTTTCCATTGTACATGGCCGCTATCTAAATAATTCTGGTAGGGAATGTGTCAGTCAAGAAATCCCAGGCATAAAAAATAAATCACAGTGAACATCTAGTCAATGGTACTAGTCTAAAAAATTAAGTACACTGACCATTTTTGATCAGAGTGTTGAGAAATCAGTGATTAGGGATGAAAAGGAAGTCTCTCATCTGAGTTTGTAAGTACTGAAATAACATCACACACCATTTCAACCCTTGAAGTTTCATTTCCTTTTCTCCTTCCGTGCTGTGTGGTTACAGCAATGTACCAATGGATATAGTTTACTGAAAGATGACAATTTCTCAACACCAGCTATAGACACATGCATTTCTGATGCTAAATGCAGTGGAAGATAATCAGTTTTACTAACTTATGATGAAGAGTGATGGTGCTTATTGATTCTGAACCAATTCTTTGCTCAGATACTTTTCTAGCTAAATTATACAGTGTCAGGGCGTAGCCGAGTACCGGGGGTTGGTACCCGCCTAAATCACCTGAACCAGTATTGTCGTCCAAAATATTCTAAGTCCAAAAGAAAGTACTGTAACCGTGTTAAATTGTTTCTGCTAACTGTTAACATTGACCACAGTCGCCACTTGTAGTTTTAAACCCACCACAAGAAGGGTACTAAAGTATAAATGAAAGTCACAAGTCGAAATCACAGAATTATATTTTCCAAAATATTCACGTTAATAATGTCATTTTACAGTTAGCAAGGCAATCGGACATTCATCTTTACCAAAAATCACAAGTTGAGAATCAAGAGCAAAACCGCATTCCCCCGGTGAAAATAAAACAAAGGTTCGAAATACACATATCCTGAAGCTGATGGTGCGAAGTGATGATGGTCTACACTTTCAAACAATGGCCGCCACTCCGCGTCCTAACCATGTACTCTTGCCACGCCCGACGCCATGATGTAAACATTTTCCATGACCACCTCCATCCAAACCGCGCCAGACACGAACGTGCGTTCACATGCACGTTATACTCGAGACTGAACCACTGGCTTACAAAGCGTAGCGATGTCCCTGGCCACTGCACTTATATAGGCTTGCCTCACGTGATGCCGTATGACTACAGTGTACCTCCGCGCTGCTACACATACCCTCCTGTTTAATCTAATAACTTTCTTCTTACGAGTTTAATCTCGACGAGGAAATGGGAAAGTGATGTGTGTTACAAGTTGAAGTGTTTAGTGTCTGAATATCACGTTAATTTTGTCTCTCAGAAGAATTGTCAAAATGGTTGATTTTCCTAAGTCTTACGGCTTTAGTCAATGTTTTGTTACTTTTTAAATTGGCTGTAATTATTAACTCGAAAGTAGGCTTAAAATATTATTCTCGATTTTAGATTCTCCAAAAATATCTACTTTGTTTAAATCCATTGAGTTATGGTAAAACCGGTAATTCCTAACAATCGGTTGTAAATATTATTTAGTTTTCATGGTATAACTCTGAAGTTTTCTGGATTATCAAGCCGGAAAAATTATCAAAATGTAGCCTGAATTAAACTGCTTATTTTGAAGTTTATTTTATCTTTGTAGCTGTTACCTCTGAGACACAATAAATTATTTAGTTATTTACACGTGGGTTGTTACCGAGTGAATTTGCAAAACCTATAACGTCGGTTCTATTGCTTCAAATGACGTGAGATTAATCTGAATGAACCTAGAAGAATGGATTTTTACGACAAACTAATTTTTAGCCCGGAATCTGAATAGGTTTTTAAATGAAAAAATGTTAAAGTCGGGCGGCTTATTTTACGTGTTCATATTATGTTTAAAAATACTTAGAGTGTTGGAAACTATCAGATTTATATGAATTTGATTCTATTTAGGACCGTTTTAATTTATTAGCTACTTTATTTTGTGTGGCAGTGTTTAAAATCAGTGTAGAAGCATTTTATGTGTGCAGTGTTTATAGCAAGTTACTTTGTGATTGGATTAACATACAACAGGTTAGTGAAATGCCTTTAAATGTGTCTAGAAAATTAATTATGTGTGTTTATCGGTATTTAGATGCTCTTAGCGCTTTTGAAATGGTTTAATAGTGTTAGAATTAATTCCGGAAAGTTGAACAAACTAGTCGATTTACTGGCTACCGGTTTTCCACTGATATCTCATATTTTACGGACTGAAACTACTTGAAATCTATTAAAACTGAAAGATAATATTATTAGCAGTGTATGCCTCTACTTTTTATATCCTGAAACTACTTCGAATGTCTCAAATCTTTTATGGAAATCGCTTATGTGGATGGGTCATTTTATTTCTACAAAACGGCTTCTTGTGATTATTAAACGCTTGAAAACTGTCAGAAACCTGTTTATTATTCTATTAAACTGTCTCAGGGATTATTCTGATTACTTTTAGAACTTTACATGGTCAAGTTTCATCACTATGTGATATCTTCATACTGCTTCAATCTACCATCCAAACATCCAGTCTATTTCTTTAAAATACCTGCTAAACTGTATTAAAATGTGAAGTTATGTTTATAATAGTTCTAGGCCTGGCTATTATTAGTTCTGTATACCCTTTATTGGATGAAAATCCCTTCAGAAATACCAAAGTCTGTTATGTGCCCAAAATTTAAGGTTAGATATTACTGTATTGAAATAGTCTGTTTATCTTTAACATCAAGTTTATTGACCGTGATAAAAGGCTTATTTAGTGGCTGTATTTACTCATTTTAATCATTTCCTTCATTTAAATCGGTTCAGATAACTCGTTAAGTAATGTCAGTATCTGGTATTACAAGTTTACTTTTATATGTTATTACTTGCTTCCTGCTGGAATATCGTTTATTTAACGCCATTTATATGTTATTTACCTTGGTTATGGATTATTTATTCACTTAAGTGTATGAAAAGTGTTGTCAACTCGATTTTAGGTGTGGTACCGGATACTAAAGTTAACCCCAAACTTAACCGAAATCTAACCAAATATTGCAAATATAACGAGGGATACCTTACAACAGAAACGGGCTCATAACTTTGCTTATTTTTAACAAGGATTTCATCTTGGTCCCCAGAATGTGCTGAAGAAGAAGACAATTCATGATGCCTTTACAATACTTCTCATCTGCCAGAAATCTATGGATAACCAAAAAGTATGTAAATTTGCATGCATTTTCAACTTATGTTTAGATTGGATTTTAATAGCAACTAATACTTAATGTTTTGCGTGTAGCTGTCTAAATGATATACCGTGTTAAATTATTCATTATACGAGGTGTGTTCAAAAAATTGTGGGAATTTTCATGTTTTGGAAAGAATTTTATTTATTCATCTACATCAATGTCATCCACTTCAGAACAGTCCTCATTAGCTATTATACTTATGCCAGTGCTTCTTGTAATCCTCAAAACACTTCTAGAATGAAATCTATGGGATAGCTTTGAGCTCTTTCAGTGATGCACTTTTAATCTCATCTATGCTTGTAAAATGAATGCCCTTTAATGTTCTGTTCATTTTTGGGAACATGTTTGGCAAACATTGAAGCTGGGGCATCATTACAGCTTTGTTTTTTTGCCAAATATTCATGAAAAAGCAACAATGTGTGAACAGGTGCATTATCGTGATGCAAAAGCCATGAATCGTTTTGCCACAAATCCAGGCGTTTTGTTTGGACTGCTTCACTCAAATGGCATTGAAGTAGAAGGTAGTATTCCCTATTGATTGTTTGACCTTGTAGCAAGACCTTTATACCAATGAAAAATCGCTGACTGTATCAAAACACAGTATCATTTTTATAGCTGACAAGAGAGTAAACATCCAATATAGCTCAAAATATTTTTAAGACACATTTGCCAACACAAAAATGAGAAGATTGTGCCAATTGGATTAATATAACCCATGAAATTTCAAAATTCCCATTACTTCTTGAACACACCTCGTACATGGATATTTAGTACTTCTTGATGTGAAGCACCGGCTAGAAATTTTGCTTATTTATTACAGTTTTACAATTTTAACAGCATAAAGAGTACTCTAGCATAACTAATACTTTAGAGGTATTTTAAATGCTAATGCCCTCAAATGGCATTGTATAAGTAGCTTATCAGAAAGTTACATTCATCTATCAACCATAAATTCTTACATGGTTGCTAAATCAGATATACATATTTCGTGGCAAAAGTTGGGTATTGGTGGGGAAGTGGGTGGAATGTAATGATATGAATGACTGCCACTTCCACTAATGCTGTGGTATCTTCTTATACACTTTCCTCAGATTTTCTTAAAAGAAGAATGGTAGAAGAGGAGAAACATATGTGTTTCTTATTCACAAACCAGCAAGCGATATGTACACTTTCTCTCCTTGGAAGATTGATTCAGACCTAGCTAGTGGTTATTAATGTAAGTATCAAACCTGGTATAATTCATAATGATTTTACAAGACAACCTCCTCTGTGCTCCTCGTATACTTACACTCAGAGTAATGGTAGATAGCTACAGCAGTGTACATTTTCGCTGTCACATGTGAGGTAGGGATGCAGTAATTCTGTTCTGTGGTCATGTTCACTGAAACTCTTATACTATTTTTGCATCACAATACAATAATTGGTACCTGCATTGTTGGTTTATATTGTTGTGGTACCATGGTCACAATAGCTGATTTGAGTCCAGATGATGAATGAAAATTTCATCTTTTGGTGTTGGCAAACAGTGCTGTAGTGCTAATGGCACATGATTTATAGTCAGCAGATTGTGTACCAGAGTCATATGTTATAACCCTTAGATCTCCACAGCATGTCTGAAATGTGGGCATACGTCACTGTTGATGATGATTTTTCTGTTGGATGTGGCCATGAAACACTATTTTTTCCCTGGTGTCTTTGAGAATAGCAGGCCTGAATTGGTTGGCACTGGTATCAACCCTCTCCATTCTTTCATCTTCCTATACACTTAATACACTAAACACCGATCACAATTATATACACACAGACAACACTTAAAACATGGACAAAAAGAAAAGGTCATCCAACCTATGCAAATAAGCTATGTTCTGTACACCTTCCCTGGATGGATCCAACCAACATTTCGGTTATATCACAAACACAAAATGAATCAAAGCCTGCTGATCTTCTTCAAATTTTAAGGAAACTTTCAATTTTTAGATGTAGTAAGTTATTTATTGCCCGGGATACCTGACAAATTTTTATTACAATAGCAATTTGTAGGTTATGAGACTTTCAATACTTGCCTTTGGTTGAAAATTAATAACACATTTATGGCACATTTTAATGTTGCTGTATCTGTTATAGCTATGTAACTACTTTTCCTTAAGTATAAGCAATACATTGAGATAAAATGTCATTATTTATTCAAATGACAATCAAGCATCAATTTTCATCAACTTGTACACATTTATAAACTCATAAAATTGATGCTCTTACTAAAATTTTGAGTCTTCTTCTTGTGGTTCCTATCTATTCCGGATGTTGGCACACATCTTGACTGTTTTGTCTCTGTTACTTGACACTCGGCATAGCACTGTAATTGTCTTGGGGGTGCAGATTCTAAGAAGAAGTTCTTCTACAAGCACTTCATTTTCACTTTTCCCCCTTGTAGAATAGAATGTAGGAGCTGGTAGCGACTATTGGTCCTCATAATGTTGCCAAGGTAATGTAACATCTGTGTATTTTTGATCAATATATCCATATCCTTTTTCTGTTAATGAGCACTTTAGCATTCATGGCTTGGTCTGTCCATTGTATCCTCTTCATTCTTTGATAGAGCCACATTTCAGTAGCCCCTTACTTCTTAGTGATTGTTTCTTTCATATTTTCTGGAATCCATTCTTAGAAGGAAGTTAAACCTTCATCTGTCATTTCTGTGTTGTCTCAAAAATTGTAGTATACAATTTTTTATCGTTGTTATTTGATCTCAATTCCTTTCAGTTCTTATGGAATGGTTAATTTTCACCACATAAGATAACTGTACCACATTTATTATCAATAATGAGAGAAGTTGTTTGTTAACAACACAGTTAACAACTTAAAAAAAAAACACTTCTTCTTGCATTATTATTTATCATGTTTGGAAAGTTGTAAATTTAATATTTTTTTAGAGCTTATTCTATTTGGTATTACTAAACTAATATTTTGCACCTGTTGCATTAATTTTGTGGTTATGGAAGCACTTATTATTATTCAATATAAAAAGCATATCACGAAAGTTGCCAGTTGTGCAGAAACCAAATTAACGACAGAATTGTGAGAAAAATACTTATACTGAAATTTCTAGAGAGGTCAAATAATGTTAGCTGTGATGAATATCAACATTTATAATTATTTATAATTGAACTTAGATGGGTTGGGTGTATAATAGGTTTTTTTTAACAAAGGGTTCAAAACTGAAAGATATGTGAGGAATCTATGTTGAATTATAGGAAATGCTATAGAGTTCAAGATTTATTTTTTGCTGTCATCAATATTTTGACTGGCTTGATGCAATCCTCCATCCCTTCCTATATTGTGCTAACCACTTCATCTCTACAATCTCTTACAACCCAAATCCTCAATTATTTGCTTCATATATTCCAATATCTGTCTTCCTCTACAGTTCTTATCTTTGACTGTTCCCTCCAGCAGCAAATTAACCAATCCAGCATGTCTCAAAATATGTCCCACCAGCCTGTCTTTTCTTTCTGTAAGCTTCTTCCACAAACTTCTTTCCTCACCCATCATTTCCAAAAGTTACTTTGTCTGTCCACTTAATTTTCAGCATTCTTCTGTAGCACCACATTTCAAATGCTTCAATTTTCTTTCTTTCCGGTATTCCAGGTATCACTACCATAAAGTACTGTCCACCACACATAGAGTTTTAAAAAGTTCTTTCTTATTCCTAGATCAATATCTGAAACTAAAAGATTTATCTTTTTCATGAAGGCTCTTTTTGCTAGTGCTATTCTGCTTTTAATATCATTCCTGATTCGGCCATCGGTTGTAATTTTGCTTCCCAAGTAAAAGAATTCACTTACTTCTCCCATTGCATCCAACCTATTTTTATATTTAATCTGCTCTGATTGGTATCATTTATGCTACATTTCATCACTTTTGTCTTGATTTGTATTTATATTTAGTCCAAAATCTTCCTTCAGTATTTTGTTTATGCCATTCAGTAATTTATCAATATCATCAGCCCTTTCTGCTAACAAGACAATGTTATCAGCAAGTTGTAGCAAACTGATTTTTTTCTCCTGAACACTTATGCCACATGGAAATTTTTCTTTTACTTTCTTTATTGGTTCTTCTACATTGAGGTTGATTATTAACAGGGATAGAGTACAAACTTGTGTCACACCTTTTTTAACTGATGCTTGTCTCTCATGATTCTCTACTTTTATTATAGCCACTCGATTCTTATATAGTTTATAAAGTATTCTTCTATCTTGATACTTTAGACCTGACTTCTTTAAAATTTTGAACATCTCGTCCCATCTAACATTATCAAAAGCTTTTTCTAAATCAACAAATGCCATAAAAGTATTTTTGTTTTTCTTGATCCATCCTTCAATTATTAAACTTAAAGCCAGAATTACTTCCCTTGTACCGCAATTTTTCCTAAACCCAAACTGATCTTCACCTACTATGTCTTCTACTACCCTTTCCATTATTCTGTATATTATTATGGTCAGAAAATTATATTGCAATTAATGCTATTCATTCACTAGGGACTTATTAAAAATTATAAGAAAATAATGGTACACAGTTGAAATGTTTTTTTTTTATATATATTATTTTAGCGCTTTTTCTCTGTAATTATTTTAGTGTTACTGATATACTTAACTTTTTTTCCTGGCAGGTTATACACCATTTGCTAGTTTCCAGATTCTTCTGATGTGATTGCTTTGGTATCAAGCTCCTACCTAATCAGGATTGAATGAACACTGAAGATAGTAATATGGAGCAGCATCCATCCATTTTGAGTTTTTCTTCAATGTTTAAAGCAGGAGTCTTGCAGACCAGTCATCTATGATCTGTGATGTAGTATAGTGCCACCAAGTTCAGTAATTTCAAAGTCAGCTTGTTGTCTCAAATGCCTCCATCACAGCACTCCCAAAAACATTGGAAGTGACTGTGGTGTTTCTCTTGTTATAAAAAAAAAAAAAAAAAAAAAAAAAAAAAATGGGTTGTTTTGTTGGAACTTTAGTAGGAACTCATATAGACTGCAGTTGTTGGAAAATAGCTTCTGCCCATTTCATTATCACTTTTGAGTGTAATAATTTTCCCAACTTGTATTTTATTGTTTTTTTCCATCTTCCATTATTTATGTGTTGCTTGCACCACCAACAGATAGTCTTATATTTGTCTACATATATTCTGTAAGAACTGACCCTTACAAACAATGTCACTGTTTCTAAATGCATATATGGTGATGTAGTATGCAAGGTTTCCAATTTTCATTATTGCTGCCTCGTATACTCAAGAACAGAGTGAACTATGACCAAATCTGACTAAACTTGGAAGCCAACAAGGTGTGGTAGTATCCAGATACTCAAGATAATCATACTTCTATTGGTTCTCTGCACCAAAATCAAAATATCTTCATGTGGGTACTCTCTGCTGAAGGAGACAATGGTGTTGGGTCATCATCATCACAAGTATATCTGTCTGCTCCAGAGACTAGAAACACCTCACCTGCTCCAAAATCTGTGCACAGTAATTGGTGAAGGCACAAGTAGCTCTCCTCATTCATGACATGTGCAAGGGTGTCCCCCATCATTACTAATGCAACATTGCAATGCTTCATATTGTATATCACTGTTAATGAATTATTCGTATACTTGTTTTCTGATGTTTTGCTGGCCGTGGGTTCCTGCAGAATCTCTCATCACATTTGTGTCATTGGGGGCATGTACCAAATTTACCAGGTGTCAAATGGGAAGGAAGTGCAATTACTAACACAAGTGAATAGAAATTTGCAAATAGCTTAGTAATTGAGGGAGGCTTCATACAAGTGGTAGAGCATGGCAAAAGAAAATGCAACATGTTGGATATATTACTAAAATCACCTGATGATAATCTTGTTGGTTTCCAAGAAACTTAAGTAATAAGTGGTCAGTTCTGATGGACATTACAGTGTTCAGAAAACCTGTGGCCAGAATTGAAGGTTTTAATATTTACAGGTATAAAAGACACATAATTTAGAAGTGACAAGAAATTTCAGCGGAAGATTCAGTATATGGAAAGAGGGAACCAGTATGCTGGAGTCAGAGTGGGAACAGTTGAAGGAGATGAAACAAATAGGAGAAGAAACATTTATACCAAAACAAAAATAAAGAATAGAATGGAACCTAGATATTTTAATATGAAAGTTACAAGGTTTAAGAACAAGATATGTGAAAGTTACGAGTTTTAAAAACAGCAAGATACTTCAGGGAAAGTAAGGCAGTAGGGAAGACATGAAAAACTATATATATATATAATTAATAGCAGCAAAGAAGAAGCTAAAGATAGGTTTATGAAGAACATTTTTAGCACAATTTATAGCACACAATGGTGAATTTAGAAGTTTCTATGGCTATGTTAGAAAACTAGGGGAAAGGAAAGTACCCACACAATTTTAGATAAGGATGGAGATAAAGTTAATGAGGAATTGAAAAAGGGAGAGTTATTAAGTAATTGGTCTGATGCATCTATTAGTGGCTATGGTTCAGGAATGAGAGAGTGAAAATCATGGAACAAGCTTGCAGCCATAGTTAGGAATGAACAAACTAAAAAATTTGAAATTCATCCTAAGAATATTACAAAATAGCTAAGAAAGTGAAAAACAAATAAAATCTCATATAGATAATATTACTACAGATTTCATAAGGACAGCAGGATATGACATTTTTCATCATCTTGAAATGATATTTAGTTTGATTCTCGATACTAGCTGCTTACCAGAGAACTGGGTAAAATTGACAAATGAACTGGTCCATAAAAGAGGGGTGACAAATATGGTTAAAAATTACAAGCTGATCAGTTTGTCATCAGTGGTATGCAACCATATCAGAAATATCTGTGAGGAAAGGAGCAGGTTTACAGATTGACAACATGGCTTTACGCAAGTATAATCATGTGAATCTCAGTTAGTGGGCTACATTTAAGATACTTTAGATGAAAAGGACAAGGGAGGCCAAATTTATAACATAGCACTGGGGCTATAAAAAGAGTGACTATAAAAAGGTGAAAAACCAATGGCATGTATGAATAAGTGATTCTTAAAAGGTATAAAGCAAATACTTACGTTAGGAAATGCAGTGTTTAAAGAATGGAAGTGAAAATGGGAAGGATAGATGTGACCTCTCCTGCTACCAGAAGTAAGTTAAATAGCAATGATATATCACAAATTAGAATTTTACATTATTTTATGTCACGACATATAATTAAAGTTGTTAATGGAATGATGTGCATTACTCTCATTTGTTTGACCCAAATATACTTCACAGTCCTTATTAAATACAAGCAAGTTTAAGAGCATTTAGACAGACAACAGAGTGGTCTGGTAGCTCAGTAGTTAAGGCTTTTGCTTTCAAGACGTTCGCTACTCTGGTCGTGGGTTGGAATCCCGGTAGGTGCAGGAAATTTTAAGAGCTGCGTTTGATCATATAAGCTACGCCAGGCCATTCCATAGTTCAGATTCCATGTTAAACTGTAGGTCCCAGAGAAAAGAAACTGGGCATCCTACCTCGGACACAATGGCTTAGTATGCCTCCTTTGGGAGGATCCAACCAACCTTCGGTACTAAGTTTCTTTTTTAGGTAGACAACCATCCCAGGAATGTGACAAGAATAGTTCTCATCAAAATGCACATTAAAATTATTGGAACTTGAGGGGTCATTTGATAAAGTTTCACTATTTTCTATAAATAAGAGTTTTCAAGACACAACAGGGAAAATGATGCCATGCCCATTTCATACCATCTGCCAAATGTGATCTGTCAAATTGTTTTTTTATTTTTTATTTTTATTTTTAAATGAATTGTTATGCTGAGATATTTATATTTCAAGTCCACAACAAACAAATTGCTCCCCACCCTATAATCGTAATCAATCTAATTTTTTTATATGTGTACCTAATAAGCTGACTCTTCTATTTATTTATCATCATTTATCATCATTTATCCTGCACAGACAGATATCCTGTACACATCAAACCAGCAGCTGCACCCAGTATTTTCTCATCTTGATCCTATTGTATAAAATTATTTACTTGCAGGCAAACGACTTCTGGCTGTAAACTTTTAACACAATAATTCAATTGAATAATGAATAGCAATGGTCTTAATACATTACCCTGTGGCATTCTAGTTTTCACTTGTTTTGATACTGCATATTGTATCCTAATTATTCTCCTCCTAACTTATAAGAACTCTTCTGCCCAGAAAATCAATTTTATTCATTGCAAAGTTTTTTTATATTTTTACTACTGCTTTATAGCTCATTCTATCAAATCCTTTGAAATATCTGTTAATTAGGCTCCCTTGTCCATTTCATCTGAGATGTCTTGCATATAATCCACTAATTAAACAAAGGAAACAGCTTTAGGCTATATAAATTACAAGGAAGTGATGACTTATTTTCCCTTTCCTTGTAATTTTTATAATCCTCAAACTGAGATACAAGAGAATATCCTTGCCTAAAACCACTTTGTCAATTTGAAAACCAGTTTCTTTCCTGAAACACATTTCTGATGTGATTGCATATCAATTTCTCTGCTAATTTTCCTACCACTTGTGTCAAACTGATGAGTCTGTAATTTGTCATACTTTCTTTATAGACCCAGTCTACCCTCACACTTTACCAGACCTCTGACAAGTATGAAGTATCCAGAATCAATCTAACTAACATTTCAAGATAAATTACAATGTCATACCCCACTATCTTTAAGAAATCTGGAGTAACATTGCGAGATTTATGCTTCCTTTTTCCGTTTAACATGGCCCGTTGTGAATTCTGGATTTAAACAAAAAATTACGAACGATAGCTGCCTCGCTGCTGTTTAGTACAAACCATTAATTCTCTTCTCATTTTTCCAACATTGATTATTTATTTCACATTCAGTATTGAAATTCTCACAAGCTTAACAAATCTTAATTCAAAGACTTTCAAGTCAAATGTCTACTACTAAAACATCCATGACAACCAACAGTCCATGATAAATAAAAACATGAATGCAGTCAGCGATAATCATTGTATAACTCTTGGCATTACATGTTTGCCAACTTAAACATCCCACCATAGTATTTTTTACTATCACTTACACTAGTTATTTTAGAATTAACTAACCCTATGGTTGTTATATCACAACATTATCTACACCATCCCCTTTATGCTTTTTCAACTTTCTTAGTTCTTTCGTAATATTTTCTCCATGACTCAAATATGACTTAAAATCTGTCTTTTTAAATCCATAGTAACTTCTTTTACATTCTTATGTATAATAGTTTGAAGACTTTTTCTTCTTTTCAGTATTCTTACATACCTATAGAAAATTATACATTTGTCATTCAGCACTCCAATTGCACTGGTAATATTCTTCATAAACCTATCTTTTGGTTCCATCTTTGCTGCTATTAATTCTTTGTACAGTTTTTTTAAGTGTTCCTTAATGCCTTGCTGTCTCTTAACTCTGTTATTCCATATTATAATATGTAGATTTAATACTTTTTTTTGAATAATCATTTTTCCTTCCATCTGGTTATCTCCTTGAACTGTTCCTGCTCTGACTGCACAGTACTGGTGCCTTCCTTCCATAGACTGAAACTTATGCTGAAGTATCTCTTCAGTCTTAATATAGTGTCCTTTTATAACTGTACATATTACCACCTTCAGTTTTGGCCAGTGGTTTACAACACCCTCTACTATTCATCAGAACTGCTTCAGTTTGTTGAGTACCAACAATATTATCATCAGGATTTATTAGGAATAAATCCATTATGTTTAGTACCATCGTGCCTCACTCTACCACTTGTGAAAGGCCTCCACCCCTTGGCAATTTCTGTTTTTCTTGTGTTAGAAATTTTGTTCCCATTTGACACCTGATTCATTTCTTATATGCCACAATAACACAGTTGAGATGAGAGTTTCTTTTGGAAGCCAGAGCGAGAAAAACATTAGTGACGTGTCTTAAGGTAGTTTATCAATAGTGATATACAATATGAAGTATTACAGCGTTGTATTAGTAATGATGGTAGCACAAATGCATACATTGTGATTGAGGAGGGTCACTTATGTCTTCAGCAACCACTGTGCACAGTGTTTGGAGTGAGTGAGTAGTTTCTAGTCTTTGAAGTAGACAGATATTCTTGTGGCAATGATGAGACAACTCCATTGCATCCTGCAACAGAGTAACCACATCAAAATATTTTCACATTAGTTTCAAGGAATCAGTGGAAGTGTTATTAACTTATGTATCTGAAGACCACCACACCTTGTTTGCTTCCAAGTTTAGTCAGAGGTGGTCATAGTACTTTCTGTTCTTGGGCATGCGAGATAGCAATAATGAAAAATGAGACACAAGTTACTGACAGTTGAGAGAATTATTACACATGGAAGTGTTAAGGAAGTAAACAAGATATCTTCCCATACCTGTAGCCCATAAAAGCTTCAACTATGTCTCACAGGCAATCCATTTTTTAACCCAGCCACTGGGTTAGAAATTTTTTCAACTCAGAGTCGGTCCCAAGCCCGAAAAATTGGGGAGGGTTAGCATTATGAGAGGAATTTAAATGTAAAATCTATGCCAAGATTGTATGACATAGAAACTGATGAAACACTGCATTTGTGATTCTCCTTATCCGAGCCATTAATTACAGTTGTCATGGAAACGAATAATTTTAGCAATATTTTTCCATCTTTATGTTTTAATGAAAAACATGTGACTGTTTATAAGAAATGATCTATTTACTGTATATTATCAAAGAGATTTCAAGAATGCTTTTAATCTTCACATTCATCTTTTCTCCGTCAGATTCTTGTACCTATAAAAATTTCTTTATCTTCAAGCACTAAGAATGATTTCAAATAATGAGACTCTTTCCTGAAGTTAACAGTTCTTTAAAAAAAAAAATCCTATCATGAGTGTGTATTCAGCAAGTGGCAGCTTTTTCAATAGTATAGAGCAAGTCCTTGTATCAAATGAGCATCAAATAATGTCTCTGATGGAATTCAAGTTTATGAGAAAAGCATACTCATCAAAATGGTATCAGTATTTTGTGCTTCTATACAGCTGCTGCAATGAATTAAACAGATCAGCTAAAGAGATATGTTTTTAATACCATCGACTAACACAAGAGACTGAAAAATATAAAGCGGGCAACACTATCAGAAGTAGAATTTGATCCAAATCAATCTACTATTTTAAAGTTTAATGATGTCGTTTCCAAATATCATGGTATTTTTTATGCAAATGTCAGCTGAGTTGTTCCTAGTGAAGTAAGAAATTGGTGTAAAAGTAGTTGTTGTGAAAAAGTTATCTACTTATTTGATGATAATTTACCATTCACTGTGAATGGAAAGTGAACAGCAAAAGTAACATTAGGAAAATTGCTGAAGACTTTTTTGCAATATAACAATCATTGTTAATGGAAATGTAACTTCATCTAGTATTCCACCATCCAACAGGTAATAACTATAGAGAATACAACAGTTAAAAACTACAGAAAGCTACAAATACTATGTAGTTAGGCATAGAAATAGAATGCTCTTTAAAATGGAGTTATCACATTTTCAATCTAGTTACCAAACTACTAAAGCTCATTTATGTGCTTATAGAAGAAGAAATAATATCTTAGCAGTTTATTTAAAGTTAGTTGAAACATGCATACAGTATGGAATAAACTGCTGGAGAGAGATTCTTTACACGCAATTAGCTCTGGTAAATAGATGTCAAAACTGCATGCTGAAAGTGTTATATCAAATGACATATACCTTTTCAACCTGTAAATAGTACAAACTAAGAGTGATCCTTATTATGCGTCAGCAGTTTACTCAAACAACAGTCAGGTACATACATGCCAATACAAAAGTCTTCAGTCTTAGTGACATATAATTATTAAGCTACAAAAATAACTGTATTGCACATCCACCAACAGCATATCCATTTAGGACAAATACACTTAAGCTACCTGGGTCTATGAATACGTATTGCATTATCCAAAGATGTTATCACCTGGCTGAAACATGCCTTGAAGATACTCTCTACGTGGCTTTTCAGTAAAGAATAAACCTAAAAACTTTATGTAAGAATCTTGTGTGTATACGAAGTATTTACTTATGTTAATAACTTTTTCAATGATCGCATGTGTATGCCTCCTTCCAGTGGATCCAATCTACCTGATTGCTTGCGAACTAAGTTATTTTTTAATGTTTTGTAATATATCATTGCATTGAGTATATTACACATATTGTCATAAACATTATATTGTATATCAGTACTCTACTGCTTATTATTATATACTTACTGTGTACATGCAGTATGATAGATATTAAATATGCTTCAAATATTCCATACTGTAAAATTCAAGTCAGTTAAAACTTGGAGACTACAAACAAGTGTTAACTTGTGTGGGATTTTTAACAAAATATTTGTTAAATTTTTAAAAATATATCTCACTGATTTTTTTTAGTAAAAAAAAAGCCTGCCACAGAAAATATATAAACAGATTTCAGAGCAACAGTTTTCCAATTATATTTAACAATTACAAACAGCAAAAGTGCAGCTTTGAAAATGTTTTAACCATTTCATATAATATCTAATCTGAAGGATAGAATGAAAATCTTGCTTTTTATCTAACTATCAAACCAGGAATTCTATGTTGTAACAAATGTTCTACCACATAATGGAAAATGTTTCCCATATATAGACAAATTCATTAAAAAATATTCTTGTATGAAATGTGAAGATCTTGATATAAAAAAAAGGCAAAGAACTTTCATGATTTGTGAATTTTTGTGTGTCATATATTTGTATAGCTTTATAGAACTGTGTGTAAACCTTACTGTTAATACAGTTTATCAGCAATATGACCTATGTAATGAGTTTACTAATAATGAATGTATTACTAAAACTGTATTTGTTACTTGAATAAATAATTAATTTACTGTTGTAATAATATTTAAAGGCGAATTTATACATAACAAGAATATAGTCCCAAAGCCTAAACAGATACAAAAGTGAATGAAAGGTATTGTGTTATTAACAATCAATGAAAGGTAACTAATTCTTAAAATCTATATATCAATAAAATTACTGTGCTAAAACTGACTTACATCCTTGATGAGTTTGTAGGAAAGTAGAAATTTTTTGATAATCATGCAGTAAAAAAAAAAAAAAAAAAAAAAAAAAACCACTGTCTATTTTACCAACTGAAATGAGATCACCTGAGTTGACTTGTAACCATAGTGGCGATATAAAATGTTAACTATCTATATAAGACTTGAATGGTTTCATTTGTGAAAGAAGGAAGATATCCTGCAGAAAAATGAATCCAGTACTAGATTTTATGTGTGATATTAAGAACCTACTTAAAACTATTTCAATATTTAAACTTCATTTATTAACACTAATGATGTTTAAAAGAAATTTTCTTGGGTGGGGAACAATAATCATGAGGACATCTGCCACATTAGTTTAATTATCTTCTGGTATGATTTTCTTTATTTATTTAAGAAGCACTCATTTAACTAACTTAGGATTGTTAAAATAAAATTTTTAAATTTGTGTAACTTATTCCCAATAACAAAATAGATTATAATTTAATGTCCAATAACTGATACTTATGAACCCTGTAACATAGTTAAGGTTTTCCGGCTGTCTTTCAAATAATAGAAAGATCATTCGGTATCAGGTTGTGGGGTAAACCAAAATAGTTAACGCCTTTTATAGACAATGGTGCCACAGCTTCAGGGGTAAATACAAGCATTTTAACTTACCTAATAATAATAGGTAAAATTTGTGAAGAAAGCTATTTAAGAAAGTCAGGAAAATGATTGTTAATATTGAAGGAAACCATGTTTATTGAAATATGAGAGAAGCAGTTAATGCAAAATAAACTAAAAGAACTTCAAACACAAAGTCTCATAATAAATAAAAATGTATATTTAAATATTTTTAATATTCATAATACTTTAGACCAATCTTTAAGTAGTAAAATTATACACCATACTAAATTATAGGAACTAAGAAGGGAAGAGATTAATATATAAATGAAGGAAATTGAATAACAAATAATATTAGAATAACCCTTTAATGCATTTCCAAGTTTTTAAAAGAGAAAATGCTATGCATACAATAACCTAATTGATCAGTTTTAATCATAAGAATGGTATTAGTTTCATTTAATAATATAAATTGGAAATGGTAAATATTTTGTTTCAAAGGAATTTTTAATATATACATGGTGGAAAAATGATGGTTTTTATTAATATTTCATAGTTAGAGTTTTGTACAGAGGATTGTTTTATGTTTTATAAAACTAGAAGCAAAAAGGAGCTTTTTTCTCTTAAAAGATGTAATAGGAATTATATATTTAGAGAGAAAATTTAAATTAAATTTTCTTTAATTTTAAATAATTTCCACTCTTAAACTAATGCTTATTTCGGAAAAGTGATAAGAAGCATACAGTTTAATTTTTTAAATCTATGAGATACACAAATTTAAAAACAATCATGAAAAATTTATAAATCAGTTATTGTTTTGGGAAATCTTTTAGCCAGTACTAATTACGTGGCGTGAAACCTACTGGAACGATTGGGTGCTGTAACACAGCATTTCCATGCCTGTCAAAGGCACAACGCAATAAAGGCTTTAAGATTGTAAAGTATCATTTTAGGGTCACTTTGTAGTGTGTCATGAAGAAGAAGGTAGGAATTTAGTGCAAGACTAACAAAAAGTAGGCAGTTAGCAGCCACATTCATTTTTTATAACAAAAGGAATTTTAGATGAGCTTCTCCTAAGTGTGTATTAACTTCAAAACATTTGTATAAAGAATTTCATATTTCAGAATTGATCAAAGCAAAACTCGCGATTTACTAATGGAAATGTTATGAGTGAGTGAAAGCTATTAAATGTGTAACTGTCACAGAAGATAACCTTTATCTTCTATGAAGGATCAAAGCTGATTTAGTTTAAAGATTTATACTATGAAGAAAACTGATGTCAGCAATAGAGTTTGTTTAATTCACAAAAACGCAGTGTAATATGATTTTGTCTGGTGAACCTCATTTGAAACTACCATTCACTAACTGTTACTCCTGACAGTCACAAATGTTTGTAGTCAGGTTTACTAGGAAGGTGGTACCTGCTTGTATTTAGGAAGAACTCCGTTAAAAATAGACTTACTATATTAAGAAAATCCTGCGTAGGCACAATAAGGAGTCAACAACCAATATAAACAATAACAACGGCCACATGCAAGCAATTTAGGTAAGATAGTTCATAAATAGTAATCAAATTATATCTAACTTTAAACACAATCACTATATTTTATTTTGCACATTGATATTCTCTATGTACTGAGAAGATTTAAAGCCAATATCACAGCAGCAAATAAATATATTCTAAATGCACAGTCCTATGATTTATCAGAAACTGCCTTACATCTATAATTTCATTAAAACTGTTTAGAAAGAACCTTATCATATAACAGTTATATAGCAAATAACTACTATTGCTATTGTCTTGATAATAATACACTTTAAGCGAAGCAACAGTGTAAGAAAATATAAGTTTTAGAAAGTGTGAATCTTAGTTGAACCCTTTTCTCCACATTATATCCACAAGTAAGGCAGAAAATTACAAGTATTTTCATATGTAATATGTATAGGCATAAAATTTTATTTAAAGAGATTTTGTACAGATTGCACCATGTGTGGTGGTAATGATGAAACACTTGTTTATCAAAGAAGGTCATTCAGTTTTGAGGATAACCTGAATTTTGCTACGGCTATATATTGTTAGTAAAAATCCACTTATTGTACATTAAAATATCCCATATAGGCAGAACAGAAATTTGTTTTTTAGACAAATAAAGATGGTAAATTTTGGAAAAAGTTGAGGTAATTGGTAAAAAATACATTTGTATGAAACAAAAAAATTCTCAGATTAAGTGTTTAATATTAGTTTCTCTGTTATATCAGAATATAA
This sequence comes from Vandiemenella viatica, assembly GCA_031002005.1. Classification (NCBI taxonomy): domain Eukaryota; kingdom Metazoa; phylum Arthropoda; class Insecta; order Orthoptera; family Morabidae; genus Vandiemenella; species Vandiemenella viatica. Next base: position 70,872,399 of record CM061921.1, on the reverse strand, counting down.
GTGGTAAAGGTGGAATTGTAGTAACTTCCTTGTTGAGTGACATCAGGAGTCAGATGACAGACAAGGGACAGGTGCAAATATGAAATAATAAAGAATGATTTTAGGAGTGAAAATAAAAAATACTAGAAGTTAGCATGAATTTTTCTAAGAAACATAGCGTTTACTGATGACAAACTGAGTTGTAGTTAGTGAGAAATAAATTCAAGAAAATTTAATTTTAACGTCATATGGACGGGAAAAGAGAACTAGATTCAGTTTCCTAAAAATAACTTCTAAAGTAGAAAGAAAACAGTACAGTAACATAAGTCTAAGATTAAAATAAATTTCAAGTAATTAAATGATACCAAAATATTCAAGGGGAACTAAGATCTTCAAAGTACTGCATGATTATCTGATTCGAAACTTTAGGATTTAGTAGTAATTAAATAGAGCAAATTAGGACCAGGGATGTAATAGAACAAAATACTCAAAAAAATAGGGGCTACAACATACACTGATCAATCAGAACATTATGAGCACCTACCTAATAGCCAGTATGTCCACCTGTGGCATGGATAACAGCAGAAGCATCAGCAATGAGGTAATAATAGGTCGCTAGATGGAGCTGGCACCAAATCTGCACACACATGTCACCTAATTCCCGTAAATTTCAGGGAGGGTGCCATGAGCTCTGACGCCACATTCCATCGCTTCCCAGATGTGTTAGATCCAGTTCAGATCAGGAGAGTTGGGGGCAGGCACATCAACTGCAACTTGCCACTGTATTCCTCAAACCACTCCATACTGCTGGCCTTGTGACATGGCACATTATCTTGTTGAAAATTGCCACTGCTGTTGGGAAACATGGTTGTCATGAATGGGTGTACATGGTCTGCAACCAGTGTACAATACCTATTGGCCATAATGGTGCCTTACACGAGTTCCACTGGATCCATGGATGCCCATGTGAATACTCCCCAGAGCAAAACTGAGCAGCCGCCAGCTTGTCTCCATCTCACAGTACAGGTGTCAAGAAGCTCTTCCCATGGAAAATGACGGATTCGCACTCTCCCATCAGCATGGTGATGAAGGTATCGGGATTCATCAGACTATGCAATGCTCTGTCGCTGCGCCATCATCCGGTGATGATGGTCACGTGCCAATTTCAGCCGTAGTTGCCAACCCATGTTGTTAACATTGGCACATGCATGGGTCATTGGCAGCAGAGGCACATCATTAGCAGTGTTCAGTGCACTGTGTGCTCAGACACACTTTTACTCTGCCCAACATTAAAGTCAGATGTTAGTTCCATCATAGTTCGCCGCCTATCCTGTTTTACCAATCTGCCTGGCCTACGATGTCCATCATCTGTAATGAGGGGTGGCCGTACAATCCCTCGATGTTTGAATGTGGTTTCACCTTGGTTTCGCGACATGTTGAAGACACTTACCACAGCACTCCTCGAACACTCAACAAGTCATGCAGTTTCCCAAATGCTCATGCAGATCCTCAGTCAATGTCAGATAGATCGCACAACTTCCACATTCTAAACATCGATAGCACGCTCACTGGTAGCAGATGCATAGTAGGTGTGTCTGACAAGCAGTCATTCATCTTCAGGTGACACTGCTATCATTTGGATGGGTTGTCAGTTATAATATTCTGGTTAATCAGTGCAATATGATGCAATACTGGCCTCAATTACTGCAGCAAGCATTTGGAACAAGCTGCTAAAGAAGGTTAAACCAAACGAGCTACTTCAGCGTATGCAGCAAGGAATTCTGCTCAGAATAACTGGGGCTTGGAGAACAACATCCACAGATACACTAACACCTATACGGAAACGGGGAGCATTATACTGGATAAAAAGAGGAAGGTGTTACCAGGCCATGGAAATATTTGGAAGGATGATAGAAATAAAAAAAAAGATTTTTGGGACGTATTGATTAACGAATGACAACAAACACAGATCACTCTTTGACAGGAGTCCTTGCATGAAAGTGAGAATTAACGTGATTCACCTACAATCATCTTTAAGGCTCATAAGTTACATATCTGCACACAGTCCATACAACAGTTGCTTAGAACGGAAAGGCCTTAAAGAAAAAAAATAGTTGCAACTCTGGTGAAGTAAATACTCCTGAGCACGTGGGTTATGGAAACAAACTGAAGAATCAAGAGCGCAACTACAACTTCAAAATCTACGATTATACAATATACTATGTGATGCTGGGCTCTGGCACTTGTTGGATAAAACTGCTAATCCAGAATCATTTAGCGAGGAGACAAAATATGTTGAAAAAAAATTGGTTGAGCGTGAAAAACGCCACGAGCAGGTAGCATCAGATAGAGAAAGAAGAGCAGGAGAGGATGAAATTCAAGAGGAATAAAAACAATCAAACTACAATTACAAGAACTACCCTTGACTGAGTGTGTTCTTGCACCAGGAAAACAGTTAAAGTACCTTTCATCACCGTGCCTCTGAAAACTTCAGACACCTTCTCCAAGGGTTAAGGGGAAGCCTACTCTGATTTCAGGAGGAAACTCCTAATGTGGGAGTGGGTGGTTTCAAGGACAGTACCATAGAAGTATAATATCACTATGTGGAACATTAAGCTGGCTGAGGGTGAATGGTGGTAATCATATCAGCAGTCGACCTGCAGCATCAACAGTGATAGCCCCTTTGTCCAGGCATCGCACAAAATGTACCAAAAAAATTTTGATGAGGATTCCAAAATTTAAAAGCTTATGGTATAGTTTAAAATCTGAGGTATATCTTTTGACGTTAAGTGATCGTGTCGCGGGTTCGGGTATAGGGTATAGATTTGAAGCCTTTATTCAAACTCATCGTAGTTCCGAATCTCATCCAATCGTACCAGCGAGCCAGATCTCACGCTGTAGCAGTGTTATCTATTGTAACCGAGCACGGATACCTCAGGTTGGGCACGTAGCGAGTCTCTGCTACCCACGCCTGTAACTCAGTACCTAGCTTACTACTGCGTTACGCCAGTTTCTTATCGCAAGGCTACGCCTCGCTGAAATTACAGCAGCCTGTATGCCGCAGCAGTTTCCCGAATGTGTGGGAGTTCTTACTAGAGGGAACCCACGGCATATAGGATAGCTTTGCTAAGCTTACGTCAGCCTGGAAACGACCACATAATGCAATCCCCCACTCCTCGCAGTATAACTCCGCCCTGACCATCTCCACTAAGTCCTAGTGAGCCAATTAACAGCGCCTTTTATCCGCACCAGAATCCTTGTTTCCTTGCAGACTAGTAGCTCTCTGCTCTAGTGAGTCCAACATCCACCACGGACTCGACAGTCAGTCCAAGTTCCGCCTTGGACTCAGCAGTCCACTTTCATCTCACGACTCGACAACATCTAAGATCATCCATGGATGCATCGTTCACCACTATCATCCAGCAGGTACTTAAAGCTTGCTTGATCCACTTCTAGCGTGTTTGTCACCACAACAGTATGTCCATCGTAAGATAGGAATCTAATGATTCACCGACAGTCATTCATTTCGATAGGCTTTAATGTTCCTTGCCCTGTAATCTGTCCACCAATGGAATATCGTTATTATGTCAACCAATCAGTATAGCGTAATGTCAGTATGGAAGATCAATGAATATTAACCAATCAGCATAAAGTATTTCTAGTGACAAATCATTCCTTTGATCAATGTAGCCAATAGTGGAACATCTACGCCGATCTGTATTCAAGTGTAATAAACCAGTAGTTATTAACATGTATTGTTATCATTCCTAAGAGATAAGTCACCTCTCCATAGATAGAAATGTATGAGAATATTTATATAAATGTTTTAGTACTAATCACTGAAATTATGCAATACCTGCAGTTCTCAGTAGCTAAGGATCAGTTACTTTCTCGGCAATATGCCTACAGACTACCCTCTAACAGGGGTAGGTGGGTGCCCGAGACGGACAACCACGGCCTCCCTCTCTCCGCTCTGTCGTATTAAGTGTGAAATTAAAGGGCTTCCGCTCGGTCTATCACACCCACACAACAACTGGACAGTGAAGTAGTAGCTGATAAATTGGATTAACTTCCACAGGTGTTGTGTACCATCTTTTTAAAGTGGGTGACTTCTAATAAAAACCAGGTTGGAGCATAAACATATTTTGCTAGAGTAATTATTTTTTCACAAGGGGCATCCATGGAAACATAAAAGGTGGAGAATTGGATCAGCACTCTTGACTCTGTACAGAGATTAGTGTTTCCCCTCCGAGCTTTATTTGGAAAATGTAAGGAAGCAGGATGTCTCACAGATGACAAATAAGTAGTATCCTCTATATATGTATATATATTTTTTTAAAAACCTGCTGATATCATTGATAGGATTAAAAGTGGTGGAATATGCATTCTTTCTGAAATTGATGTATATCCTTTGCACCTGTTATTTGTACATCTACATCATTACGCTCGTAATTACAATAATGTGTGAAACAGAGAGTGTTTGCACTCATATAAAAGCCTTTTCCACCTCACGAGCATTAGCAATGTTTAAAGGTATACACCGAAAACCCAGAACATTCAACATGTGGCGAAAACAGTATGAGACCACGTCCAAACGTCGAGGGGTTGGGCGGACATCTCACATTACTTTGTAGGCTGGGCAGACTGGTAAAACAGTACAGGTGGCGAACTGTGGCGTATCTAACATCAGATTTTAATGTTGGGCAGAGTACAAGTGTGTCTGAACACACAATGCACTCAACACTCCTAACGATGAGGCCTCCCCAACCAATGACCGATGCATGTGCTAATATTGACCCCTTGCCGTACTTTGACGAGTCTGACTCGTGATAACAATTTTGGACCAAACATGGATATCATGAATCAGACTCTTGGAAACAATTGGGGCCAAAAATAGTGCTGCTATTTCTACGAATTTATCCATAGATCTACGGATTTTTATAAAAACTTAAGATTTTCGGATTTTGTTAAAATATCTACGGATTTTTGCTATTTTTTATTATCTGTTGATTTTTCCTTATATTCATGTTTTGTTAAACTTTGAGGGTATAGTGTTACTGTATTACATAATTGTCAATAATTGTTAATCGTTTCCTTGCAACAGCATGTGTGAACGAACGATTGAAATAAAGCTTGTATTTTGTTTGATTATAGATTTTATAGATCTTAAATACAGAACTATCGCGCACTCTTTATGCACGGTGACATGCTCGTTGGCACGGCTTGCAAAACAGTGCCTTCTGAGAAGTCTTAACCAGTATCCCAGAGTCAAAGTGTTCGCAGTATTTAACATTTCCTGTTACTGAAGATATGCTAAATTTAATGTTAACAAAGAAAACAGATAATATATATTCCCCGCCACCCCCCTCCCCCCCCCCCAATAAAAAGAGTAGGCACAGCAGCAGCAGCGACGAAAGTGACTATGTGACATGTTCAGACATATTTCTTACTTTCAGTGTAGAATATTATTTTGTATTTGGAATTTTAGAGACCTTCAAATAGAAAGTATTCTTAATTTTGACTCTCTCTTCAATAATTATTGTTTTAGTCTTTTAGTCTGCGAGTCTCCGGATTTTTGTACGCAATCTATGGAAATTTTAGAGGCCATCTACGGATATTCAAAGCCAAGAGTCTGGCAGCACTGGCCAAAAGTGAGACTCGTGGAACTAAGTGTTGACCAAATGTAAACCACAATGCTTGCAAAAGTACCACAGTACGCCGGAATACTAATTTTTAGAATTGTTATTATTTTCCTATTAAATATTCGTGCAAGGGGACCATTTATTATTGTAATTAAATTTTTTGTTGACAATATTTACTTTTAGGCGTCACATTATTACATTCCTTCTGAAGAAGTCACACCTGAAGAGGCCCAGGAAGATTATAATTTCTATAAAAGCATTGTTTGTTTATAAATTAGGTTTGAAACTGTTATTTCTTGTTTAAAATGCAGGATTTATATTACTAATATTTGAAGTATTGATTGAGATATTGTATAAAAAAGGAACAAGGATTAAATTAGTGCTGACATCCACAAGAACAGTATTGCTTGGAACAAGTATGCTTATTGCTATATAACAGGTGTCCGTACGTCCTCTTCTATTGCGATTGTCTCGCGCATCACGCTGCCCGTTTAGCGCGAGTCCCCAACCGGTCGGGCACGGATTTTGTCGAGCTAAATGTACGGCAAGGGGTTAACACCATGACTTCGGCAACTGCTACTGAAATGGGCATGTGACCATCGTCTCTGAACTTTGGCACAGTGGCATGGTCTGATAAGAACCGATACCTTCTCCATCATGCCGATGGGAGTGTGCGAATCCTTCGTTTTCCAGAGGAACAGCTTCTTGACACCTGCATGCGGGATAGAGACAAGCTGGCGGCGGCTCAATTATGCTCTGTGGGACATCCATGAGTCCAGTGGAGCTTGTGAAAGGCACCATGATGGCCAATATGTATCGTACACTGGTTGCATACCATTTACAACCCTTCATGGTGACAATGTTTTCCAATGGATGTGGCATTTTTCAACAAGATAATGCGCCATATCACAACGCCAGCAGTGTTAAGGAGTGGTTCGAGGAACACAGTGGCGCGTTGCAATTGGTGTGCTGGCCCCCCAGCTCTGTAGATCTGAACCGCAACATCTGTGTTGCGATTGAATATGGTGTCAGAACTCATGGCCCCGCTCCCCGAAATTTACTCGAATTAGGTGATTTGTGTGTGCAGATGTGGTGCCAACTCTCTCCAGGGACATACTAAAGCCTCATTGCCACTGTTATCCGTGCCAAAGGTGGACGTACCGGCTATTAGGTGGGTGGTCATAATCATCTGACTGATCAGTGTGTGTTTTTAGCACTGAAATGCAAAATAAAAGCAAGTTAATGAATGGATACTGAGTGAAGAATTAGGGGCACTGCTTGGAAGGCCAGAGAAGACTATGACCACAAAATTGTATTGATTTTAGGCACAAAGGCGTGAACTGTATTAATTACAGACAGTGGTGTTAAAAGCTGGAATCAGATGACGAGAAATTATCTCATACAATGAAAGGTTTTGATGTGAACCTGCGCATCAAAGCTATGGAAAGCTATGGAAATCGATATCAGGACATTAGTTTCATAGCGATCGAACCAGAATGGGTCTAGAAGACTATCTATCTCGAACTTGTTTGGAATTACTTGCAGGTGTTGACAAGTTGTGAAATCCGTATCAACCCATCATCTCATGTCACAGTGTGTTAGCCTAAATAATTGAGATGCGAAAGCAGTATAGCGTACTAAATATAACTCTCTAAAATTCTCATCTAGAGTACTGTTCTGCTATGTGTGGTCAACATATGACTTTATTGACACCTCTTTCCGTGAAACGAAAAGTGATGGTAAGAAGTAAGCTAGTTGTTACTTCCTCCTGACAGACCTAAAAACAGCAAAGTCATAGCTCATACTTATTAATTTTTACTTTGATTTCATACACCCATTTAATTTCATTTTAACATCTCCACAATAAGCTGTCTGGTAACTTAGTTGTATCTGAAAAACATGCAGTATAAGCTCAGGAAATAAACAGCAAAATTTATGTCAAAATTTTTTTATTTCTTTGGACTTAAGGGCAGAAATATAAAATGGGTTGTTTAGTTTATATGAAAATTACTGATTTTATGCGTAAGAGAATGAGCAGTTATCACTTGTAGAAAATAACTTAGGTATTGAAATTAACCCCTCAAATAGTGAAACATTACATGTAAAAAAAAAAAAAAAAAAAAAAATGATTTCAGGCAACGTTTTTCACTATGCTAGTGAGGGAAAACTGAATAATAATATGTGTTGCTCGATCTATGGGTGATGGATGGAATATTTTAATTATAGGCTACGAATTTTGAAGGGAATTATGGAGTATTGCTATACTATCGCAAGGGATTGATTTATTATGTGCACAGTAGTAACATGGTGATATGGGAAGAGAAATGTACTGTAAGGGATGTAAATTACTGACTTAAGGCATAAAGGAATGGGCAGTTATCACTTGTAGTCAGTGAAGTGAGAACTGAAATAAGCTAACGGGAAATAACCTTTCTAAGTGAAACTTTACATGTAAAAAATTATTTAAGGTATCATTTTTTTCTATGTTAGTGATGGAAGACTGAAAAATAATATCTTTTGCTAGATCTATTGGCATTATATGGAATATTTAAGTCCAAGCCTACAAATTTTGAAGGAGTAACATATATGGAGTATTACTGTACTGTATCATAAGAGATTGATTAATTAATAGTATGTGCACTTTAATAATATGGTGACGGGAACAGAAATGTTATGTAAGTGATACCAGCTAAGAAGCAATTTTTTGTATGTTAGTAGCAACGAAATGGTTCTCGCTTAGTCAAATGCGAGAATATTTCACGAATATACCACAAAAGAGCTTCTGAAAGATATCCTCCTCGAAGTTCTACCATTTCAAATAGCTTAGTTACCGTAGTTTTTTTCATTTAGGACCTTAACATTTTATAAACAAAAAAGTTATGCTTTTTAATCTTCTGTATCACTGTTTTTATTCATTTAGAATGCCTTATCTGGTTTTATACGCTCTTGGTATGGTAACAAAAGCATTAATTTTCGTTTGGAAACTATATACTGTTGACGAGGAATTTGGATACATCATGAGTTTCTTAGTCGTTAGCCCTACCTGTAACAATTGATATGTCATAACTTTTTTATGTCATAATATCATCTCCTGTATCGTTTTTTTATTATTATTATTTCAGACAACGATATTAGCTGAGATTGTGATGATCTAGGAATCTGCTGGAAACACACAAATTGTGTGTGTAAAAATAAAGAGCCAAGTATATCTAAGGAACAAGCACCAATGCCTGTATTCCCTATTTCTGATTTTTTTCGAAACTTGTTATACAAAAATCAGGATGGCTGGTTGGATATTCGACCTTTGACTGTAGGATATTATTCATTTAAAGATCAGTTAACCTCTTCTTCAACAAAATCAATTTCCTAATGTGCATCATTGGAGACTGAAATATTTTTGAGACACCAACTACATACTTTTGTGTCTGAAATAGCCAAAGTTGCCTGGAGCAGTGCTCGCTTTGCGATCAATCTCTCAGAGGTATTTGTGGATCGCTAATGACTGACTTCCTGTACCAACTCGCTTGTTAGGCCGCTTTCCTTTACCGATTTAATAATAGTGCACACACCTGAACAAACAGGACAACAGAAATACCAAGACGTATAGGTTATGACGAAAATCGTGGTCTTACTTTCATTATGGTGAATGGAGTTCCTTGTCGATCTAAATGGCTGCCTACTGGCAAAAACACAAGGTGAGCTGTTGTACGGAGTAATGGAGTTAACTCACAACCTGCATTCCTTTTCGATTGCTAATCGAAGCTAGAAGCCCATGGCTAAGACGGAAATATTCAATACCAGAGCAAACAATCGCCGCATTCCTTTACCACTTTCCCCTAGAGCGCGCTGTAGAAATAATGGGCCGCAAACCAGATGCTGATGTTACGCATGCGCACTTGATACATTTATGTAGAAACTTGGCTTATTAGCCTGGTGCAATGGCTTCATAAGAGACATAAACTGTGACTGGGGCTATAAAGTCATTGGCTACTCCCCTCCATTTTCCTATTGGCGCATTTAAATCGCCCACCATTTCCACCACGACCCGCTGAATTCAGAGCCCACGCCAGTGACGTCACTTCTGGTGTAGACCTCCGATTGGCACTGTAATACCAAGTGTGGGAATGGTATAGAGTCATCCTTCTTCCAATACCCACCCTGCATTTAACTTGTGGCTCAGGCTTTTGTATTAGTCACAAATGAATCTTCCTTTACATATACCCTCTGATACTATTACTTGTGATTCCTTAGAGTTAGTAGCAAATTATATTATGGATGTGTATTCAATTGCTTCAATCTGTTACATTTGTAATGTCTCTCTTCCTCATCAATAGATAAACAAATCTCGATTGAAATGGATACTATTTCATTGCTGATCGACAACTTAGCCCTCACCCTTTATGGCCATTGTGATCTATGTCCTTGAGTATGCATATGCCATAAGTTTCTTCCCCATTACTCGATTTTGCTTATTCATCCTCCTATTTTTTAAGCCATCAAGGCTATTTCATTTTATATCCCCAGAACTAATACCCATAGTAATACATCCTTATCTTTTATGAATATAAGACAATTATTAGTAGTAGATTTAACCATGTATAAATGCAGCATCAATATCTCCCTCTCCATTTCTGATGCATATTGTTAAGCTCCGGAAAGGTCGAATTGTATTCCACTCAACCGTTTAAAACATTTGAATTATGCATATAACACAGGAAATTCGACATACAGCTGTAAGACGTTAGTATCATTAGCACTGAAAGCAGACTGGTAGCTTAATGGTTAAAGATAAAGCCATTCAGAGCCCTGTGACTAGATGAGTAATTTTCAGGGCACTTTAGAGCTTCACCTCTGTTGAAGATTTGCATTGTTCTTATTAAAGACTCTAGGACGCTTAATGATTTGTGGCTCACTTCAAACTATACATTGCACTTTTACACGTTTTGTTTTAAATCTAACTCTAGTTTTTTAGTAAATAATCAATAAAGGTAAGTATTCAGTTTCAGATCACATTATATTCCTTACAGTAAAAAATGTCAGTTTGAAAAATAATTTATCTATCTAAAAAGCACTGAAACTATTACTTTATTTACAAAGACTTACATATAGCCAGCAGCCGAGAAAATCCTTCCTGCCTCCTCGTTTTTGAAAAACTTAACAACTTCCTGCACTTTTTTGAGATCATTATATCTGAGAATGACCTGAGTATGTGGATGAACCAGTATTGTGGTCACGCTTTGTGCTTGAATTGTGGCGTCCAGGTCTTTTGATCTACATCCGAGTTAAAAAAGTTGCTTCTGTGTGTTCAATTTCTTTCAGTAGTTTTCTTTTTGGGGGGGAGGCGGAGAGGTATAAAACGTCGACAACTGCCAATTGTGTGCTGTATGAAAAGTACAATTGCAGATACCAAGGCCGAACTTGAAAAGAAATATCTCAAATATAATTACGTATAGTTTAAAACAAAAACATTTTAACACATCATTTATTCGATACATTTTGAAATATCTGTCAATAGTTGCAATCTTCTTTTTGTACTGTTCATACTTCTTCCTCAGAAACAAGAGCAGGAACAGGCTATCCCGGATGCCATTGAATGGACGGTGTGTAACCAGCTGCAGATTATAGCTAATGTCGGCACCAATGCTGCTTGGCGACTTGGGTCAGAGGTTATCCTCTCTTCCTTCCGGTGGCTTGCTCAAAGGGTGAACACTGTGGCTGATGGCCGCAAGATTTCGGCTGAGTAAACTATCTGCAGCATTGTCGATATAATCGACTGTGGACATCTGGTTCAGAGCCGAGTCGAGGGTCTAAACCAGAGACTGCAGCGTTTCTGCGATAATCATGGATACAGATTCCTAGATCTTCGCCCTGGGGTCGAGTTGTGTAGGGTTCCCTTAGATAGGTCAGGTGTGCACTACACACGTGAAACGGCTACACGGGTGGTAGGGGCCGAGTGGAGTGCATTGGGGGATTTTTTAGGCTGAGGGAGGAAGACCCGAAACTGTACAGTTACCGGCAGCCCAATTCAATTCGGCACCATATGTTAGGAGTAGCGTAAATCAATCTCGACCGTTAAAAATACTTGTTACTAACTGTAGAAGTGTTTGTAATAAGCAGCCTGGGCATGAATGCGTTATTAGTAGCACAGAAGCAGATAACGTATTAGATACTGAAAGCTGGTTAAAACTAGATATAAGTTCAGCAGAAATTTTTAACAACAGCATGAACGTTTTCCGTTATGATAGGTTGCAGTCTAATGCAAAAGGTGTATTTATAGCTGTTAGCAAACACCTATCGTGTAACGAAATAGATATTGATACGATCTGTGCAATTCTATGGATTAGACTAATCGTACCTAGGACAAAACATGTAATAGGGTCTTTCTATCGTCCACCAGATGCAGATGTAACTATTGCTGAGGCCTTAAGGAATAATGTAAGTAATATAGTTCGTCAATGTCCGGATCATGCAATAATATTAGGAGGTAACTCCAACTTTCCATATATTGACTGGACTACTTACGTACACATTACTGGTGGCAGGGATAAAATATGCTGTGAAATTATTCTTGACCTTTTCACAGATCTTCATCTAGAGAAGCTCATCAATAGAACCAACGCGGTGCCTCAACGATAACGAAAACATTTTAGATGTTCTCAAATAGGCCTGAATTATTCACGGAAATTTCTACCACCACGGGGATAAGTGATCATAAAGCTGTAATTTCTACAATAAAATTAACAGCCGCGCGCAAAAAGAAAAAGGAAAGGTTTGTTTACAGGTTCGAAAAGGTCCCAAAGGAGAGTTTGAGACCGTTTTGAGGGATACCTTACCTTTATAGAAACAAGAGGTTTGATTGAAGAGATGTGGCTTCAATTCATTCGTTTATTCAGGGAAGGTATGGACTTACATATACCGAAAAGGACAATCAGGGATGGGAATGATCCCCCGTGGTATACACGTTAAGTTAAAAGGTTACTTAAAAAGCAATAGAAGTTACATTCACGTTCAAGAAGGACGATATACTGGAGTGTTTTTTGAAAATATAGGTGATACAAGAAGACATGTAAAAAATTCGATGCGCGAGGCCTTTAATAACTTTCGTTGCAATTCACTTACCAAGAGCCTCAACGAAAACACAAAGAAATTAGGTTGTATGTAAAAAAAAGTTAGTGGTAGTGACAATATGCCAGTTCTACTACAAGACGGTAGGTAAGTTGGTGACAGCCACGACAAGTCTATCGTATTTAACACAGAATTTAAATATTCTTTTACTTACGGAAACATGGAAATCATTCCCGCTTTTCCACGGCGTGCAGAATTTAAAATGGATCCAGTACAAATTGATAGTGTAGGTATTATAAAGCAATTAAAGCTCCTGAAGTGGGGCATAGCGCATGGTCCCGATGGTATACCAGTAAGAGTATTTTCGGAATACGTGGAAGAAATAGAACTATTTCTGACAAATATATTTCGTAAATATGTAGAAGAAAGAAAAGTACCTTCTGACTGGAAAATAGCGCAGGTGATTCCCGTTTTCAAGAAAGGAGAACGGAGAGATCCTAGGAATTATCAACCCATATCTCTAACATCTGTTTGCAGTAGAATTCTAGAGCATGCCATATGCACTAACGTTATGAAGTTTCTAGATGGAAACGAGTTACTTACAGCAAACTAACACCGATTTCGGATGAACAGATACAGTGAAATGCAACTGGCCCTATTTTCGCAATATGTAACGAAAGTTATCGATGCAGGATCACAAGTTGATGCTATTTTCTTGGATATTCAGAAAGCTTTTGACTCTGTACCACACAACCGACTTTTAGCGAAGATTCGAGCATACGGTATATCTGATCAAATTTGCTAATGGATACGCGATTTTCTAACTGGTAGGTCGCAGTAAGTTGGCGGGGAAGCCTAGATGTTACTTCGGGCGTTCCTCAAGGAAGAGTAATAGGACCACTTCTTTTCCTAATTTTTATAAGCCATCTCGGTGACAACGTTAATTGCAGGATGCGATTGTTGGTGATGCACTTATCTATAGGGAAGTGAGGTGCTCTGACGATTTCTTAGAAATTCAGCGCGATCTGGATGTTATTTCGGAATGGTGCCATAAATGGCAGCTGACACTTAACTGCAAAAATTTCAAGGCAATGCAAATAAGTAATAAAACGACTCCATTTGCTCACATGTATAAAGTTAACAATTCAGTTTTTGACACGGTGGATTCACTGAAGTATAACATAACTCGCAAATTTGAAATATTAATCTACTTTCCCTGTGGATAATTACCCTTTACCACTAAAAACTTTAACTACAGAAATTTAATCGAAAAAAAAAGGAATCCATTAATTTGTAATAAAATCTCACTTCTTCAAAAATTCCATCACACATAAATAATTTAATTTGTACAGTGGGCATTCACGAATGTAACTTTTACAACCCTTTTATCGTAGAGATTATAACATCCTAGAAACATTGCAAAATTATATTTTAATTGTTGTGCATACACATTAGAGAATTTTACTTTTTAAATACAGTTTATAACATTCAGAATTAATACCAACTAAATTCTGTTCTCCAGTACTGGATAGAAATTATGATTTAGTTTTTGGTATTGAAGAGACCCCAATCGCGTCTCCTCAAGCATGGCGGCCATACATTTAAAACTTCTCGCCATTGCAAATGCATGCAATTTAATATAAGTAATGGTCAAAAGGAAGTATACTACTTCATGCATCTGGCCATTTCTCCGTTATGATAGTATTAAGTATTGATATTATATATTTTTTTCTAATCATGCACTGTCAAATATACACTTATTAAAAAAAAATAATACGAATCCTCTCTTTCTAATGCCTCTCCACGCAGCTGCTGTAACACGTAAATCTAATAATTTTTGAATACGAATCAGCTTTCTCACACTTTCCCAGTCAATGTTATTACAAATTTATTTTATGTAATAACGGAAAACAATCAAAAACTTTCTAACAAAACATTTATTCATCCATAATTTTAGCACACATAAATAATTTATTTCTCTCGAGGTTCATTTATCTTTGGAATTCCGTGGAAACACGTACCGCACGAACGTGTGTATTTAAATTATAAATAAATATAGTTAATAGTTAGTTTTTGTTGTAATAGTTATTCGAAACTCAAAATTCTAATATATATTACTACTGTGAGCGTTAGTGAGTGTTTTTATTCGTGCAAAAAAAAAAGTTATTTGTGATTTAGTGCTTTGGTCTGTTCCCTGTTTATTTTCTGTGTTTGTTTACATTTTTGAATGCTAGGCTTAAGTTCAGATTTTTGTTATAGAGCGTAAATATATTTAGATAAAGCTTACTTGTGAATTAATTTAGCAGATTTTTTGTAACGTTAAGTTCAACAAATTTTATCTCTCGCTTTGTATACTTTGTTGTTGTTAGTTTCTTGAAATCATGAGTGAAAAGTGTGGACATTGCCGTAGATTTTTGAGTGTTGGAATTTTTTGCGAAGTGTGTGAGAAATTGTTTCATTGTGGACCGATTTGTAGTGGCGTCGAAGTTGGGGAAATTGTGGAGGTTCTCCCATAGTTCTGTAAAGATTGTTTCAAAAGTAGGAAGATATTGGAGTAGGAGGTAAGGATTAGTGCCCTTGAGGCTGAACTGATAGACGCTAGAAAGGAGTTGGATAGGCTGCGCAAGGAGGGAAACAGAGATGGATAGGAACTGGTGACAGGAAAAAGGGCAATTAGAACAAGAAGGGCTTCTGATTCATTTGTTGTTGGGGTGCAAAATAGGTTTGCCCTGTTGTCAGAGTTAGACAGGGATGAGCCTTCTGTAGGTTCAGGTAAAAAGCAGCAGACTTGTAGGAAAAGCTGTGTAGTTAAGTCTGGTAGGCAGGGATTAGGGAAAAAGAAAGTCTTGCTGCTAGGTAGTAGCCATGGACGAGGTGTTGGGCCATTGGTGCAGGAAACATTAGGATCAGGTTTCCAGGTTATGATTTTCTTCAAACCTAGTGCTAGTCTTGGTCAGGTTGTAGAAGATATAGGTTCTTTGTGTAAGGATTTCACAGATCAGGATCATGTAGTGATAGTGGGAGGAGCGGGAAATAGTTTGGGCAGGAATAATAGGTATAGTATCAGAGATGACCTGGAGAAAATAGCAGAAGCAACGTTCCACACTCAGGTCAGTATGATGTCGGTCTTGAGACGTTATAATCGACCACAGATGAACTCTGCTTTGAGGCAAGTGAATCTGGAACTGGAACGGTATCTTATGTCTGATATTGGCTCTGGCATGGGCTTGGTATCTGTAGATGCTATTGATAGGTGGGGTTATGTTAGGCATGGCCTACACCTCAATAGTAGAGGGAATGGGGTACTTTCAGATCTCATAGCAAAACAATTAATTGGGGCCACAAATTCACATGAAAAGATTCCTGTTGTTAATGGTGTTAGGGCAGCTCCTTTCTTAGATTAGGATCTTGTATTAGGCAGAAAGATTTAATAGAAATTAGTTTAAACAATAATGAGTTTTCAGATATCAAAATTAACAATTGTGTAGGGATTAATTTATTAGATCAGAATATCAGAGGGTTAACAAACAAAGTGGATGAATTGCTAGTACACGTAAATGAATTAAATGATATCAATAGAATTGATGTTTTATGCTTATCTGAACACCACATAACTACAGGAATAGATATGTCAAATGTAACTGACTTTAATTTAGCTTCTCATCATTGTAGAACGAACCTGGAGAAAGGAGGAGTTGTCACTTAAGTTAGAAATGGTTATAGTTTTGAGGGACCGAGCGTGGTGGTGTAACAGATAGCGTTCTGACCTCGCATTCGGGAGGACGGCGGTTCGAATCCCCGTCCGGGCATCCAGATTTGGGTTTTCCATGGTTTCCCAAATCACACCAGGCAAATACCGGGATGCTTCCTTCAAAGGGCCATGGCAGAATTTCTTCCCATTCCTTGCCCCCATCCTTTCCCGTCTCTAAAGACGTCGCTGATGAGAGACGTAAAGCAGTTAAAAAAAAAAAATGTTTTGAGGATATAAGTATTAGCAAGTATTGTGTTGATCAACATTTTGAAGCTTGTGCTACATGGCTATATTTCAATAATGGAATTTTCATAATAGTAACAGTATACAGAGCACCATCGCGAAACTTTTCTATTTTTATGAACCTGTTTGAACTCTTATTAACATTTTTAAACAGAAAAGAAGTCAACATAGTCATATATGGTGATTTTAATGTAGATTTTCTAAATAACATACCCTGTAAAGTCATGTTAGAATCATTAGTCAGTTCATTCAATTTAACTCAGGTAGTTAATTTTCAGACTAGAATAATGAATAATAGTCACTCAGCTATAGACAATGTTTTCCTAGATACCTCAAAATTCAGTTATAGCAACAAGCCATGCATCAATACACTTTTGGATCACCATGCCCAGTTATTAACCATCAACACTTCAATAGGAACTAGCACTAAGAGCAATGTTTTTAAACTTCTGCGTGTACTAAATGATGAGTCAGTAACTTGTTTTAGAAAGTGCCTCAATACCACAAACTGGGAACAGGTTTACAGTGCTCAAGGTATGGATGAAAAATAAAACATTTTTAGTGGCATCGTATTAAATTACTTTGAAAGTTGTTTCCCCTTGAAAAAGTGTCGTGCTTCTCGAAAAGAACAACAACCTTGGATAACTATTGGAATTAGAACATCATGAATTTATAGAAGGAAGTTATATATTGCCTCTAGGAACAGTGAGAATGATAAAGTTAAAATACATTACAAACAGTAATGCAAAATACTGAAAAAGGTTACTAAAGAATCTAAATGTATGTACTACAAACATAAAATTCATGATTCTGAAAACAAAATTAAGACAATATGGGACATTGTAAAAAACGAATAGGAAAAAATGTAATCAAACAAGTAATGATATTTTTATCAAAGAAAATTCAGTAGAATCTAATTTTTCATTTGCTGATATATTTAATAAACGTTTTTTATCTGTTGCTGATAAATTGACTGCTAATAGCTCAGTGACACCGAGAATGGATTTTGTCAAAACAGGCTTCCAAGAAAAATTTAATTCTATGTCTGTAAAATTAGCTACTCCAGAAGAAATAAGATAAATTATCGGATCCCTTAAGAGAAAATACTCAAGTGGTTATAATGGGATTTCCAGCAGATTAATTAAATTGTGCTCCGCAGAATTAAGTAATATACTAAGTTATCTGTTTAATATATCTTTACTTGCGGGTACTTTTCCAGAAAGGCTTAAGTATCCTGTAGTTAAACCACTCTATAAAAATGGAGATAAGGCCGCTGTATCAAATTACCGACCTATTTCATTACTAATAGCCTTCTCCAAAGTTTTTGAGAAAGCAATGTACAATAGAGTTTATGAACACCATAAAAATAATAATATTTTAACTAAATCACAATTTGGTTTTCAAAAGGGTCATTCAACCGAACAAGCTATATTTGCATTCACTGACAATATTTTAGAAGGAATAAATGATAAATTAATTCCTGTGGGAATATTTTGTGACTTATCTAAAGCATTTGACTGTGTATATCATAAAATTCTGATACAGAAACTAAAGTATTATGGTATAGATGGCATTGTTAACAAATATCTTATTTCTTACCTTCTAAATAGAAAACAGAAATTGTCAATGGAGAATTTTAAGGCTGCCTTAAGAGGTCCACTGTTTTCTGAGTGGAAATTAATCAGATGTGGATTACCTCAGGGTTCTATATTGGGGCCACTATTGTTTCTAATATATATAAATGATCCACCCTGTGTTTCATCTAAAAACTCAGAATTTGTTCAATTTGCAGATGACACAAATATAGGAATTGAAAACACTCCAGATTTATCTACAGAATATATTTCAAATTATATCTTTGAACTGATTAATAAATGGTTTACAGCTAATGGCTTGTCTTTAAACTTTAATAAAACTCAGTACATGCAATTCAGTATATCACACAGATTAACACCTGACATAGACATAAAATTTGCAGGCCAGTCAATTCAAGAGGTAGAGAGTGTGAAATTTCTAGGTTTATATATTGATCAAAATTTAAATTGGCTGGTACATGTTTCTGTCTTACTAAAGCGATTGGGAGCAGCCACATTTGCAATTCGTACAATTTCAGCTTTAGGTGATCTCTGTATGAGGCAGCTAGTTTATTTTGCTTATTTTCACTCCTTATTGTCATATGGAATAATATTCTGGGGCAATTCTACCCATAGAGACAAAGTGTTCAGAGTCCAAAAGCGTGTAATAAGAATTATGTATGAGGTTAGCAATAGAACTTCATGTAGAGAGCTGTTCAAGAAGTTAGGGATTTTAACATTAGCGTCTGAGTATATATACATACTAATGTCTTTTGTAGTCACTAATTATACTTTGTTTGAAACAAATAGTAAAATACACAATTATGGCACTAGAAGTAAAAAAGATCTTCACAAGAATTACAAGTCATTGTCATTTGTTCAAAAAGGGGTCCGATATTCAGGGATACATATCTTCAATAAGCTCCCAATATATATTAAATGTCTAGCAGATGATAAGAATAAATTCAGGGAAAAATTGAAATAATTTTTAATTGATAAATCCTTCTACTCTGTTGAAGAATTTATTTCTAAGGTATCTAAAAAATAGCTGCCAGTAGCTTGTGTAAATATAGTTAACATATTTAATTTACCATGTATACTAAGGCTGTACGTCTCCTGGTGTATGTATTTAGTTTGTTACTCAATTCTTTACATTACCAGGAATGCTATGACTGTACATCTTGTGGTGTATGTGTTATTCTGTTATGGATTTTTTTTAAAAAAATGTACCATGTATGCTATTACTGTACATCTACTGGTGTACTTACAATTTTGTTATGCAACAGTTTATCAGTAGATTGACAACTTTCCACATCCCACAGAGCCAGTCTCTTATATTGGGATCAATGGAAAATGAAAGTATTGTATTGGGGTAAATATAAAATATTTTAAGTATTGAAGAGTCCCTAATCCTTCATCCTCAAGTATGGAGGACATATATTTACTTTTTCTCGACTCTGCAAGTGCATTAAAATGAGTAAAAGTAAGGGCTACAAGGGAGTGAACTACACCATACAGTCAGCCATTTTCCCATTATTATATAGCTAAGTATTTGTACAATAAATATTTGCACATAAATCTATTATAAAAAAAATTAGTTACCTCCTACCAATTCTTCCTTCCAAATGATTTCCCACCCAGTCGCTATAAAACATAACTCACAAATTTCAAATACAAATCTACTTTCCCTGTGGATAAACCCCCTTTCCCATTAAAAAATGTTCTTCAAAAATTTAATCGAAAAACGGAATTGATTCAAATAATTTATAATAAAATCTCACTTCATCAAAAATTTCATCACACATAAATAATTCACGAATGCCAAATTTACAACCCTTTTATCGTACAGTTTATAACATCTAGGAAACATACCAAAATTATATGTTATATGTTGTGTTATAAATTAGACACCTATAGTTTTTAATTACAGTTTATAACATTCAGAATTTATACAAACTAAATTCTGTTCTCCATATAACGAAGAGAAATTATGATTTAGTTTTTGGTATCGACGAGGCCACAATCCCGTCACATAGAACATGGTGGCCATCCATTTAAAACTTCTCGCCATTGTAAATGCATGAAAGTTAGTATAACTAATGGTAAAATGGAAGTATACTACTTCAGGCATCTAGCCATTTCTCCATTAGTAAAGTATTAATTATTCATATTATATATTTTGGTATAATCGTGTATTATGAAATATGCAGTTGTACAAAAGTAACACGAATCTTCTCATTCTAATGCCTTTCCATCGAGCTGCTGTAAAACGTATATCTAAAGGCCGCCACACACGGACGAGCCAACAGGCCAAATGTCCTCGCGCCGATCCAAAACTCGTCGTGTGTGGGGCGGCCTTTAGACTACCCCCACCACGACTGGAGTGGGATAACCCACGCAACGAAAAGTGGGTACTAATTTGCAGACACTTTGGCTTAAATATCTCAGCTTTCCAAATTCACATCAAAATGAAACTTGCCTTATTTTACTCGCGGGACCACGGACTGTACATTAAGCGAAACTCGGTCAAAATCTGACAAATATTTATTTTTCTTAATCCTGTTCACAATTTTCAGACAGACACAAATTAAAAAAATACAGCTCATTTCTTTCCTGTACTACCCGAACTCATTTTTTAAAGGATATCTCATATGTGCAGACTTTCCCGTTTATAGTTTTATTATATCTATAGATTAAACCCAATAGTTAGTTTAGAAAGGCTAATAAATTCATAGAATTTCATCTGTTCGTCGTTTTCACCCTAGTTCTTTCATTCTTGTACACAGGTATTTTTTTAAAAAAAATCAATAATAATAGCGAATTAGTGCAACACCAAAAACAATTCTGAAAAATCGAAAATATGAGCTTTGGCCGCGGCTTCAAATAAAGAGTTTTTATCTCACAGAGATAGGTTCTATTTGGAAGGGTTTAAGTCACAATGGTGTAGGTCAGTCACATTTTTAATTAAAAAAAAAAGACACCGAAACCATATGCAGATAAATCAATCTCTCAATCTGTTAGTAAAAAATATGAAGCAAGTCAGATTTTCATTCAGCTTCCAACAGGAGGAACTGAAACTTCAACTGATGAACGAAATACGTGCTTTATTTATCAACAAAGTGGTATAAGTCAGACTTAAATCATTGTGTTTGTAAACGCATCCTGCGTGCTCACTGTGTAAACGTATCCTATATGCTAACTTACAGCGCACTTCCGAATATGCTTTCTAAAGATATAATTGATTCTAAAGAAACAATTCAAGATCTTCTTTCTTACAATTCAAGTTAAATTACGCAATCACACTATATATCAGTTTTGGTTATAAATACACCGGTGTAAGTCATACACAGTAGTATATTCGTTCAGTTTTTTAATAAACACTAGTTTCAGTCATTTTTGTCAGCAGTAAAATGTAACCATTTTATAGACTTTATTCAATTATAACCTTGGTGGTAAATTTGATTCCAGGTGAAATCACTAAAATGAATATATTAAAACATCTATGTTCCAGAATTTATTACAATATCTTTTGCATTATGTTAATTTCCATAAAGCAAGGAAAATTGACTTACACCACCGCATTTTGTATTTTATACGTTCTTACTAGTTTTCTTCGTTTATGACAATTGTTTTTAAGAATTAATTTAAGAAGCATTTAATTTTTGTCCTGTAAAATAAAATTAAAAGCGAAAAAAATAGTTTTAAATGACTGCTGATTTTTTAAAAAAAACTTTCCATAACCTAGCGAAAAAAAAGGCCTTCGGTCTGTACGATCATTTAGCCAGCTCCAGTTTATATTGTACTAAATATTGTATTTGGCTTCTTTCATGTAATTTTGGGACACATTTTCGAAGACAAAAAAAAAAAAAAACACTAAAATAAAACCAAACAAGCCCCAGGGCGGAGTCGAATAGGTAACCCTTAAAATGCCGAGCAATCGTGCTAGCTCTTACACTGCCAGAGCCGGACTGGCGAAATTTGTAGGCACGCACTGGCTTGGCGCGGCTCTGTCGTGTGTGACCCCCTGGTTTGAACCGAGTCTAAATGGAATGGTGCGAAATGTCCTAGCGCCAGATGGACTGCTCGTGTGTGGCGGCCTTAAAATTTTATCAACATGAATCCACTTTCTCACACATTCCCAGTCAATGTTATTTCAATTTTATTTTATGGAATAATTGAAAACATTCAAAAACTTTCTAATGAAATTTCTCTTCATTCATAATTCCAGCACATTTAAATAAATAATTCTCATGGTGGAAATGCAGGAATGTCAATTTTCCAACTCCTTTTAGTTTAGTTTCTAAAATCTATGCAACATATCAATATTATATTTTATATGCTGAAATTATGCATTACACATCTATACATTTCAAATACAGTTTCTAATCTTCCCAATTTATACAAACAAAATTATGTTCTCCAATATTGAATAGAAAATATTTTTATTATTGAAGAGTCCCCAATCCTGCATCCTCAAGTATGGAGGCCATCTATTTACCTTCTCTTGCCTCTGCAAGTTCATCAAACTTAATAAAACTAAGGGTAACATGGAATTGAACAACTCCATGCAGGCAGCAATTTGCCCGTTATTATCCAACTAGGTAATTATACAATACATATTTGTCTATACATATACTATAAAAAAATGCAGTTATGGAGACCTCCCACCAATTGTTCCTTCCAAATTATTTCCCACCCAGTCGCTCTAAAACATTACTAACAAATTTCAAATACAAATTTACGTTCCTGTGTATAAAACCCCCTTTCCCACAAAATGTTACTACAGAAATATAATCGAAAAACGGAATTCATTCAAAAAATTTGTAATAAAATCTCACTTCATTAAAAATTCCATCACACATAAATAATTTAATTTGTACAAAGGGCATTACCGAATGTCAATTTTACAACCCTTTTACCGTACAGTTAATAATATCCAAGAAACATCGCAAAATTATATGGTATATGTTGAGCTTATACTTTAGAAACCTATATTTTTTAATTACAGTTTATAATATTATGAAATTGTACAAACATAATTCTGTTCCCCAATACTGAAGAGAAATTATAATTTAGTTTTTGGTGTTGAAGAGGCCCCAATCCTGTCTCCTCAAGATTGGCGGCCATCCATTTAAAATTTCTCGCCATTCCAAATGCATGAAAGTTAGTATAACTAATCGTCAAAAGGAAGTGTACTACTTCATGCATCTAGCCATTTCTCAGTTAGTATAATATTATGTATTCATATTATATATATTTGTCTAATCATGCATTGTCAAATATGTTGTTATAAAGAAATAACACAAATCTTCTCTTTCTAATGCCTTACCACCCAGATGCTGTTATACAAAACTCTAATAATTTTTGAATAGGAATCTAATTTCCCAGTCAATGTTATTACAAATTTACTTTATGGAATAATGGAAAACATTCAAAAACATTCCACTAAGATTTCTCTTTATCCATTATTCCAGCACACATAAATAATTTATTTTTCAACGTGGAAATGCAAGTATCTCAATTTTCCAACTCTTTTTAGTACAGTTAACAAGGTATGTTAGGAGTAGCGAAAATCAATCTGGACCGTTAAAAGTACTCGTTATAAACTGTAGAAGTGTTTGTAATAAGCAGCCTGAGCTTAAAAGCGTTATTAGTAGCACAGAAGCTGATATTGTATTAGATACTGAAAGCTGGTTAAAACCGGATATAAGTTCAGCAGAAATTTTTAACCATAGCATGAATGTTTTCCGTAAGGTTAGGTTATATTCAAATGGAGTTGGTGTATTTATAGCTGTTCGTAAACACCTGTCGTGTAACGAAATAAATATTGATACGGTCTGTGAAATTGTATGGATTAGACTAAAAGTAGCTAGGACAAAACTTGTAATAGGATCTTTCTATCGTCCACCAGATGCAGATGTAGGTGTTGCTGAGGCCTTAAGAAATAACGTAAGTAATATAGCTCGTCAATATCCGGATCATGGAATAATACTAGGAGACGACTTCAACTTGCCGTATATTGACTGGAGTAATTACGCCCACGTTACTGGTGGCAGTGATAAAATATCCTGTGAGATTATTCTCGACCTTTTCTCGGATCTTAATCTTGAGCAGCTCGTCACTGAACCAACGCGGTGCGACAACGATAACGAAAATATTTTAGATATTCTCGTTACAAATAGGCCTGAATTATTTACGGACATTTCTACCACCACGGGAATAAGTGATCATAAAGCTGTAATTCCTACAGTAAAATTAACAGTCGAGCCCAAAAAGAAAAAAGAAAGGGTCGTTTACAGGTTCGAAAAGACCCCAAAGGAGAGTTTAAGAACGTTTTTTAGGGATAAATACATTACCTTTATAGAAGGAAGAGGCTCGGTTGAAGAGATGTGGCTTCGATTAATAAATATAGTCAGAGAAGGTATGGACTTACATATACCGAAAAGGACAATCAGGGACGGGAACGATCCCCTGTGGTCTACGCGTGAAGTTAAAAGGTTACTTAAAAAGCAAAGGAAGATTCATGCACGCTCAAGAAGTACAATGTATAGGAGTGATTTAGAAAAGCTAGCTGAGACAAGAGGACAGGTCAAGAATGCGAGGTCTTTAATGACTTTCGATGCAACTCTCTTTCCTAGAGCCTCATTGAAAATCCAAAAGAAATTTTGGTCGTATGTAAAAAAAATAAGTGGTTGTGACAACAATATGCAAGTTCTACTACAAGACGGTCGGGAAGTTGATGACAGCCGTGACAAGGCTACCGTATTTAACGCCGAATTTAAAAATTCCTTCACTGACGAAAACATGGAAAACATTCCCGTTTTTCCACGGCGTGTTGAATTTGAGACGGATCCAGCACAAATTGATAGTGTAGGTATCATAAAGCAATTAAAGCTCCTGAAGTGGGGGAAAGCGCCGGGTCCCGATGGTATACCTGTGAGAGTATTTTCGGAATACGCGGAAGAAATAGAACCATTTCTGTCAGATATATTTCGTAAATCTTTAGAGGAAAGAAAAGTACCTTCCGACTGGAAAATTGCGCAGGTGATTCCCGTTTTCAAGAAAGGAGATCGGAGAGATCCTAGGAATTATCGACCGATATCGCTAACATCTGTTTGCAGTAGAATTCTGGAGCATGTCATATGCTATAACGTTATGAAGTATCTAGATGAAAACGAGCTACTTACAGCATATGAATACGGATTTCGGAAGAACCGTTCATGTGAAACGCAACTGGCTCTATTTTTGCATGGTGTAATGAAAGTTATTGATACAGGATCACAAGTTGATGCTATTTTCTTGGATTTTCAGAAAGCTTTTGACTCTGTACCACACAACCGACTCTTAGCGAAGATCCGAGCGTACGGTATATCTGATCAGATTTGCGAATGGATACGTGATTTTCTAACTGGTCGGTCACAGTATGTCGTTGTAGACGGGGAAGCCTCTTCTAAACTAGATGTTACTTCGGGCGTTCCTCAAGGAAGTGTAATAGGACCACTACTTTTCTTAATTTTTACAAACGATCTCGGTGACAACGTTAACTGCAGGATGCGATTTTTTGTTGATGATGCACTTATTCATAGGGAAGGAGAGGTGCTTCGACGATTGCTTAGAAATTCACCGCGATCTAGATGTTATTTCAGAATGGTGCCGTGAATGGCAGCTTACACTTAACTGTAAAAAGTGCAAGGCAATGCAAACAAGTAATAAAAAGATCCCGTTTTCTCACGAGTGCAAAGTTAACAATTCAGTTGTTCACACTGTGGATTCCCTGAAGTATCTAGGCGTAACAGTACAAAGCAACATGAAATGGGACTTGCACATAACTTGATTTGTAGGCAAAGTTAATTCCAAACTACGATTCATAGGACGTATTTTGAGAAGTTGTATTGCTCATACAAAGGAAATAGCGTGCAAAACACTAGTGCGTCCGCATTTGGAATACTGTTGTGGAATTTGGGATCCGTATCGCAAGGGATTGATTGACACATTAGAGAAAGTACAGAGAAGAGCCGCTCGATTCGTGACTGCTAGTTACAGTCCTTACGTACGTGTCACAGAGCTGATTCGTGGGTTGGGCTGGGATTGTTTGGCGGACAGACGACGTCGTTTTCGTTTGAATTTGCTGGAGAAAATGCAAAAATCTTTAAGTTACGAGTGCAACGAAATACTTCTTCCGCCAACCTATTTAGGTCGCAATGACAGGAGGGATAAGATTAGAGAAATAAGATGCCATACTGATTCTTTTATGTATTCCTTCTTTCCTCGATCTGTTAGGGATTGGAATAAGCAGAGTTAGGATTGGTGCTTAGCACCCTCTGCCACCCACAGTATTTGTGATTTGCAGAGTATAGATATAGATGTAGATCTATGTAAGATACAAATATTAAATTTTGTATGTTGCACTTATGAGTTTGACATCTATATATTTCAAATACAGTTATTTATATTCCGAATTTATGAAAAAAATTGTGTTCTCTAATACTTAATAGAAAATATTTTTTGTATTGATGAGACCCCAATCCTGCATCCTCAAGTATGGAGGCCATCTATTTACATTTTGTCGCCTCTGCAAGTGCATGCCACTTAGAAAAAAATAAGGGTAACAAGCGATTGAACAACTCCATGCATGCAACATTTTGACCGTTATTATACAACTTAGTATTTATACAATACATATTTGACCATACATTTGTTATTTAAAAAATGAAGTTATTGAGACCTCCCACCAATTGTTCCATCCAAGTGATTTCTCACCCAGTCGCTGTAAATCATTACTTACAAATTTCATATACAAATCCACTTTCCCTGTTGATAAATCCACTATCCTACAAAAAAATGTTACTACAAAAATTTAATCGAAAAACGGAATTGATTAGTAAAATTTGTAATAATATCTCACTTCATTAAAATTTCCAACACACATAAATAATTTAATTGGTACACAGGGCATTCACGAATGTAAATGTTACAACCCTTTTATCGTACAGATTATAACATCAAGGACACATATCAAATTTATATGTTATATGTTGAGCTTACACATTAGACACCTATAGTTTTTATTTACAGTTCATAACAGTCAGAATTTATATAAACTAAATTCTGTTCTCCAATACTGAAGAGAAATTATTATTTAGTTTTTGGTACTGGAAGACGCCCCAAATCCGTCTCCTCAAGCATGGCGGCAATCCATTTAAAACATCTCGCCATTGCAAATTCATGAAAGTTAGTATAACTATTGGACAAAAGGAAGTATACTACTTCATGAATCTGGCCATTTCTCTGTTAGTATAGTATTAAGATTCATATTATTTATATTTGTCAAATCATGTATTATCAAATATACATTTATAGAAATAGAACACGAATCTTTTCTTTCAAACGCCTTTCCATCCAGCTGCTGTGAAAAAAACTCTAATAACTGTTGAATACCAATCCACTTTCTCACACTTTCCCAGTCAACGTTATTTCAATTTTATTTTATGGAATAATGAAAAACATTCAAAAACTTTCTAATAAAATTTCTCTTTATCCATAATTCCAGCACACATAAATGATTTACTACTCACAGTGGAAATTCAAGAATGTCAATTTTCCAACTCTTTTTAGTACAGTTTATAACATCTATGCAACATTTCAATAATATATTTTATATGTTGCAATTATGCGTTAGACATCTATAAATTTCAAATACAGTAATCAACATTCCGAATTAATGCAAAAAAAATTTGTTCTCCAAAACTGAATAGAAAATATTTTTAGTATTGAAGAGTCCCCAATCCTGCATCCTCAAGTATGGAAGCCATCAATTCAATTTTTATTGTCTCTGCATGTGCATGAAGCTTAGTTAAACAAATGAAGGTAACAATTTGCTCGTTATAATACATCTAAGTATTTATACAATATATTTTTCTCCATCTATATATTATAAAAATATGTAGTTATTGAGTCCTCCCACCAATTGTTCCTTCCAAGTGATTTCTCACCCAGTCGCTGTAAAACATTACTAACAAATATCAAATACAAAACTACTTTATCTGTGGATAAACCCCCTTTCCCACTAAAAAATGTTACATTTGTAATAAAAACTCACTTGATTAAAAATTTCATAACACATAAATAATTTAACTTGTACAGAGGAAATGCAGGAATGTCAATTTTACAACCATTTATTGCACAGTTTATAACATGCAAGAAACATACCAAAATAATATGTTATATGTTGAGCTTAAACATTAGACAACATTACTTTTTAAATACACATTCAGAAATGATAAAAACTAAATTCTGTTCTCCAATACTGACGAGAGATTTTGATTTTGTGTTTGGTATTAAAGAGGCCCGAATCCCCTCTCCACAAGCATGGCAGCCATCCATTTAAAATATCTGGCCATTGCAAATGCATGAAAGTTAGTATAAGTAATGGTCAAAAGGAAGTAATTACTTCATACATCTAGCCATTTCTCAGTTTGAATAGTATTAAGTATTCATAATATATATATTTGTCTACTCATGTATTATCAAATATATAGTTATATAAAAATTACACGAAGTTTCTATTTCTAATGCCTTTCCACCCAACTGCTCTAAAACGTGGCTCTAACAATTTTTGAATACGAATCCACTTTCTCAAACTTTACAGTCAATGTCGTTTCAATTTTATTTTATAGAAAAATGGAAAACATGCAAAAACTTTCTAATATAATTTCTCTCCATCCATAATTTCAGCACACATAAATAATTTATTTCTCCTGGTGGAAATGCAATTTTCCAACTCTTTTTAGTATACTTTATATAACATCTATGCAACATACCAATATAATATTTTATATGTTGCTATTATCCTTTTGACATCTATTCACTTCAAATACAGTTTTTGATATTCCGAATTTATACAAACAAAACACTGTTCTCCAATACTGAATAGAAAATATTTTTATTATTGAAGAATCCTCAATCCTGCAACCTCAAGTAACAGAGCCATCTGTATACTGTATCTCGTCTCTGCAAGAGCATGAAACTTATTAAAACTAAGTGTTACAAGGGAGTAACTACTACATAGAAGCAGCCATTTGCCCGTTATATAACTACTATGTATTTAGACAATACATATTTGTCCATACATATATTATTAAAAAATTGCGGTCATTCCCACAAATTGTTCCTTCCAAAACATTTTCCATCCAGTAGCTATAAAACATTACTCACAAATTTCAAATACAAATCTGCTTTATCTGTGGATACATCCGCTTTACCCACTAAAAAATGTTACTACAAAAATTTAATCAAAAAACGAAATTGATTTGAAACATTAGTAATAAAATGTCACATCATCAAGAATTCCATCACACATAAATAATTTAATTGGTACGGAGAGCATCCACGAATGTATATTTTACAACCATTTATCGTAGTTTTTAACATGCAAATAATCTACCAAAATTAAATGTTACATGTTAAGCTTATATATTAGACAACTTTAATTTTCAAATACAATTTATAGCATTTATAATTGATACCAACTAAATTCTGTTAGCCAATACTGACGAGAAATTATGATTTAGTTTTTGGTATTGAATAGGCCCCAATCCCGTCTCCTCAAGTATCGCGGCTATTCATTTCAAATGCATGAAAGATAGTATAACTATTAGTCAAAAGAATGTATACTACTTCATGCACCTAGTCATTTCTCTGTTAGTATAGTATTAAGTATTCATGTTTTATATATTTGTCTAATAATGTATTATCATATATGCAGTTATATAAAAATAACTCGAATCTTCTCTTTCTAATGCCTCTCCACCCAGCAGCTGTAAAACGTAACTCGAACATTATTTGAATACCAGTTTCTCACACTTTCCCAGTCAATGATATTTCAATTTTATTTTATAGAAAGATGGAAAACATTCAAGAACTTTCTAATAAAATTTCTCTTCAACCATAAATCCAGCACACATTAACAATTTATTTCTCACGGTGGAAATGCAAGAATGTCAATTTTCCAACTCTTTTTAGTATAGCTACTACCATCTATGCAACATACCAATATTATATTTTATATGATGCCAATGTGCTTTAGACTTCTATTCATTACAAATTACAATTCCGAATTTATATACAAAAATACTGTTAATCAATACTGAATACAAAATATGTTTAGTACTGCCGAGTCCAAAATCCTGCATCCTCAAGAATTCACTTTTTCTCGTCACTGTAAGTGCATGAAATTTAGTGAAACTAAGGGTAATAAGGTATTGAACAGCAACATGCAGGCAGCAATTTGCCCGTTATTATACTACTAAGTATTTATACCATACATGTTGAGCCATACATATATTACAAAAAAAATTCAATTATTAGGACCTCCCACAAATTGTTCCTTACAAATAATTGCCCACCCAGTCGCTGTAAAACATGAATCACAAATTTCAAATACAAATCTACTTTATCTGTGGATAAATCCCCTTTTTCCAATATAAAATGTTACTTCAAAAATTTAATCGAAAAACGAAATTGATCTGAAACATTTGTAAGAAAATATAGCTTAATCAAAAATTCCATCAGACATAAATGATTTAATTGGTACAGAGGCCATCAAGGAATGTATATCTTACAACTCTTTTCTCGTACAGATCATAACATGCAAGAAACATACCAAAATTATATATTATATATTGAGCTTAAACAATAAATACAACTTTACTTTCTAAATACAGTAAATAATATTCGGAATTGATAACAACTAAATTCTTTTCTCTAATAATGACGAGAAATTATGATTTAATTTTTCGTTTTGAAGGGGCCCTAATCCCGTCTCCTAAAGCATGGCGGCCATACATTTAAAAATCTCGCCATTGAAAATGCATGAAAGATAGTACAATTAATGTTCAAAAGGAAGTATACTACTTCATGCATCTAACCATTTCTACGTTAGTATGGTATTAAGTATTCATATTGTATATGTTTGTATAATCATGTATTATCAAATCTGCAGTTTTATACAAATAACACGAATTTTATCATTCCAATGACTTTCTAACCATCTGCTGTAAAATGTAACTCTAAAAATTTTTGAATACGAATTAACTTGCTCACACTTTCCCAGTCAATGTTATTTCCATTTTGATTTATGGAATAACGGAAAACATTCAAAATCTTTCAAATAAAAGTTCTCTTCATCTATTATTCCAGTACACATAAATAATTTACTTCTAACGGTGGAAATGCAAAAATATCAATTTTCCAACCCTTTTTAGTAATGTTTATAATATCTATGGAACATACCAATATTATATTTTATATGAAGCAGTTAAGCATTAGATATCCATTCATTTCAAATACAGTTTTTTACATTCCGAAATAATACAAAAAATACTATTCTCCAACACAGAATATAAATATTTTCAGTACTGACGAGTCCCCAATCCTGCATCCTCAAGTATGGCGGCCATCTATTCACATTTCGTCACCTCTGCAAGTGCATGAAACTTAGTGAAACTAAGGGTTACAAGGGAATAACTACCCCATGCAAGCAACCATTTGTCCGTTATTATACTTCTAGGTATTTATACAATATATATTTGTCCATACAAATATTATAAAAAAAGCAGTTATTCCCACAAATTTTTCCTTCTAAAATATTTCCCACCCAGTCGCTGTAAAACATTACTCACAAATTTCAAATACAAATCTACTTTCCCTTTGGATATATCCCCTTTTTCCAATATAAAATGTTAGTACAAAAACTTAATCGAAAAACGAAGTTGATTACAAATATTGGTAATAAAATCTCACTTCTTCAAAAATTCCATCACATGAAAATAATTTAAATGGTACAGAGGGCATCGACGAATGTATATATTACAACCCATTTCTTTGTACAGTTTATAATATGCAAGAAACATACCAAAGATATATGTTATATGTTAATCTTACACATTAGACCAGTTTACTTTTTAAATACAGTTTATAGCATTCAGATTTTATACCAACTAAATTCTGTTCTCCAATACTAAAGACAAATTATGAATTTATATTTGGTATTGATGAGGCCAAAATCCCGTCTCCGCAAGCATGGCGACCAACCATTTAAAAATTTTCGCCATTGGAAATGCTTGAATGTTAGGGTAAGTAATGGTCCAAAGGATGTATACTCCTTCAGGCATCTAGGTATTTCTCCGTTAGTATAGTATTCAGTATTCAAATTATATTTATTTGTCTAATCATGTATTATGAAATTATGTGGTTAAATAAAAATATCAAGAATCTTATATTTCTAATTTCTTTCCAACCAGCTGCTGTAAAACGTAACTCTAACAATTGTTGAAAACGAATCAACTTTTCTCAAACATTCCAATCTATGTTACTTAAAAATTTATTTCAGGGAAAAAATAAAAAACATTCAAGAACTTTCTAGTAAACGTTTTCTCTATCCATAATTCCAGCACACATAAATAATTTATTTCTCACGATGGAAATGCAAGAAAGACTATTTTCCAACTCTGTTTACTGTAGTTTATAACATCTATACAACATAACATTTTAATATTTTATATGTTGCTATTATGCTTTAGACATCTCATCAATTGAAATACAGTTTTCTACATTCCGAATTAATACAAAAAATTAGTGTTCTCCAATACTGAATAGAAAATGTTTTTAGTGTTGAAGAGTCCCCAATCCTGCATCCTCAAGTATGGAGGCCATCTATTTACTTTTTCTCGCCTCTGAAAGTGCATAAAACTTAGTAAAACTAAAGGTTACAAGGGAGTAACTACTCCATGCAAGCAACCGTTTGCCCGTTATTATACTACTAAATATTTATACAATACATATTTGTCCATACAAATATTGTAAAGAAATGTAGTTATTAAAAAAATCCCACCAATATTTCCTGCCAAAATATATCCCACCCAGTCGCTTGAAGACATTACTCACAAATTTCAAATTCAAATCTACTTTCCCTGTGTATAAATGCCTTTTTTCCACTATAAAATGTTACTTCAAAAATTTAATCGAAAAACAAAATTGATTAGAAACATTTGTAAAAAAAACTCACTTCATCAAAAATTCCATAACACAAATATAATTTAATTGGTACACAGGACATCGACGACTGTATATATTACAACCCATTTTTTTGTACAGTTTATAATATGCAAGAAACATACCAAAGATATATGTTATATGTTAATCTCACACATTAGACCAGTTTACTTTTTAAATACAGTTTATAGCATTCAGATTTTAAACCAACAAATTTCTGTTTTCCAATACTGAAGAGAAATTATGATTTTATTTTTGGTATTGATGAGGCCAAAATCCCGTCTCCGGAAGCATGGCGGCCAAACATTTTAAAATTTTCGCCATTGGAAATGCTTGAAAGTTAGGGGAAGTAATGGTCCAAAGGAAGTATATTCCTTCAGGCATCTAGCCATTTCTCCGATAGTATAGTATTCAGTATTCAAATTATATTTATTTGTCTAATCATGTATTATGAAATTATGTGGTTAAATTAAAATATCAAGAATCTTCTATTTCTAATTTCCTCCACCCAGCTGCAGTAATATTTAACTCTAACAATTGTTGACTACGAATCTACTTTCTCAAACATTCCAGTCTATGTTATTTGAAATTTAATTTACGGAAAAATCGAAAACATTCAAGAAATTTCTAATAAAATTTTTCTTTATCCATAATTCCAGCACACATAGATAATTTATTTCTCACGGTGGAAATGCAAGAAAGACAATTTTCCAACTCTGTTTAGTGTAGTTTATAACATCAATGCAAAATACTATTTTCATATTTTATATATTGCTAGTATGCTTTAGACATATAATCAGATGACATAAAGTTATTTACATTCCGAAGTTATACAAAAAAATAGTGTTTTCCAATACCGAATAGAAAATATTTTTAGGGTTGAAGAGTCCCCAATCCTGCATCCTCAAGAGTGGAGGCCATCTATTTACTTCTTCTCGCCTGTGCAAGTGCATGAATCTTAGTGAAACTAAAGGTTACAAGGGAGTAACTACTCAATGCAAGCCCACGTTTGCCCGTTATTATACTACTAATAGTTATACAATACATATTTTTCCATACAAATATTGTAAAAATATGCAGTCATTAAAAACGTCCCACCAATTTTTCCATCCAAAATATTTCCCACCCAGTTGCTGTAAAATATTACTCACAAATTTCAAATACAAATCTACTTTTCCTGCGGATAAATCCCCTTTTTCCACTATAAAATGTTACTTCAAAAATTTAATCGAAAAACTAAATTAATAAGAAACATTTGTAATAAAATGTCACTTCATCAAAAGTTCCATAAAATAAATATAATTTAATGGGTACAGAGGGCATCGACGAATGTATATATTACAACCCATTTTTTGTACAGTTTAAAATATGCAAGAAACATAACAAAGATATATGTTATATGTTAATCTTACACATTAGACCAGTTTACTTTTTAAATACAGTTTATAGCATTCAGATTTTATACCAACTAAATTCTGTTCTCCAATACCGAATAGAAATTATGAAATTATTTTTGGTATTGATCAGGCCAAAATCCCGTCCCGCGAGCATGGCGGCCAACCTTTTAAAAATTTCGCCATTGGAAATGCTTGAATGTCAGGATAAGTAATGGTCCAAAGGAAGTGTACTACTTCATGCATCTAGCCATTACTCGGTTAGTATAGTATTCAGCATTCAAATTATATTTATTTGTCGAATCATGTATTTTGAAAATATGTAGTTAAATAAAAATATCAAGAATTTTCTATTTCTAATTTCTTTCCACCCAGCTGCTGTAAAACGTAACTCTAACAATTGTTTAAAACGAATCCACTTTCTTAAACATTCCAGGCTATGTTATTTTTAATTTATTTCAGGGAAAAAATAAAAAAACATTCAATAACTTTCTAGTAAAAGTTTTTTGTATCCATAATTCCAGCACTCAAAAATAATTTATTTCTCACGGTGGAAACGCAAGAAAGACAATTTTCCAACTCTGTTTACTATAGTTTATAACATCAATACAACATACCATTTTTATATTTTATATATTGCTATTATGCTTTAGACCAGTGTTTCCCAACCTATTTTGGGTCATGTCCCACTTTCAACATTTTTTTGCCCCCCATACATAATTTTTAATAAAAAAAATAGTAGTTATTAAAGAAACTGATATAGGATGGTTTTTGAAAGAAAACACTTTAATATTATCATAAAACACAGTAAGTAAAATTAAAAAACATATATTGAAATACTAAAATTCAAATTCAAAAGATTTATAATAAACATTTAGTATGGCAATTTAGTATGATCCTTTTAAGAATTTCCTTTTTTGCTATATTTTGTAACCATATCTGGCATTGCGTTTAAATAACCCAAAGAGAAAGCGGTAAAGTCGTATCAAGTCAATTTCTAAATTGCCCCCCTAAAAAAACCAAATTGCCCCCCTGTGGGGCGTGGGCCCCACGTTGGGAAACACTGCTTTAGACATATAATCAATTGAAATAAAGTTTTTTATATACCGAAATTATACAAAAAATGAGTGTTCTCCAATGCCGAATAGAAAATGTTTTTAGTGTTGAAGGGTCCCCAATCCTGCACCCAAACATATGGAGGCTATCTACTTACTTCTTCTCGCCTGTGCAAGTGCATGAATCATAGTGAAACTAAAGGTTTCAAGGGAGTAACTACTCAATGCAACCAACCGTTTTCCCGTTATTATACTACTAAATATTTATACAATACATAATTGTCCATGCAAATACTGTAAAAAAATGCAGTTATTAAAAACCTCCCACCAATTTTTCCTTCCAAAATATTTCCCACCCAGTCGCTGCAAAACATTACTCACAAATTTCAAATACAAATCTACTTTTCCTGCGGATAAATCCCCTTTTTCCACTATAAACTGTTACTTCAAAAATTTAATAGAAAAACTAAATTGATTAGAAACATTTGTAATAAAATCTCACTTCATCAAAGGTTCCATAAAATAAATATAATTTAATTGGTACAGAGGGCATCGACAAAAAGATATATTAAAACCCATTTTTTGTACAGTTTAATATATGCAATAAAATTACCAAAGATAAAATATTATATGTTAATCTTACTCATTAGACCAGTTTACTTTTTAAATACAGTTTATAGCATTCAGATTTTATACCAACTAAATTCTGTTCTCCAATACTGAAGAGAAATTATGATATTATTTTTGGTATTGATCAGGCCAAAATCCCGTTCCCGCAAGCATGGCAGCCAACCATTTAAAAATTTTCGCCATTGGAAATGCTTGAATGTTAGGATAAGTAATGGTCCAAAGGAAGTATACTTCTTCATGCATCTTGCCATTACTCCATTAGTATAGTATTCAGTATTCAAATTATATTTAGTTGTCGAATCATGTATTATGCAAATATGTAGTTAAATAAAAATAACAAGAGTCTTCTAATTCTAATTTCTTTCCACCCAGCTGCTGTAAAACGTAACTCTAACAATTGTTGCATACAAATCCAATTTCTCAAATATTCCAGTCTATGTTATTTGAAATTTATTTTACGGAAAAATCGAAAACATTCAATAAGTTTCTAGTAAAAGTTTTCTGTATCCATAATTCCAGCACTCATAAATAATTTATTTCTCACGGTGGAAATGTAAGAAAGACAATTTTCCAACACTGTTTAGTGTAGTTTATAACATCAATTCAACATACTATTTTTAAATTTTATACATTGCTATTATGCTTTAGACATCTAATCAATTGAAATAAAGTTTTTTACATACCGAATTTATACAAAAAATTAGTTTTCTCCAATACCGAATAGAAAATGTTTTTAGTGTTGAAGAGTCCCCAATCCTGCATCCACAAGTATGGAGGCCATCTATTTACTTCTTCTCGCCTGTGCAAGTGCATGAATCTTAGTGAAACTAAAGGTTACAAGGAAGTAACTACTGAATGCAAGAATTCGTTTCCCCGTTATTATACTACTAATATTTATACAATACATATTTGTCCATACAAATATTGTTAAAAATTACAGTTATTAAAAACGTCCCACAAATTTTTCCTTCCAAAATATTTCCCACCCAGTCGCTGTAAAACATTACTCACAAATTTCAAATACAAATCTACTTTTCCTGCGGATAAATCCCCTTTTTCCACTATAAACTGTTACTTCAAAAATGTAATAGAAAAACTAAATTGATTAGAAACAATTGTAATAAAATCTCACTTCATCAAAGGTTCCATAACATAATTATAATTTAATTGGTACAGAGGGCATCGACGAATGTATATATTACAACCCTTTTTTTGTACAGTTTAAAATATGCAATAAACATACCATAGATATATATTATATGTTAATCTTACACCAGTTTACTTTTTAAACACAGTTTATAGCATTCAGATTTTATACCAACTAAATTCTGTTCTCCAATACTGAAGAGAAATTATGATATTATTTTTGGTATTGATGAGGCCAAAATCCCGTCTCCGCAAGCATGGCGGCCAACCATTTAAAAATTTTCGCCATTGGAAATGCTTGAATGTTAGGATAAGTAATGGTGCAAAGGAAGTATACTACTACATGCATCTAGCCATTACTCCGTTAGTATAGTTTTCAGTAGTCAAAGTATATTTATTTGTCTAATCATGTATTATGAAAATATGTAGTTAAATAAAAGTATCAAGAATCTTCTATTTCGAATTTGTTTCCACCCAGCTGCTGTAATAAAAGTTTTCTGTATCCATAATTCCAGCACACATAAGTAATTCATTTCTCACGGTGGAAATGCAAGAATATCAATTTTCCAACTCGTTTTAGCATAGTTTATAACATCCATACAACATACCAATATTATATTTTATATATTGCTATTATGCCTTAGACATCTATTAATTTCAAATACAGGGTGTTACATTCCAAATTTATAAAAAAAAAATACTGTTCTCCAATACTGAACAGAAAATATTTTTAATATTGACGCGTCCCCAATCCAGCATCCTCAAGTATGGAGGCAATCTATTCACTTTTTGTAGCCTCTACAAGTGCATGAAATTTAGTAAAACTAAGGGTAACACGGTATTGAACAACTCCATGCAGGCAGCAATTTCCCCGTTATTATATAACTAAGAATATGTATAATACATATTTGTCCATTCATATATAATACAATAATGCAGTAATTGAGACCTCCCACCAATAGTCCCTTCCAAGTGATTTCCCACCTAGTCGCTGTAAAACATTACTCACAAATTTCAAATACAAATCTAATTCATCTGTGGAAAAATCCCCCTTTCCACGAGAAAATGTTACAACAAAAACTTTATACGAGAAACGAAATTGATTTGAAACATTTGTAATAAAATCTCACATCATCAAAAATTCCATCACACATAAATGATTTAATTGGTACAGAGGGCATCGACGTATGTATATTCTACAACCCTTTTATCATTCAGTGGTGTGTGCAAGGGCATGATGCAATGCAAGCACCCGTACGGAAGAATCATGAAAAAAATTGGTGTCAGCTTGGGGTTCCACTCAGCTAAAAGGAAGTATTAGCGAGAAGATATCCTGCATATTATGTTTGGAGTGGGTTCATAGGCAATTAATAGGGGAAAAGTTCTGTAAGTAGTCTAGCACAGAAATCAGTAAGACCACCTGAGTAATCCAATAAATACAGTGTCTACAGGAGACGAGTATCGGAGGAAAGCAGTATCCAGTATCCAGTGAGGCAGCGAACGAAACGAGGTTGGCAGTCGTCGTGAAGCAGTAAGCAGCAGAGGAAGCAACAAGGGAGGTCGCCGGCCGACGTGACACAACAGGCGACGCAACCGCAGCCAAACACCCAGTCAGCAATAACTGTAAGTAAGAGCAATAGCAGAGAACATGCCTACTACAAGGGGACAAGCGTAGCTTGCCGAAGTAGATGAGCGGGGAAAAATTGATCAATTGCAAGTAAATGATCGGGGAAAAATTGATCCATTACAAGTAAATGAGCGGAGGGAAAATGAGCCATCTGAAGGTGATTGAAGGTGATGAGGGGGGTCGATCATACGTATGCTTAGCTGAGGCGCTTAAGTTAATACCTCAGTCGTTTAATGGAGATAAAGATACCTTGGCGGAGTTCCTTGACAACTGTGACACAGCGTTTCAATTGGTGAAAAAAGATGATCATAATATCTTACATAAATTTGTAAAGACGCGAATCACAGCCGTAGCACGCCAGAAGTTTATTGTACGAGAGAACACAAATACGTGGGAAGATGTAAGAGCCATACTGATTGAAAACTATAGACCCAAAAGGACTTTAGATTATTATGCTATAAAAATGTTTGCAAGTAGTCAGCAAAAAAGCGAGTCAATTGCGGACTGGGCGAGTCGGGTAGATTCTATGATTCTTGAATTTAAAGAAGCTACAAGCGAATCAATGGTAGGAGCCGAGTTGAACGGTGCTATTAAATTAATATATTCTTTGGGAAGGGGGGGGGGGGTGTTCGTTCAAGGCTTACTGGATGAATGAATTATTACAGTATTAAGATCAAAAGGAGAAGGATTGCAGTTACCGTGGAGATGGCAAGGGGCGAAGAGGCAGCCATATTATCTGCTAAAGAAAGGATGGTTTATAGGGGGGCAAATAGAAAAACTGAATCTGTACCAGTGACAAAAATAAATTGTGGATATTGCGGCCGAGAGGGGCATGCGGCGGAGGAATGTCGATAGAAGCAGAAGTGCCAACTGTGCATGGCCATTGGACACAGTGCGAGGCAATGTAGGGGGCCCCGAAAGTGCGGGGGGTTACCGCAGTGATACAAGAGAATGAAGTGCAAGGAAATCGAGGACGCGGACGGGATTTTTCAAGGGAAGAATCAAGAAAGTGGCATGAAGGCCAAGGTACATCTAACGGGAAGTCTATGAAAGGTCATAGACATAGAGGATTAAAAAGAAATACACAGAATTCAGAGCCATCTACGAGATGCAGTTTGAAAAGCCATCCTGGCGCCTGCAAATATTCCGAGGAAGTGCCCTGAAAGTAGAGTGCTGATAAGTAGGAGTTGGAGCAATGACCGTGTCAAAGAAGTTACTTAGACGGCCTGCTAACAGATAATGATTGAAAATTGTCCCCACTTGACGGAGAGATCGATGGTGGGGGTGGGGGTAAGACCTTAGGTCCTGGGACGGAGCTGAAGAGAGGTCTGCTCGACGCCGACTCGACCCGACAAGTCGCCTGCAGGGGGTGCCGCTGATGGAGGCGTCGTCTTCGCTGGGGTAGAGGTAGACAGCACCCGGGACCGACGCCACTGCGGGACGCCGCCAGCACGTCGCCCCAGCCTGCCATGATCGACGGACACGCTGCCAGATTGACGACGGGACTCCAATAAAGTCAGGTGGGGCCGACTGTCTAATTCTCGGGGATGTACATTGCTGTATTGGGAGATATTGTAGCCTTATCTCGCTGTTGCTGACCGAGACACGGCTGCATGGGGAAGCAATAATACCTCTTCATAATAATTGTCAGCGCCATTGAGGCTAATAAGAAAAGCTAATAAATGTTCTGATATGAACTATATTGTGACTACTTATTTTTAGAGCTCTCCTATAATGGTGAAAAATTGCTAACCAGAGTGGCAGATTAAACGAGGGTCTACTAGAGTTATTCCTGCAACCCTTGCCCACATTCTCTCTCTCCTTTAGTGGTGACTCGTAGGGCGGTTCACTAAAAGAATGGGTTAAAAATAACATGCAAGAAACATACCAAAACTATATGTTTAGCTTACACATTAGAAAACTATACTTTTTAAATACAGTAAATAACATTCAGAATTGATACCAACTAAATTCTTATCTACAATACTGAAGAGAAATTATGATTTAGTTTTTGGTATTGAAGAGGCCCAAATGCCATATCCTCAAGCATGGCGGCCATCCACTTAAAATTTCTCGCCATTGAAAAACCTTGAATGTTAGGTTAAGTAATGGTCGAAAAGAAGTATACTACTTCATGTATCTAGCCATTTCTCCGTTAGTATAGTATTCAGTGTTCATATTATCTATATTTGTCTAATCATGTATTATGAAGAAATGTAGTTAAATAAAAATAACATTAATCTTTTATTTCTAATTTCTTTCCACCCAGCGTCTATAAAACGTAACTCTGACTATTTTTTAAAACGAACCCACTTTCTTAAACATTCCAGTCAATGATATTTCAATATTATTTTATGAAAAAATGGAAAACATTCAAAAACTCTCTAATAAAATTTCTGATCATCCATAATTCCAGCATACATAAATAATTTATTTCTCACGGTGGAAATGCAGGAATGTCAATTTTTCAACTCTTTTTAGAGCAGTTTATAACATCTTTGCGAAATACCAATATTATATTTTATATGTTGCTATTATGCTTTAAACATCTGTTCATTTCAAATATAGTTTTTAACATTCCGAATTTAAATTAAAAAAATACTGTTCTCCAAGACTGAATAGAAAATAATTTTAGTATTGAAGAGACTCAAATCCTGCATCCTCAAGTTTGAAGGCCATCTATTCACTTTTTCTCGCCTCTGGAAGTGCATGCATGATATTCAGTGAAACTAAGGGTAACAAGGTATTGAACAACTCCATGCAGGCAGCAATTTGCCCATTATTATACAACTACAGTAAGTATTTATACAAAATATATTTGTCCATACATATAATACAAAAAAATCAGTTATTGAGACCTCTCACCAATTGTCCCTTCAAAGTGATTTCCCACCCAGTCGCTATAAAACATTACTCACGAATTTCAAATACAAATCTACTTAATCTGTGGATAAATCCCCTTTTCCCACAAAAAAATGTTGCTACAAAAATTTAATCGAAAAACGAAATTGATTTGAAACATTTGTAATAAAATCTCACTTCATCAAAAATTCAATCACACATAAATGATTTAATAGGTACAGAGGCCATAGACGTATGTATATTTTACAATCCTTGATTGGTACA
This sequence comes from Vandiemenella viatica, assembly GCA_031002005.1. NCBI lineage: Eukaryota > Metazoa > Arthropoda > Insecta > Orthoptera > Morabidae > Vandiemenella > Vandiemenella viatica. Next base: position 70,830,116 of record CM061921.1, on the reverse strand, counting down.
ATTTATAACATGCCAGGAACATACCAAAATTATATGTATTTTTTTGATCTTACACGTTAGACACCTATACTTTTTTAATACAGTTTATAACATTCAGAATTTATACAAACTAAATTCTGTTCCCGAATACTGAAGAGAAATAATGGTATAGTTTTTGGAATTGAAGAGGGCCCATTCCCGTCTCCTCAATCACGGCAGTCTTACATTTAAAATTTCTCGCCACTGCAAATGCTTGAAAGTTATTATAACTAACAGTCAAAAGGAAGTAGACTACTTCATGCACCGTGCAATTTCTACGTAAATATAGTATTAAGTACTCATATGACATATATTTGTCTAATCATGTACTATCAAATATGCAGTTACAAAAAAATTACACGAATCTACTCTTTCTAATGCCTTTCCACCCAAGTGCTGTAAAAAGTAACTCTAATAATTTTTGAATACGAATCCACTATCTCACACCTTACCAGTCAATTTTATTACAAATTTATTGTATAGAAAATGAAAACATTGAAAAACTTTCTAATAAAATTTCTCGTCCATAATTCTAGCACACAAATAATTTATTACTCACGGTGGATATGCACGAATGTCAATTTTCTAACTATTTTTAGTACAGTTTATAACATCTATGCATCATAATATTTTATATCTTGCAGTTATGCGTTAGACATGCATTTCAAATATAGTTTTCAACATTCCGAATTTATACAAAAAAAAAACTCCTTTTCTCCAATACTCAATTTATATAATTTTTTCAGTATTGAAGAGTCCTCAATCCTGCATACTCCGGTATGGATTCCATCTATCTACTTTTTCTCGCTTCTGCAAGTGCATGAAACTTAGTAAAACTAAGAGTTACAAGGGAGTGACCTACTCCATGCAAGCAGCCATTTGCCCGTTATTATACAACTAAGTATTTATATAATACATATTTGTCAATATAAATATTATAAATAAATGCATTTATTGTAGCCTCCCACCAATTGTTTCTTCCAAATGATTTCCCACTCAGTCGCTGTAAAACATAACTCACAAACCACTTTCTCCGTGCATAAACCCCCTTTTCCACTAAAAACTTTACACAAAAAAATTAATCGAAAAACTGAATTGATTCGAAAAATTTAAAAAAAATGTCACTTCATCAAAAATTCCATCACACATAAATAATTTAATCGGTACAGAGGGCATGCACGAATGTAAATTATACAACCGTTTTATCATACAGTTTAATACATCAGGTAAACTTACCAAAATTGTATGTTATAAGTTGAGCTTACTTATTAGACACCTATGGCTTTTAAATACAGTTAATAACATTCAGAAATTGTACAAACCAAACTCTGTTCTCCAGTACTGAAGAGAAATTATGATTAATTTTTGGTATTGAAGAAGCCCTAATGCTGTCTCCTCATGCATGGTGGCCATCCATTTAAAATTTCTCGCCATTGCAAATGCATGAAAGTTATTATAATTAATGGTCAAAAGGAAGTATACTACTTCATGCATCTAGTCATTTCTCCGTTAGTATAGCATTAAGTATTCTTATTATATATATAAGTCTAATTGTGCATTACCAAATAGGCAGTTATAAAAAAATAAGATAAATATTCTCTTTCTAATACCTTTCCACCCAGCTGCTGTAAAATGTAAATCTAATAATTTTTGAAAACAAATCCACTTTCCAAAACGTTCCCAGTCAATGTTATTAACAAATTTATTTAATGGAAAAATTAAAACATTAAAAATTTTTTAATAAAATTTATCTTCATCCATAATTATAGAAAAAATTAATAATTTATTCCTCATGGTGGAAATGCACGAATGTCAATTTTCCAACTCTTTTTAGTACATTTTATAACATAAAAAAAATATTTTATATGTTGCAATCAAGCGTTCGACACATATTCAATACAAATACAGGTTTTAATATTCTGAATTTATAGAAAAAAAATCTTTTCTCTAATGGTAAAGAGAAACTATATAATATTTTTGATATTGAAGAGCCCCCAATCCTGAATCCTCAAGTATGGAAGCCAGCTATTAACTTTTTCTCGCCTCCGCAATTTATTAAGCCTAAGGGTTACAAGGGAGTGAACTACTCCATGCAGGCAGCCATTTGCCTCTTATTATACCACTAAGTATTTATAAAGTACATATTTGTCCATACAAAATATTATTTAAAAAATGCAGTTATTGAGACCTCCCACCATTTGTGCCTTCCAAATGATTTACCAACCAGTCGCTGTAAAACATAACTCACAAATTTAAAAAAACAAAACCACTTTACCTGCTGATAAACCCCCTTTCCCACTAAAAATTGTAACTATAAAAATTAAATCGAAAAACGGAATTGATTAGAAACATTTGTAATAAAATCTCTCTTCATCAAAAGTTCCATTACACATAAATAATTTGATTGGATCAGAAGGCATTCAACAATGTCAATTTTACAACCATTTTATCGTACAGTGTATAAAATCGAAGAAACAAACCAAAAGTATAAGTTGAGCTTATACATTAGACACCTATACCTTTTAAATACAGTTTATAACATTCATAATTTATACAAACTAAATTCTGCTCTTCAATACTGAAGGGAAATTGTGATTTAGTTTTTGGTATTGAAGAGGCCCCAATCCGGTCTCCTCAAGCTTGGCGGCCATCCATTTAAAAATGTCGCCATTACAAATGCATGAAACTTAGTGTAACTAATGGTCGAAAGGAAGTATACTACTTCAGGCATCTAGCCATTTCTCTGTAGGTATAGTATTAATTACTCATAGTATATATATTTGTCTAATCATGTATTATCAAATATGCAGTTATATATATAAAAAAAATCTTCTCTTTCTAGTGCCTTTCAACACAGCTGCTGTAAAACGTAACTCTAATAATATTTGAATAAGAATCGACTTTCTCACATTTTCCCAGTCAATGTTATTACAAATTTATTTTATGGAATAATGGAAAACATCTAGAAACTTTCTAATACAATTTCTATTCATCCATAATTCCAAGACACATTAATAATTTATTTCTCAAGGTTGAAATGCACGAATGTTAATTTTCCAACTCTTTTTAGCACAGTTTATAGCATCTATGCAAACATACCAAAATTATATATTATATGTTGCAACTATGCGTTACTCATCCATACATTTCAAATACAGTTTTTAACATTACGAATTTATACAAAAAAATTCTGTTCTCCAATACTGAAAAGAAACTATAAATTATTTTTATTATTGAAGAGTCCCCTATGCTGCACTGTCAAGTATGGAGGCCATCTATTTACTTTTTCTCGCCTCTGCAAGTGCTTGAAACCTAGTAAAACTAAGGGTTACAAGAGAGTGACCTACTCCATACAAGCAGCCATTTGCCCATTATTATACAACTAAGTATGTATACATTACGTATTTGTCCATACATATATTATTTTAAAAAATGCAGTTATTTAGCCTCCGACTAATTGTTCCTTCCTAATGATTTCCCATCCAGTCGCTGTAAAACATGATTCACTAATTTCAAATACCAATCTACTTTTCCTGTCGATAAAACCCCTTTCCCACTAAGGAATGTTACTACAAAAATTTAAAGGAAAAACAGAATTGATTAGAAAAATTTGTAATAAAATCACACTTCATCCCAAATTCCATCACACATAAATAATTTTATTGGTACAGAGGGCATTCACGATTTTAAATTTTACAACTCGTTTATCGTACAGTTTATAACATATTAGAAACATACCAAAATTATACGTTATATGTTGAGTTTACACATTAAACACCTATACTATTAAAGTACACTTTATAACATTCAGAATTTATACAAACTAAATTCTGATCTCCAATACTGAAGAGAAAATATGAAATATTTTATGAATTGAAGAGGCCCAAATCCTGCCTCCCAAAGCATAGCGGCCATCCATTTACTATTAATCGCCTCTGCACATGCATGATAGTTGGTAAAACTCAGGGTCAAAACATGCAGACAGACATTTGCCTGTTAGTATACTAAGGGATATATATACAATAAATATTTGTTCAAATGTGTACTATAAAAAAATGCAGTTAATAACATATACCAAATATATTGTTTACAAGTTTAGCTTATATATAGGGCACCTATAATTTGAAATGGAGTTTCTAACTTTCAGAATTTATAAAAAATAAATTATGTTCTCCAAACCTGAAGAAAAAATTTAAAATAATTTTAGTACTGAAGAGTCCAGAACCTCGCCTCCTCAAGCATGGTGGCCATCCTTTTAAAACTGGTTGGCTCTGCACAAGCATGAAAGTTAGTAAAACTAAAGGTCACGAGGAAGTGAATTATTCCACGCAGGCAGCCAATTGCCCGTTCAAATACTAAAAAGGATTTACACAATATATATTTGTACAAACATGTACTATAAAAAAAAATGCAGTTATCTAAACGTCCCACAAATCTTCCCTTTCTAATGATCTACCACACAGCTACGGCAACACATTATACACAAATTTAAAATACATATATACTTTCCCAGTCAATAATCCCCCTCTTCCCATTCAACAAATGTTACTACAAATTGTTTCATCGAATAATGCAAAGCATTCCAAAACTTTATAATAAAATCTCTCTTCGTCCAAACTCCTATAGCACACATTTTTTTTTCACCACAAAGTAAATGCATGAATGTCAATTTTCCAAATCTTTTTCAATACAGGATATAACATTTATGAGAGTGGCGAAAATTATACGTTATATGTTGAACACGCGCATTAGACACCTACTTTCTTAAATACAGTATCTAACATTCAGAATTTATATAAAAAAATCAATTCTGTTCTTTAATACTGAGAGAAATTATCAATTAGTTTTTGGTTTTGAAGAGGCCCCAATACCAACTCCTCAAGCATAGCGGCTATCCATTTAAAACTTCTCGCCATTGCAAATGCATTAGAGTTCGTATAAGTAAAGGTCAAAATGAAGTATACTTATTCATGTATATAGCCATTTCTCCGTTAGTATAGTTTTAAGTCTTCATATTATATATATTTGTCTTAACACATATTATGAAATATACAGTTATAAAAAAATCACACTAATCTTCTCCTTCTAATGACTTTCCACCCAGCTGCTGTAAACCGTAAGTCTAACAATTTTTTAAATTTATTTTATGGAATAATGGAAAAAATTCAAAAACGTTCTTATAAAATCTCTCTTCATACAAATTTGCAACACAGATAAATAATTTAATTCTTATGGTTGAAATACTAGAATGCCAATTTTCCAACTCTTTTTAGTACAGTTTATAACATCTATGAAACATACCAAAATTATATCTTATGTATTGCTATTATGCATTAGACACCTATACATTTCAAGTACAGTTTTTAGCATTCTGAATGGATACAAAAATAATTCTGATCTCCAATACTGAAAATAAAATATAAAACATTTTTAGTATTGAAGAGTACCCAATCGTGCATCCTCATGCATGGAGGCCATCCATTTACTTTTTCTCTCCTCTGCACGTGCATGTAACTCAGTAAAACTAAGGGTTATAAGGGGGTAGACTACTGGATGCAGGCAGCCATTTGCCTGTTATTATACTACTAAGTATTTATACAATACAAATTTGTCAATACAAATATTATTAAAAATATGCAGTTATTAAGACATCCACCTGTTGAATCTACATAATGATTTCACACCCAGTAGCTGTATAACATAACACACAAATTTCAAATCCAAATCTACTTTGCCTGTTGATAAAACACTTTCCCACTAAAAAATGATGCTACAAAAATTTAATCGAAAATTGGAATTGATTCCAAAAATTTGTAATAAAATATTCAACACATTAGACAGCTACACTTTTTAAATACAGTTTATAATATTCAGAATTTATACAAACTAAATTCTGTTCTCCAATACTGAGGAGAAAATATGAAATACTTTTAGAATTGAAGAGACCCCAATCCTGCCTCCCCAAGCATGGCAGCCATCTCTTTACTATTTCTCGCCTCTGCACGTGCAAGTAAGTTGGTAAAGCTAAGCATCAAAACACGCAGACAGACTTTTACCTGTTAGTATGCTATTAGGTATATATACAATATACCTTGTCGTTCAAATGCAATTATTAAAACATGTTGGTTATAAGTTGAGCTCAAATATTAGACACCCATAATTTTAAATATAGTTTCTAATATTCAGAATTTATTAAAAAAAATAATTTTGCTCTCCAAAACTGAAGAGAAATTTTAAAATAATTTTGGTATTGAATAGGCCAAAACCTCACCTCCTCAAGCATGGTGGCCATCCTTATAAAACTGCTTACCTCTGCACAAGCATAAAAAATAGTGAAACTAATAGTCATGAGGAAGTGAATTACTCCATCCAGGCAGCCATTTGCCCGTTTGTTTAATAAAAAGGATTTACACATTATACATTTGTACAAACATGTATGTTTTTTTAAAAAATGCAGTTTATAAACCTCCCACCAATATTCACTTTCTCATGATTTCCAACCTAACTACAGTATAACTTTTCAAACAAATTTAAAATACCCATCTACATTCCACAGTCAATAAGCCCCCTCTTCCCTTTCAATGTATGTTACTACAAAATTGTTTCGTCGAATAATGAAAAGCATTAAAAAATTTACTAATAAAATCTTTCATCCAAAATTCCAGCACACATAAATTATTTATTTATCATGGAGGAAATGCATGAATGTCAATTTTCCAACTCTTTTTAGTACAGTTTATAACATCTATGAAACATATCAAAATTATATGTTATATTCTGCAATTATGCATCAGATACTAAACATTTCAAATACAGTTTTTAAGATTCCGAATTTATAAAAAAAAAAAAAAAAAACAATTCTGTTCTCCAATACTGAATAGAAAAAATAAAATATATTTAGTATTGAAGAGTACCTAATCCTGCATCCGCAAGCATGGAGGCCATCTATTTACTTTTTCTCGCCTCTACATGTGCATGAAACATAGTAAAACTAAGGTTTAGAAGGGAGTGAACTACTCCAAGCAGGCAGCCATTTGCCCGTTAGTATGCTACTAAGTATTTATACAATATATACTTGTCCAAACATATTTTATAAAAGTAATGCAGTGATTAAAACCTCCCACCAATCTTCCCTTCCTAATAATTTCCCATCCAGCAGCTGTATAACATAACTCACAAATTTCAAATACAAATCTACTTACCCTGTCGATAAACCCCTCTTCCCAATAAACAAATTGTAATATAAACGGAATTGATTGGAATTTTTTTGTAATAAAATCTCATTTCATCCAAAATTTCATCACACATAAAAAAGTTAATTTATACAGAGGGCATTAACGAATGTCAATTTTACAACCCTTCTATCGTACAGTTTATAACATCCAAGAGAAATACCAAAATTGTACATTATATGTTGAGCTTACACATTAGATACCTATAAATTTTTAAATATAGTTTATAACATTCAGAATTTATACAAACTAAAATGTGTTATCCAATACTGCAGAGAAAATACGAAATACTTTTAGATTTGATGAGGCCCCAATCCTGCCTCCCCAAGCATGGCAGCAAACCATTTACTATTTCACGCCTCTGCAGATGCATGAAAGTTGGTAAAACTAAGGATCAAAACAGGCAGATAAACATTTTCCTGTTGTATACTACTAGGTATATGTACAATATATATTCGTTCAAATGTGTAATATAAAAAAATGCAGTTATTAAAACCTCCCATCAATCTTATCTTTCAAATGATTTCTCTACAGATGATGTAATTTGTAATACATAAATTTCATATTCAAATCTAATTTCCAAGTCAATAATCACCTCTTCCCATTAACCGTAGGTCACTACAAATTAAAATCATAGAGAAAAGTAAAGCAGTTGTCATGTTTCTAATAATAATAAAATCTCCCCCATTCCATCACACATAAATAATTTATTTATTATGGAGGGCCATCAGGAAAGTCAATTTTCAAATCTCTTTATGTATATTTTATAACATCTATAAACATATCAAAAATTTTGGTTATAAGTTGAGCTTACATATTAGACACCTATAATTTTAAATACAGTTTCTAACGTTCAGAATTTATAAAAATAAAAAATAAACTCTCCAAAACTGAAGAGAAAATTTAAAATTAGGGCCAGAACCGATTCTTTTCTGTATTAATTTTTTCCACGAGCTATTAGGGAATGGAAAAGAATGGATTTACCGGGCGAGTAAACTTAAAATCCGACAGTAGTAGCTTTCGATAAACCTCTCCGGCCATGCTGATCTGGGTTTTCCATGGTTTTCCCAGATTACTCCACATGAATGCTGGGATGGTTCCCCACAATATCCCATGGGCGCCTCCTGCCATATCCCGTATATCCCTTCCAAACTATTATCCTTTCGGATCATGGAGGAAGGAAATATATGGAGGAGAAGTGACGTTAAATCGGTGAAGCAGGCTCTAAACTCTCCCGCATGGCGGCAGCAGCGGTATTGCGCTTCCAAACATTGCGATGTTCCCAGTATATCCCGAAAACTAAGCAAGATATCGAAAAATTTTATTCTTTATTTTCGATTTTTCTCGTCGTGTTACATAAGAATCGATCATTAAATTTGACTTTTGCGAAATTTTTCTTCCCCATTTCAACCTCACTTTTGATACAGTATATCTCTAGAACTAGGTGAGATATCGAAAAATTTTATTCTTTATTTTTCATTTGTCTCGTCTTTTTAAATAAGAATCCATCATCAAATTTGACTTTAACCAATTTTTTCTTCTGAATTTCAACCAAAACCATTTCACATTTGGGACAGAATATCTCGAAAACTAAGCAGAATATCAAAAAATTTTATTCTTCATTTTTTATTTGTCATATCGAGTTACATAATAACCCATCACCAGATATCGGCGTCACCTTTATCCTAGAGTCCCCTTGAGGTTTTTGTACATATTCCCCGTGTCTGTATGGAAGCGGCCATGCCCCCTCCACTCCGGCCATGCCCCCCACTCCTCCTCCGCCCTGCTTCACTTCAATGCGTGGTGAAGGTCTCTTGCGTCGTCTCCATATATTTCCTTCCTCCATGTTTCGGATAGGTGTAACGCTCCCTCTGCCACAGACTTTTAGTGGATCATGGAGTAATAGTAATAGTAGTAATAGTAATTTCACAGTCATTGTTTCGTATTTTTAAGACTTCTGTGCTAATAAAAACTACAATAAAACCCTTCAAGCAAAAGTGACGAACTACTTAAAAACTTTAAAATCAGTGCAGTTCATGAGATTTTTGTGCTTTTTGATTGATGTAACTGATGTTTTGTCAACTTTTCCAAAACTATTCAATATGGCAAGGTGTTCATTGAGAAAGTGATCACTGAACTTACAATCTGGAAAATGAAACTGAAAAATTTAATTGCTGCCAATGAAGAAACCCTGTCTCAATTTGATAAGGACTGTAACTTGGGTACTGGTACTTGTGAATATAAAAGCATAAAATTGAGTAAAGAGGATCTGCAAAATTTTTACGTGATCATGAAGATATAATCAGAAATTTCTTAACAGGTCTAACAAAACGCTTCGAAGATCTTCGAACTAATTGCATGTTTAAAAATATAGGCATTTTTGATGTAATTAACATTCCAAATGAGGATATATTAAATTATGGAGTAAAGGAGTTTCAAGAGATCCTCAAGGATTTACCTGCAGCAGTGACCATAAGCAAAGAACAGGCTTCTCATGAATTTATGCACTGAAAAATTTGGGCTAAGTACAAGAAAACTTTATCAAGTCGTCAGCTTTGGAACAGAGTATATAGCGAAAATACGGAAGACAACCAAAATCCAAATTTATTAAAAATCATTTCACATTACCATGTGCTTCCATTCACCACTGCATTATGTGAGCGAGGTTTCAAATTATTCTTAGAATTTGTACTTCAAGGAAAATATTTTAAAATTTTTATCTTACATATTGAAATGTTTGTATTTAAAAGAAATAATCTTCTGGCGATGAATCGGGAAAATATTTGGGAATTAAACATATGAAGATGAAGATCATTGTGTAAAATTCAAAAGTTACTGTCAAAGTACAATGAAATCAATAATCATATTAAATTATTTCACAATTTTCATATTTGATATATTGGCACATACAAACCATATTAATTTTTTCTGGGCCTATTTACAGTTCTAAATTGTGTTGGCATAGGTTGTAAGCTATAATATCTGTATTTTCATAATTATAATATAATTACGCATAAACTTTTTTATTTAAAGCCCGAGTCTAAAAGTTAGGCGTACCAAATAGGCCTGGATTTATAAACGAATTTCTACACCTATACATTTATTACATTCAGAATATAAAATAAATTCTTATATAAAATAAATTCTGTTCTCCAATACTGATGAGAAAATATAACATATATTTAATACTGAAGAGGCTATAATCCCACCTTCTCAAGCATGGCAACCATCCGTATACCATTTCTCACCTCTGCACATAAATTAAAGTTAGTAAAACTAAGGGTCGCAAGGAAGTTAACTACTCGATGCAGCCAGCCATTTTCCCATTGCTTTAGTAATAGGTATTTATACATTGTATGTTTGTTCAAACATGTATTATAAAAAATACAGTTATTAAAAACTCCCACAAGTCTTCTCTTTCTAGTGACTTCCCACCCAGCTGCAGTAAAATGCAACTAATAAACTTCAAATAGAAATCAACTTTCCAAAGTCAATAAATGCCTCTTCGCATTAACCATATGTTACTACCAAAATTACTTCATGGAATAAAGGAGAGCAGTCGAAAACATTCTAATAAAATCTCCCTTCCCCCAAATTTCGTCATATATGAATATTTTATATGTTACAGAGGGCATGCACGAATTTCAATTTTCCAACTCTTTTTATATACAGTTTATAACATGTATGAAGTATCACAAAATTATTCGTTATATGTTCAGCTTAAGCATTAGACACCTATACATTTTACATACAGTTTCTAATATTCAGAACTCATACAAAATAAATCCTGTTCTCCAATACTGAAAAGAAAATATAAAATATTTTTAGTATTGAAGAGGCCCCAACAACAGCTCCACAAGCATGGTGGCCATCCTTTTATTACTTCTCGCCTCTGCACATGCATCAAAGATAATAAAACTAATGGTCACAAGCAAGTTAACTACTGCATGCAGCAGACATTTTCCCATTAGTATAGTAATAAGTAATTACATAAAATATATTTGTAAAAAATGTACTATGAAAAATGCAGTTATTAAAAACCCCGTACCAATCTTCCCTTTCTAATGACTTTCCAACCACCTGCTGTTAAATGTAACTCACAAATTTCAAATACAAATCTACTTTCCCAACGAATAATCGCCTCTACCCATTAAACGTATGTTACTACTAATTTATTTAATGGAATAACAGAAAGCAGCATAAAACGTTCTAGAAAAATCTATCTCTATCCCAAAATTCCAACACACATAAATAACTTATTTTTTACTGAGGAAATGCATGAATGTCAATTTTCGAACTCTTTTTAGTACAGTTTATAACATCCAAGAATCATACCAAAATTTTACATTATGTGTTGACCTTTTGCATTAGACACCTATATACTTTAAATAATGTTTATAACAATCAGAATTTATATAAAGTAAATTCTGTTCTCCAATACTAAAGAGAAAATATGAAACATTTTTAGTACTGAAGAGGCCCCAATCCCACCTCCTCAAGCACGGCGGCCATCCATTTAAAATTTCTCGTCTCTGCGCATGCATGAAAGCTAGTGAAAATAAGAGCCACAAGGAAGTGAATTACTCCATGCAGCCAGCCTTTTGCCTGTTGGTATAGTAATAAGCATTTATACAATATATATATGTCAAAACATGTGTTATATAAAAAAAATGAAGTTATTAAAACCTCCCACCAATCTTCCCTTTCTAATGACTTCTCACCCACCTGCTCTAAAATTCCAAATATAAATTTACTATCCCTATTCAATAATCGCCTCTTCCCATTACACATATGTTACTACAAAATTATTTAATGAAATAATGAAAAGCAGTCAAAAACTTTCTAATAAAATCTCTCTTCTCCCAAAATTTCATGACACATAAATAATTTATTTGTTACGGAGATCATTCAGAATGTCAATTTTACAACTTTTTTTATGTTCAGTTTATAACATCTAAAAATTGTACCAATATTATGCGTTATTTCTTGAGCTTACGCTTTAGACACCTATACATTTAAATACAATTTATAACATTCAGAATTTATGCAAAACAAATTCCATTCTACAATACTGAAGAGAAAATATAAAATATTTTTAGTATTGTAGAGGCTCCAATCCTGCCTCCTCAAGCATGGTGGCCATCCTGTTACTACTGCTCACCACTGCACATGGATGAAAGTTAGTAAAACTTAGGGTCACAAGGAAGTGAGCTAGTCCATGCAGCCAGCCGTTTGCCCATTAGTATAGATTCATTTGAATAAGAACTAAAAAACTGTAACATAGAAAGAAGAGCAATGGGTAAATAATTCAAAACTATTACAAATGGTTTGATAAAGGAAACACCCAGCAATAGGATTGGAAATGAGATATATGGTAGTACTGATGTTGTGACAAATTTTATACTATAATGCAATGAGGGATTTTTTTGCATATAGCTTTATGCCTTTCCAGCTTTGAACCCATTAGATAATAAAACACAGGTGGGCAAGGAACAGGTATGAATTTGGCCATGGCCTTTTGAAGGAACTATTCCTGCATTCACCTAGAGTAATTTCGTGTAACCATGGAAACGAAAATCCGGATGGATGGAGGGGATACGAACCCACGTCTTGCTGAATGCCAGGCCCCAACATTTCTGCTTGGCTCAGTAATTCCATGGTAGTATAGTCAGGAAACATCCTGCACAGCAATTGCACTGCTGTTTGTGAGACAGTTGTGTGTGTGTGTGTGTGTATGTTCTTATACCCTATTCCCAACCCGTGATCAGTATGAATATAATATATATTTATCATAACATAAAAAAGCCATTAATAAAAAAAACTTCATCTGTCTCCAACTTCCCTTTATAATGACACCCAATCCAGCTAAAGTATGACATAAGTCACAAATTGCAAATACAAATCTTGCAGCCCTCCTGATTATATGTTTGGTACCCATAAGACAAGAGTCTGGTGAAGCCTTTCTATACCAACTTGCCCCAGTACCCAACCCAGTAGATGTGGTACTGTAATACTTCTCTATACATCGTTCCCAGCTGAGTTTATGATCAAATCATATCTGTATGCCAGGATTCCTACAATTTATGCATCATGTATGGAAATCCTCTCCCAGTTAGTAATGAATAAAAACCTTTACTCTATTTGTGCACACAATATCTGTCTTGTAAATAAATTAAATATGAATATAAAGAGCTCATGTGCAGACTCCCTTCTACAGTTCTTCGAAGCTCCTTGTAGAATGTGTGTGTTTGAGAGGAACATTTCATACATTTTTCTTGAAGAACTTGAAGATAGTCCATTTACACATTAACTTCAGTAGTTCTTCCTGTATGAAACTGGTGAGCTTCAATATAAGCATCGAATCATCAGCCTCACAATTGCCCATTTGCCTAATGCGCCTATTGGCAAGGTTATTGACTACACTGGTTTTGAGAGATGATACAAACTGATAACAAGTGGGATTTGTGTTATGATAACCATCCTGATGGATGACGAATAAGGGATTTTCAGTAGGGTCTTGATTGAGATTGCATAATCACAGGCTCTTCACACTCATATTAGATAATTTCTGCCACAACATCCACATAGCCTTAATATTGTTCACCCAGCCATCATAAAAGCTATTTTGAATCACTAAGCCATTATCATGACGAAATTCCCACTTGGCTATCGTTCCTATCATGTCTTCCTACAACTGCCAATGGGCACTTTTGGCACTCAAAGCATGCAGCAGAGGTTTCATACTTGCAGCACCAAAAATGCCTTTGAAGCTGTCAAATAACTTGTCACAGGGGGGGGGGGGAAATTGGTCTCTTTGGCCTCAAAATGAAGATACATATGACGCCCCTGATCATGCATCTCTCACTTGAACAGCATAGACATCAAGAGGAAACCCAGCTGTATGGCTCAACACCTGACCTGCAATACCTACCTTCATACACAAGAACCCATCTGAATAGATATGTTTCTCAGTGTCTTTGGGAGCAAACCGTTCTCCTCTTTCACTATCTATTACAAACAGTCTTTCAATATGAGACCAATCTGTCACTCCTCCACCAAAAAGAACTTTAGATTTCTGGAAATTGTTCCTGACACATTTAAGGAGATGAGGTGGGTCACAGATATTAACAATCTGTTCCCAACCTACCTCGAATAAAAGCCCACGACACTTGCTCCATTTCTCCTCCATCAAGCCAGTCACAGCTCTTGCATTAGTTGCAGACATATCATGCACATGCCACATGCCTCTAACTGATGGATTAAAATTTCACACTTACAGTCTTTATTAAAACCTTGACTTTACATAGTGGGGTTTTGGCATTACAAAATTAGTATTCAACCGGTTGCTTCCATTTTTTTATAATGCCACTGACCATGAACACCAAGGCATGATTAGCAGGCTTACTAGTCTGCCCAAGTTGATTTACCACATCCCTCACACAGAGAGATTTCATCGAAAATCAATGAATAAATGTTTGCATGTGAACTCATTGTTTTAACATTTTCTACCAGATGCGAAAATATCCCCTCACTTATATCAGTGTTGAAAGGAAATGCCTGTAATGAACAGGAAATGGCAATACGAGAAGGGAGAGCCAAAAAGTGACTCAGGAAGTGGTAACATGATGGGCTAGGCTTGTACATAGCCATTGCCAATTCTTTATCTTCAACCCTCCACCTGCAGCACTTTGGAGGAAGTGATGCATTGGCAATCTGTGATCTAAACAGAACTGACGCTGAAGGCGAATAGTACTTATCAACCTTTGAAACAAAAGACAACACCGAGCCTTTACCTGTCTGGCTGAGTTTGGCACAAAAATGTGATACCTTCTGTTTCGGCTTCAGAACCAGCTTGTTCTGATGGAAAATTGTCCTATACAAGGTCTTCATCCTTGGCGATAACTCTGCAACGTTGGGGGTTTGAATTGAGGCTAAGACTTTACCCTGCACCCTATACTGGGGAGATGATGTAGGAGTTGAAGCATAAGGCAATGGAAATGACTGAGGTTCTCCACATATGGCCTTTACTTCCTAATCCATCTGGCTGTACCTAACATTCTTCCTCCCCTACTACCTGCCCTACTACTTGCCTTACCACCTCAGTCAACTATAGTAGCTGACTCTCCAGCTTCCAACTTCGCATCATGAACTTCCAGAGAACCCATAGAAAGAAAAAAAAAACTACTCATTGCATCAAAACTATAATGGAAATGAATCATTTGTCAGAAGTGTTAAGTAATTAGTAAGAGTAACATCTAAAATGTACAGTTAAATGAAGCTAAAGGGTAAATTGTTATAAAGCACTCTACACAACAGTAAATACTACAAATGGAACTAATTCTTTGTTAAACAAGAAATAGATAACTACGATATACCACTATTTTTACACAGGATACATTGGCACAGTTAAATCACAAGAAGTAAGTACTTCTGCAATGGTAACAAAGTAACTTCTCTTAGGCAATGAAAACAAGGAAGGATAGACAAAATAACACATTACTTACCACATATGAAGGCAGGAGGGCCAGGACGAACACAAGAACATACTTTACAGTATTTTGGAAAGAACTTTAGTCAAGCTAAATGTGACACATAGGGCAAGGTGAGCCTGATTACCACGTGAACCATTCATAACCAACTAAGTTCTTTTACTGAAATTTTGTAAAGTGAGTTCATGGTTTGGTTTTCATGCACGCCATCCTGCCTTCACCTGCGGTAAGTGAGGTAACCACTTCAGGAAGACAAAATTAACTTTCCACATATGTAGATACACCCACCCCAGAGACTGTGTACTTATCTCATAATAAATTATTTTAGAACTATAATTCTTGGTGAAGAATTTCACCCAATACAATAATTTATCAAGAACACAAAGGATTTGAACTGAAGTTCAAAATGTCACATGGAAATGTGCACTGTCACAATTAAATGAAAAATACACATCATATGTGCAATATACCCATAAAATAAAATGGCACAGCAGACAAAAGAAATTAATCTATGCAATTTCATAAAGTACAGAGCACTACACTTTTACAGTAACATTCAAGTAATGGCAAAAATGCCATTTACTTTCAAGTGTGACAGCAAAGTAATATTTGAAACAAACTTCACAGCTGATATTAGTTGGGTTAGTGCACAGAGAAACAATGTTTTTTAATATTATTTATTATTAATTTTAATTGCGATGGAGCTAATGCTGCAGTCGAAATTCTCCCAGTCATCCATTTACCCTTTTTTATATAGGCTAAATTTTTTTAAAAAACTTTCACTTATAATTAGAATGTTAAATTCCTCTTACATTGTCTATTCTGATTTACAAATTTTATATCCTTGCGGGACTAAAGCTCCTCCCCACCAAAAGAAATCCGCTCAAGCCTCCCCCAAACCAAAGTCCTGCATCCGCCAATGTTCATCACTACACTTGGTAATTTGTTCCAATCCCTGACACTCTTACCAAAAAAGAAAATTTTCCCATAGAAAATTTGGGTTAATTCTAGATCGCGATACCGCTAGCACAACTTTCCACCACACGACAGAGACAATGTAAACACAAATTGCTGCTGTCATTATTTCCGTGTGTGACGTAGCCTATTCAACAAGCGGGCAGCTACAAATGTCAAGGAAAAAACCTTTTGTTTTGTGGAGAGCAAACCCGACGTAATATATCTATAATTATTTTTGATTAATAATAATAATTTTAAACGTTAGTGGTATCATTATCTAGAATTAAACCGAAATGTTTCATCATTAAGTCAAGGGGAAAAAAAATCCGACCGTTAATTTAGTTTGACTTTTTGCCACAGAGAGACGCTGAAATTTCAAGAACACATAAAGTAGTTTTAGATATTTCACTTGAAAAATAAATCTAGTGTTTCAACTGCAGATTATTTTAGTGATGCTTGTAGGTACGAGTGTAATTTTGGTTGTTGAATTCTATTTTCCGGTAAATTTTTACTTCTTCTCATACAAATTTGTAGATATATCTTATTTGATTTGTCCGCGCCCGTAAATGTATATCCGTCCAGATTCTGTTAGTAGCTGACGGCGCAGTGCATGCGTCTTTCACGACAACAGATTGACCTAATTAATCCAAAAATTTATACCAGATACATAGGCTTACCTGATGTAACTTCTTCCAGAATAACTAGTTCATCTTGAGATTTTTCCACAACCTCCTCAGGACCTACTTCCTGATCGGAATCACCTAAGAACATATTGCATTACCTACATTATAACCAATTTACCAGCTATACCTCCACTATTACATATAATTAGAAGTTTACAATTTCTACAACTGAAATTACAAATGGGCATTAAAGTTGGCAAGTAAAAAAAGTATGTTTCATATAACAGTAAAACAAAAAACTAACACATATAATCATATCACAACTGTAGCACCTCTATTTAACTAAAGAAATTTTTTAACAGTTTCAAATGAGTAATTTACCTGTAACTGTAAATTGATCTACCGATTGAGGCTTTTCCATTCCCAATTGGAACCCCACACATGTTGCTCCTGGTCAAAGTTGCTTGGTTACTATTTATTCTTTTATCTTTGAAAACTAGTTTCTAACTATATTTGTAACAATACATCATTAGGTTATGAAGCGATTGCAATTACTAAACGCAATAATAAAAAAAACAGCTGCTCAGACTACGCATCTAGGTACTATACGAGTAAAACAAAATTTCGTAATACTCAACAATATAAAACCAACAAAACTAAAACGTGGTATCTACGATTCCACAAAGCAATATTTCCTGAATGAAATGAAAATAATCACAATTTCTAGCCTTGAAAGAAGAAAAATATCCAAAAGTTAATACATTTACAGCGTTTTACTCTTCAATGTTAGAACCGAGATGTAATTACCAACAATATCACTTTCGTTCAAACAACACATCATGATTTATGAGGCACAATTTTTTCCACATCACACAAACTTCAGTACTTTTAACTGGAAACCTGTGAAGTATTATTCCCTCCTCTTTGCAGCGTCTACTTCGAGAATCTAAACCGCAGACCAAACACGACGTCATTCTAAAAACGAATATAAATGCAGATTTACTTATACACACTGATAAAAATAATATTTAACAAAACAAGCGATATATTACTGAAACATAGTAAACTTACAGAATAATATCCTCGTAGAAAGAAACAGAAAACAAGTTGCAAAAACAATCAATGTGTATGTCTGAATAAACAAAGAATTCAAACTGATTTAAACTGTTTCCGCCAGCAACGGAAAAAGTCAACTTGGCCTAGTGGTTGAAACGTAATGCCCCGACTACGGGAACGTGTGGACGGGAACACGGTAGCGCATGCAAACTCGAAAGCACGACTTGTGCAATCGTTGACCTGCTAAAGATTTGACTGCACAGATTTTGGTTTGCACAGCTACCGGAGAGGTGATGTACGAAGTTATTCCAAAGAATTTATAACTCAATTCATAGAATTATACAAATCGTTGACGGAATTGTGGAAAATTAAGTCCAAGGAATATTCAGTAAATTAATGGAGAGGTTGATATGCAACTACATCAGAAATATATGTGAGGAGCGTTAGTGGTTTTCAAGTAGGCAACATGGCTTTAGGCAAGGATATTCATGTGAATCTCAGTTGGTTGGATATATGCAAGATATTTCGGATGAAACGGACAAGGGAGATCAAATTGATAGGGTAGCACTAGATCTTTCAAAGGCTTTTGACAGAGTGAGCCATAAAATGGTAGTAAATAAGGTAAAATCTATTGGAGTGTATCAGAAAGTGGATAGAAGAATTTTTGAAAGGAAGAAAACAGAAAGTTAGGGTAGGAAATGCGGTATCCAAAGAAGTGGAAGTAAAAATGGGTGTGCCACAGGATAGCGTATTGGACCATTGCTATTTATTATTCAAATGAATAATTGTGTTGATTGTTTACTATCAAAAATTAGATTGTTTGCAGATGGCATGATGCTATATAGAAGGATCAAAACGGTTGAGGATTGTAAACAGTTGGGAACAGGGGGAAGATGCGTGTTTAGGGAAATTGCCACCGGAGCATGCGCTCCATTGCAATATTATCTAATTTCAAAAGAAATGAAGCTTATAGTTTAATGGCTGAACAATTGAAAGAGGAGTCTGTAGTTAATTATCCATAAGTGCCTTCTTTTCAGAAGAAATAAATCAAATCGATTAATACACGTAATTTAGATTTATAACAATTGATGCATTATTATGTATTATTTAAATTACTATAACTAATATTACTTTTCGTTTTTTTAAATGTGATATTTATTGCAATCAGGTGCAACCAAATGCAACAAGGGCCATGAACTACAGCAACTACAGCAAGTTAAGGATATTTACCACCCATCCTTTTGAAATCACGACTTATTAGAATTTGTAGATAACCAAGAAACTGCTAGGAACCAAACGTCTATTTTTATAGACTGGTGTCATAACAGTATCTTCTCTTTTAATTATGGGTGTCATTAGGCAAAGTAACTCTTTATAGGCTGTTTCATCCATTCTTAGGTAATAACGCCAGTCTTCCAGATGTTCCCTCAAATCTTCTATTAACATGTGAAGGTATATTTCTCGGTAAAAATTACTTTTTTCTCCACTTCTATGGTGTCGCTTGTTTGTCTGTTGTTTTTTATTAGTAAACAATAAAATATTGCTCTTATTAAAATAAATCTATTCTTGGCCACATCGTAGCAGCTCTGAAAGCAGTTAGCACGAGCTTCCCTGAATTGTGTGGCCACCGTTCCATGTTGCGTCTTTTTGTACAGTTTTGACTGTGCAATCTTATCTGCACTTGCAAGACGGAGCGTGTAGCTTGGGCTCTAACTGCGTGATGTCAGCGCCTCGTTCGCGTTTAGCTACGGTCGCATACAGACGCGGGCTGAGGTGGTTGATCTTCGCACTCAGCTTGCAGCTTTGCTAATGAAAGTTACAAGGTTGGAAGCTGCGTAGGCGACTGCAGCAGATGTGATATGGGTGACCCTGATGAAGATAGTGCTCTTACAGGTTCTCCCCTACTTATCATCGTACCTGCAGTTCAGGCGGAGACTTTGGAATTTGTGCGACAGTCACCTGATGGTGTCCGGCGTGTGGTTTCCAGAAGTTGACGCCACATGCGCGGGCTGTCGTACAAGTCTGAATCCCAGGAGGGCAAGCTTGTACCGTTGTCCAATAGGTTTGATGTGTTGTCTGCGTCTGGTTCAGATCCACATTCGTCAAACTGCGAGTTGACAGCCCCATCGCCCGCAAGGTCTGAGCGACCACAGAAGGGCATTTTGGTGGTAGGTAGCTCCAACGTTAGGCGTTTCATTGAGCCCGTTAGGGACATGGCGAATAGGTCACGGATGATGTCCTGTGTCCATTCATTGTGCATTCCGGGAGATCTGATCCAAGATGTGGAACAGGCCATCCCGGATGCCATTGAAGGGACGAGGTGTAGCCAGCTGCGAATTGTAGCTCATGTCGGCACCAATGATGCTTGCCGCCTGGGGTCGGAGGTTATCCTCTCCTTCTTCCGGCGGCTTGCTCAATGGGTGAGCTCTGTGATTGATGACTGCGAGATTTCGGATGAGTTAACTATCTGCAGCATTGTCGATAGAACCGACTGTAGACCTCTTGTTCAGAGCCGAATCGAGGGTCTAAACCAGAGACAGCAACGTTTCTGCGATAATCATGGATGCAGATTCCTAGATCTTCGCCCTGGGGTCGAGTAGTGTAGGGTTCCCTTGGATAGATCAGGTGTGCACTACACACGTGAATCGGCTACACGGGTGGCAGGGGCCGTGTGGAGGGCATTGGGGGATTTTTTAGGCTGAGGGAGGAAGACCCGAAAATGGGATTACAGTTACTGGCTGCCCAATCAAATTCGGCACCATATGTTAGGAGTAGCGTAAATCAATCTCGACCGTTAAAAGTACTCGTTATTAACTGTAGAAGTGTTTGTAATAAGCAGCCTGAGCTTGAACGTATTATTAGTAGCACAGAAGCAGATATTGTATTAGGTACTGAAAGCTGGTTAAAACTGGATATAAGTTCAGCAGAAATTTTTAACGATAGCATGAATGTTTTCCATAAGGATCGGTTGAATTCTAATGGAGGCGGTGTATTTATAGCTGTTAGTAAACACCTGTCGTGTAACGAAATAAATATCGATACGGTCTTTGAAATTGTATGGATTAGGCTAAACATAGCTAGGAAAGAACTTGTAATAGGGTCTTTCTATCGTCCACCATATGCAGATGTCACAATTGCTGAGGCCTTAACAACTAATGTAAGTAAGATAGCTCGTCAATTTCCGGATCATGCAATAATACTAGGTGGTGACTTCAACTTTCCGTATTTCGACTGGACTAATTACGTCCACGTTACTGGTGGCAGGGATAAAACATCCTGTGAAATTATTCTTGACCCTTTCTCAGATCTTAATCTTGAGCAGCTCGTCACTGAACCAACGCGGTGCCATAACGATAACGAAAACATTTTAGATATTCTCGTTACGAACAGGCCTGAATTATTCACAGACATTTCTACCACCATGGGAATAAGTGATCATAAAGCTGTAATTGCTACAGTAAAATTAATAGCCGCGCGCAAAAAAAAAGGGTCGTTTACAGGCTCTAAAAGGCCCAAAAGGAGAGTTTAAGAACGTTTTTGAGGGGTAATTACATTACCGTTATAGAAGGAAGAGACTCGGTTGAAGAGATGTGGCTTCAATTCATGTGTATAGTCAGGGAAGGTATGGACTTACATATACCGAAAAGGACGATCAGGGATGGGAACGATCCCCCGTGGTATATGCCTGAACTTAAAAGGTTACTTAAAAAGCAAAGGAAGATACATGCACGCTCAAGGAGGATGATGTATAGGAGTGATTTAGAAAAGCTAGCTGAGACAAGAAAACATCTTAAGAATGCGATGCGCGAGGCCTTTAATAACTTTAGAAGCAACTCTCAACGAAAACCCCCAAAAAATTTTGTCCTCTGTAAAAACAATATTTTTTTTTAATCTGCTTAACGTCTCTCTAACAGCGAGGTCTTTAGAGACGGGAAAGGATGGGGGACAAGGAATGGAAAGGAATTCGGCCATGGCCTTTTGAAGGAAGCATCCCGTCAATTGCCTGGAGTGATTTGGGAAATCATGGAAAATCCAAATCTGGATGCCCGGACGGGGATTCGAACTGCCGTCCTCCCGAATGCGAGGCCAGAACGCTAGCCGTTACACCACCACGCTCAGTGGCAACAATATGTTAGTTCTACTACAAGACGGTCGGGAAGTTGATGTCAGCCGCGACAAGGCTACCGTATTTAACACCGAATTTAAAAATTCTTTAATTGCGAAAACATGGAAAACATTCCCGCTTTTGCACAGCGTGTAGAATTTTAGATGGATCCAGTACAAATTGATAGTGTAGGTATCATAAAGCTATTAAAGCTCCTGAAGTGGGGGAAAGCACCGGTTCCTGATGGTAAGAGTATTTTCGGAATACGCGGAAGAAATAGAACGATTTCTGTCATATGTAATTTGTAAATCTTTAGAAGAAAGAGAAAGTACCTTTCGACTGGAAAATAGCGTAGGTGATTCCCGTTTTCAAGAAAGGAGATCGGAGAGATCCTAGGAATTATCGACCCATATCTCTAACATCTGTTTGCAGTAGAATTCTGGAGCATGTCAAATGCTCTAACGTTATGAAGTTTCTAGATGGATACCAGTTACTTACAGCGAACCAACACGGATTTCGGAAGAACCGATCGTGTGAAACGCAACTGGCTATATTTTCGCATGACGTAAAGAAGGTTATCGATGCACGATCACAAGGTGATACTATTTTCTTGGATTTCCAGAAAGCTTTTGGCTCTGTACCACACAACTGGCTTTTAACGAAGATTTGATCGTCGGTATATCTGATCAGATTTCCGAATGGGTACGCGATTTTCTAACTGGTCGGTCGCAGTATGTCATTGTTGACGGGGAAGCCTCTTCAAAGTTAGATGTTACTTCGGGGGTTCCTCTAGGAAGTGTAATAGGGCCACTTCTTTTCTGAATTTATATAAACGATCTGGGTGACAACGTTAATTGCAGGATACGATTTTTTGCTGATGATGCACTTATTTATAGGAGAAATGTGCTTTGACGATTGCTAAGAAATTCAGCGAGATCTGGATGTTATTTCGGAATGGTGCCGTAAATGGCAGCTCACACTTAACTGCAAAAAGTACGAGGCAATGCAAACAAAGTAATAAAAAGATCCCGTTTTCTCACGAGTGCAAAGTTAACAATTCAGTTGTTGACACGGTAGACTCCCTGAAGTATCTAGGCGTAACAGTACAACATGAAATGGAACTTGTACATAACTTTCTTCGTAGGCAAAGCTAATTCTAAACTACGTTTTATAGGTCGTGAGAAGTTGTAATGCTCATACAAAGGAAATAGCGTACAAAACACTAGTTCGTCGTCATTTGGAATACTGTTGTGCAATTTGGGATCCGTATCGCAAGGGATTGATTGATACGTTACAGAAATTACAGAGGAGAGCCGCTCGATTCGTGGCGGCTAGTTACAGTCTTGAGCTGATACGTGTGTTGGGCTGGGATTGTTTGGCGGACAGACGATGCCGTTTTCGTTTGAATTTGCTGGAGAATATGCGAAAATCTTTAATTTATGAGTGCAACGAAATACTTCTTCCAACGCCCTATTTAGGTCCCAATGACAGGAGGGATAAGATTAGAGAAATAAGATGCCGTACTGAAAATTTATGTATTCTTTCTTTCCTCGCTCTGTTCGGGATTGGAATGCGCTGAATTAGGATTGGTGCTTATCACCCTCTGCCACCCACAGTAATTGTTAATTGCAGTGTATAAATGTAGATATAGATGTAGCAGCTATGAGAGTGCTTCCTTGTATACTTTGTGTGGTCGGTAGTGAAGGTAGTCTTCAACGGTGCGAGTTGCCATAGCGCCAAGTGAGTTTATCGGTGATAACTAGTTCTAGTAGGACGCAACACCTGAACCAAAAAGTAGTTGTTAAAATAAGTTTAAAGGAATCTAAGTGCACGTTAGAACTACTACAGTTGGTCGGGGGCGTCAAAGTGTGTAAAGGAGTCGCAATGGCGGAAGCTAGTGGTGGCATTACAGCCGAAAAAAATGATGATAATCACAAACTATTTATTTACTAATCAGAGCAAGATATGTCGGAGGCTACAAAAAAGAAGATGGAAGAATCTACCTTGGACAGTGAAGAAGAATGGAAATACAACCTCAGAAAGGAGCGTAGAGCCACCGACAGAAGAGGTGGCTCTAAGGTAAATAAAGAAGAACCAACGGCGTCGGAAATATTACAAAATTCGAATAAGGAACAGACCATAAAACAGACAGTAACTTCGCAACAGCTACACATCGTAGAGACAGCGAGTAAGACAAGAAGTGATCAACTAATCCCCGTTATCCCAAGTCAAGGCGGGTATAATGAAAAGCTGACTTCATCACCTCAATGTATCAGACTACACGGCTGACAAAAGCAGGAACCATATGTAGTTACAATCGAGCTAAAGATGAGTGGAACTATGCCACATCCAATTCAAGTAGATAAAATATTCTATAACATGGTTAAACGACTGCAGAGGATTAACCAACAGGTCAAAAACCAGATGGTGTTAGAATTCTCAAATGTGGAGGCAGCAAATAGCTTCGTGGGACACCGATTTCTTACATTCATTTGGAATAAAAGCATATATCCCCGCAATCAGGGCCGAATGCAAAGGCGTAATTAAATACGTCCCTCCAGACCTCAAAGAAGAAGAGCTAAGTAGAAACAATAAATCAACGGCTCCAATAGTAGGTGAAATAAGATTTATTTAAAAAAAAAACGTTTGGATGAAAAATGGAAACAAAACCTTTATAGACGGATCTATTTAACCTTTGAAAGCCAATTTTTACCGGATGAGATAGAGCTCTTCATCTAAGATTTAAAGTAATTCCATATGTCTACCCCATGACTCAATGTTTCAAGTGTCAAAGAAATGGTCACATCTCTTCCAATTGTAGAAGTAAAGGTGGTGAGGGACACAATATCTCCAGCTGTCATAATGAGGTTATCAAATGTGTGAACTGTGGAGGTGATCATAAGGCTATCGGCAAGGATTGTCCAATTAGAAAACAACAAGAGGAGCTGAAACAGAAACAGGAGCTTAGTAGCAAAATATTAATGGTAGCAGGATACAGACATAAACCAACCGAATTCTCACCCCTTACAGTCTAGAACCTACAGCGCAGCAGCAACTTTTGAAAAGACAATTACTAAAAGGGAGTTACCTCATAAAAGGATATCACCAGATAGAAGAGAAACAAGTGCGGTCCAGATGGTGGATCCAGCACATAAGGAACTGGATGTTGAAAGCATTAGCACTATAGTCATGCAACAGTTAAAAGGAAATCCACCCAAGGAAGCGATACAAAAAAAATTCAGGAAGAAGCCACAAGTAATATCATGCAAGAAATAAATGAAATGGGAGTGAGTGCTACCACTATGGAGATATATAATATAACTGATAATAATGGATAGAAAGTCTAAATTCACAATAGTACAATGGAATGCCAGAAGCCTGCTACCAAAATGGAACGACCTACAGAGAACAATCGAGGAGCGAGCCACATATGTTGTGCTGATTACCAAAACATGGCTACGAAGAGACACTAATATAAATCATAAAAATTATAAGATCTACAAGAAGAGTCAGGGGCATTGGATTCGGAGGAGTTGCTATACACATGAGAAATTAGTTGATCAGCGACATTAGAAACATAGTGGAGCTGTGTACAAACATAGAAGTTCTTTCGGTTGACCTGAAACACAGAGATCCCTTGGAGAATATGACTATAATCTACAAACCTCCTCAAAGCAATATTAGGGAAGAAGACTAGGATACCTTATTCAATCAGTTACCATCGAAAAGTATGGTGGGAGGGGATTTAAATGCACACCATCCGATATGGCAGGCAGGACAGGCGGATCATCAGGGCGAAGAACTCACGTCGGCCATAACGTCAGCCTCACTTACTGTGCTCAAAAACAAGCACGGAAAGAGACTCTGGACACCACACCAAAGAAACTCGTCACCTAATATTTCACTGATATCGGCAAACATGATGACCAGGACCAAGTGGAAAATTCTACAGGATACATTAGGAAGTGATCATCTGATTCTGAAAATATCATTGGCTTCCCCTATAGACCCGAAGACAACTCCATCAAAAAGGCGCTGGAATTGTAACAAAACCAACTGGAAACATTATCAAGACAGAATCAGTTTATCAATAGAAGATATATACTCAGATACAGATGACCCACAACAACGATACAACGACCTGGAATACAAAATAATTAATTGGCTAGGTGGCTAAATTTGAAAAATAGGTTAATACTTTCCTTTAGTATCTCTATTTCTCAAAAAATGTACTATTTTTTTTTAAATCTAACATTTATATTATGTATTTTACATTTAAACAAAAATTTACCGCGAAAACGCTCAGTTCTGTCATGGCGTCTGGAATAACGTCACTCCTCGCGAACGTAAACAAATCAGTCGGGTATGTATATGGCAGGTGACAAGTGTTCTTTAGTTAAACATGAATTTCTAGTTTTGTAAGTACTGTACACTGCCCCAGTGTAAAAGTACAACAATAAAAACGCCAAACAAGTTATTTATATATGTTCCAAACAATAAAAGAATGCGGAAAAAGTTGTTAAAACTTGCAAGGAGAGAGGATGTTTATAGGTTATCTGCAGAGTCAAGTATCTATTTTTGTGAAGATAATTTTGATGTAAGTGTTTGTGCACTATTTATTTCTAAATCTAATGCAAAACTGATGAATTTTGCAGAACCACTACTTTTCAAGTATTGATAACATAATAAGGTATGAGTTTATGTTGTTTTGGTTTTATGATTTAAAATCTTTCTTTAGTGTTACGTTTAATATAATAAACACACTCTGGCAGCACTATCATTACCATGGTGCCACAATCTGATGATAGATTCTTATGCAGCTCGACGAAAAACTTGTAAACAAATTAATTTTTTTAAATATATTTCTCTTGGTTCCCGAGATATCTTAGTTGAAAGGTGATGTTGTTAGGCTGATATGAAGTCTAGAGCAGACTGGAAATTGGCAGTGCCATAGCTTTAAAATTTGCCGCACCTATTTTTGAGGATAAACTTTTCTAGAAAAGGTGTATATAAAACGTAACGCCAGGGTCCCAAGAAGAAAACATGCTGTCGGTCTGAAATTAACTATACACATTCCTAAAGACATTACTTCATAATGGAGCCGTCAAATGTATGTATAAAGTTGTTTGAAATTTGGGTAGATCGTTACAAGTTATCACGCACTAAATATGTGTTATTATCTGTTTCTGATCATTGCAGATGTATCTTACGATTTATTGTTGCAGAGAAAACTGCATTCCACATCCTTATAAAACGTAAAGAAAAAGTTCGACACAGGTAATGATACGAAATATTCTTTTTTTCAGGCATATTGCACAGACATAGTTATATTCGTATCGGTTAGGTGTTGCAGATACTGAGATAATGTGTTAATATGCTCATTGGGGCCAACGTCTTATGGCGAAGTTGATTGTTATGGGGTCACGTTTCTGCATGTGAAAATACATTCTGGACCAAGCAGTAAAATTATACATCCATGGCAGTGGAGCTTATGGATTTTTGATTCATACGAAACGAAAGCAAGTTAGCGTTTACATGGAAATGAGGCCTGGACCAAGCTGTAAAATTATGCATTCATGGCAATGGTGAATATGTATTTTAGATTCGTACGAAAATAAAGCCAGTTATTTAAGTTGGTTTGTTAGATTGCATTGGCAATCGTATTCTGAGATGAACAATGTATATTACAATCACCACAATGTTCAATTGTTGGTTGTGGAATATAACAACGTCACTGAAGCTGTTTGCGGGATTATAACGTACATTATTTGTACAAATCTGTATTTCTCGTTTTTCCTGGCAATATCTTAGTTTGTGATGAATGCCGAAAAATGTTTCTAACAAAATTTCTTGTCGATTTTGACGTCTGAGATATAGCAACATACCTGCTACTGAAAGGTAAGCTATATTTGTAATGATAAATTCAGTGCCGAATTAATGCTACAGTACGTGGTCTATAATTTTATATATAACGTTTTATGAAATAATATGTCTTTAGGAATGTGTATTTCACTTAGGTTTTCCCTCTGGTTTAGCTATTTAACACTTACTTATACTTCGCAAATAAAACATCATACCAGTATCAATTAATTTATAAAACGTATGTCTTGTTTAAAAAACTGAAATAATGTTATTTAAGCATATAATGTATAATTGACACTTGTATATACTTACATCGAAGTTTTAACATTATGCAATTCCTATGAGCAAAAGTCGATGTTTGACGCGAAAAATCTGCCAAGTGCTACGGCGTCAATTTCGCGCAAATTGCTACTGTTTGCTTTGATAAATTCTGGTTCCATGGCGAATTAAGCTTGTCTTTCAGCATATAACTGAGAATAACTGTATTAATGTGACAAAAGCTCCTACAAACGAATAATTTACCAAGTAACTGGTTCTGTTGCACGAAAATGTCAATAACAACTTTGGCGTCTCGCGAAGTGTGACATAATGCATTCTCATTAGCGTTCGCGGTCACGTGACTGAATGACTGATTTTGCCGAATTTATTTTCTAAAAATAGTAATAATCTTCATCTTTTATAATAAATAATTTTGTTTTTTGTTATCTCCTTAGCATGAGTAATCATTAAAAATGTTATGCGTCTGGTTTATTCTTAGTGGACACATGCCAATTCTACAGAAGACAACACCCCATAATATAAAGTACGTGATAGAAACAAGATTTTCAGAAAACAATGGTGGACTACTGAATGTTCTAGAGTAATTGCAAGTCGACCCCTGGCTACAAAAATATACAGAAAATATCCGACGATTCAGAACTTCATGTTACTCAGACACACAACAGCAGAGGCCAGAAATGCAATTAGGAAAATGAAGAGAGAAGGAAGTAGGGATTTCTGTTCTGCATTCAAATATGGCACTTCATAGCAGGAAATGTGATCGAATATAAGATGGTTCAATGGAAAGCGGCCATCACCTAACAACATATATACCGATGATAGTTTGGCGGAACAGTTCTTAGAACTGACAGCATCGGCATATGTACCGACGGATATAGAACGAACCGCACATCATTAGTCCAATGAAAATAGTAAAACATTCTTCAGTATGCCTGAAATTGAATGTGCCCTAAAGAAGAACGATACAGCTCCAGGAGACGATAAGATCACATACTCCATGATTAACAACCTTCCTCAAACAAAAATCCTAAATTTCTTCAACGACACAATGAACACATCATACGCTCCTGAGCGGTGGACAAACATTGTAATAGTTCCTGTTTTAAAGCCAAACAGGAGCGACGCATCATCTTATCGGCCTATATCTTTAATGCCTTGTCTGGCTAAACTAATGTGTACGTTGATCAAAAATAGGATGGAATGGTACATAGAACACCTTCGAAGGCTCGATCGTCGCACTATTGGATTCCGTAAAGGCTCCAGCACAATGGACACTGTTAGCACGCTGGTTACTGATATCCAATTGAGCTTTGTCAGAAATACTTTCTAGCAGTGTTCTTAGACATAAAAGACGCTTACAACAATCTCCAGATTGATATCCTATAGGAAGCATTTGAAGAGATGGAGCTTCCCTGATAACTTGGTGTTGTAATTATCTTACATCTAGAGTGAATATCATTCAAACAACAAAAGGGATGAGAATCGTCTACAGGGGATTTCCACACGGTGATCCAATGAGCCCGACCCTATTCAACATCTACACAACGAAGATGTGCTTCGGCCTACCAGAGATGGTGACCTTCCTCCAATATGCGGACGACTTTGTCATATATGTCTCACATCCAGATATATAAAAAGCTAGACTGATCCTAGAAACGACAGGGAGAGCAATCTTAGAAATACTGAAATAGAGAGGGCTTGAACTAACAATTAAAAAAAGTAAAGATGTGCATCTTCACTCACAGGCACAATCAAGAAAATGACTTTAAATTAACTGTAAATGGTATAGCGAAGGATCTGGTGAAAAAGGTAAAGTTTCTCGGAATACGGCTCGAGTCCAAGCTCACATGGCGAAAACACATAACAGAGATGAGGGCTTCTTCCCTAATGCCAATAAATATGCTGAAAGCCATTGCTTCCTTGAGTTGGGGAGCTGATCCTCTGTTATTGCGCAATAAATACTTCAGTATTGCCAGAAGCACACTCGACTATGGGTTTTTTTTTCTCTTTATGACAATGCATGCAAAATCCTGCTGAAGAAACTTCGTACAAGCAGCGGCACTAAAGGTAATAGGTGGATTTATTAAGACCACTCCTACAGTGGCGATTGAAGCGGAAACAGTGACTCCTCCCCTAGATCTACATAGCAAGAAGATAGGGATTAATTTTTCTCTAAAGGTACGCTCCAAACAAGAACACATTCTTTTGAAGAAAGTGCAGATTTTAGCACACGAGTTTCAAAGTAAAATCACAGACCTTCACAAGATGCAAAGACTGGTAATCTACAGGCAGTTAACAAATCAGTCGAGCATCTATACATCAGAAATTAATGGCTTATATTCTGAGGAGGAGCCATGGCAAAAAGTGGACCCATCCGCTCATATTCACCCAACCATCACATTAAATCTGCCAGAGAGGAAACTCTGTATTCTGGAAGAAGCAAAACAAAGGCTGGTCCCAGATATTTACGGATAGATCAAAGGCGGGTGAGGAAGCTTGTGCAGCTGCCTATGTGGATCTGGTGGGTGAAATCGTCGAAGCAATCCGATTACCGGACTAATTTTCGAGTTTCTCGACAAAATTATTTGTTATCCTAAAAGTGATAAAATATCTCAAAAAGGCAAATTTAAAGAAAGCAGTCATATGTTCTGACACTAGAAGTGCAAACACGCAATCTTGGGGATTCCCAAAGGCAAGGGCAAAAACTACATTGCATACCAAGTAGTTAGAGAGACAGCTAAATTGAGAGCAAGAGGCATAGATGTACGGCTATAATGGGTAACCAGCCACATGGGCTTTCATGGCAACGAAATGGCTGACAGAGCAGCAAAAGAAACCATGGTATGAGTCGAAAGATCTCAGCAGGAAAAAGATAACCTTGATTACCAGACTACACATAGGGAACGCCCTCCTAAACGACAAAAAGTATATTATGAAAATTGTGGAATCGCCGAATTGTCTCGGATGTTGTGCGCTGGAAGATTTGTACCATTACACTCTCAGATGCGAAGAATACAGTAAGATTAGAAAAGAGCTTATTGGAAAATCCCTAATAATTACAGATATAACATCTCTGATGACAAACCTATCGTACCCAGGCACAAAAGTGATTAATACAATATACAAACTAAAACTTAACTTAGTCCACAACCCGAAGGATGGTTAGATCGTCCCGAAGGAGGCATTCTAAGCCATTGTGTCAGAGGTAGGACGGCCAGTTCCTTTCCTCAGGAACCTACAGTTTAACGTGGAATCCGAACCACAAAAACAAAAAGTTTAATATAAAGTTATAATAAAATATAAAACAAAATAATATAAAAACCTAGTACCCCTATATTTATGTCCCTGGCGGGATTAGCCCAAGGCCCAAAAAAATAAAAAAATTTCCCTGCCCCAAACGAGCGGGCACATGAACTACTACCAGAAACTTATTGTCTCCAATGCGTTGTAAGGGTGCGTTTTTGTTGCAGCTGCGATAAACGATGAGAGCGACGGTACTAGCAAAGCGAAGAAAATTGGAACATTGTTAAGAATGGAGGTGTTTATATTGGAGCAACGCGGTGAGCCTCCCGTAGTAGCAGAGCACCGAGCAGGGCTAAGCTAATCGCTGTAAACATTTTCTTCGCTCTTATCGATGATGGACATCGACCGTTTGATTGGGGAAATTTGCAGTAGGCCCCCTTTGTGGGACCAAAAATACAAAAATCACCACAACAGATTCGTTTTAGACAAATTGTGGGATGAAGTGGTTACTGAATGTAATACAAAACATAAGTAAAAATGTTTTCTAATTACTGTAGTACAATTTTCCTAAAATCTATATAAATTATTAATTTAAGTTAATCACACATGTTGTGCATGATTACCCCCTACTGATTTAAGCTTCTGTAGACTTAATGCTATTTATCATACTATCACCAGTCAAAATGATGAAAGAAGAATGCCAGCTGAAACACTTAATATTCAGGATGTCGCCCAATTCGAGAACTGAAATAAATTTATTTGATAAATTTTTGTAAAGGTCACACACATATTTTATGATTCTATGTGTAATGCCGTCAGTGTATTTTTAACTGCCCAATGGTGAGTAAAATAAAAGAAAAACAGTAAAATAAGATATAATTTGGTTTGTTATCCTATTATAAAGACTACATTAGGAATAAGTTTGGAATTAACATAGACACATCTTGGTAATATCCCATACATTGCCAAGTTTATGGTGCTCTACAGTTTGGATAATTACGCCATTACATTAGAGAATACAGACACATTTTTTATGTACAATAAGTCTTAACATAGCACTGTCCAGTGATGAATTAGGATTTTATCTTACTTGAATCACATTAGAAATACAAATAAACTCATCAATTAGTTTTTGCACCGGAGCGCCATTAATGTCTTGTACAAATTTATCAGATAGTATTCCCACAAACCTCTTGTAGTATCTTTCAGTTTTGTTGGCACAATTTATTTTTGAAGTGGAGAAGATTTACATTTCTAATTTTTGTTTCCTCTTTTAACTGCGAAACATATCATGGCAAAAAATACAGACGCACAATGGTGACTAATGGAATTTATTTTAACAGCAACGTCACTTGTAGAAATTGCACGCTAATCCTGCAATAGTTCCATAACGCTTTTAATCCCTTTTGTAGGAATTTTCAGGTGACGTTACAATTGCATCTTACTTTCCGGCATAAATGAGTCTATTTAGAGATTTAGATGGTATTACTTATAATGTGTAAGTAATTCTCAGTTTCCGAAAAAACTGTTTTCAGTGTGCAAGTAACGTCCAATTTTATTTCAGTTATGTTTTAAATGTTTGTAACAACTTACTGTCAAAACAATTTGTGAATCCCTAGGAAAAGACATTAATATTATGGTGGATTTTCGAAAAAAAAAATGAATATGCGATTCTACAACCAGTAACTAGTATCGAAAGAAAATGTACATAGAAAACAAATGAAACATATTCCGAAGCGTGAATCGTACCTAAGGAAACTAATATTACTTATACTCGCATTAAAATAGTTGGATATTTTTATTATGATGAATTATAAGAAGTGTCATATACCATACATTCGATTTTTTCGTTCTCAGATGTCCATTTCCGCACTAAAGAAATCTCTGCTCGTTAGAAGCAACTTAAGCGTTTTATTTATAGTGTGTATACGTCAATACTTCCTTTTAGTACTATATTTAACTCACCAACATTAAAGTGTAAATGATCTTCACAGAAAATGATATGTAATTAGTCGCAATATTGTCTGGGTTTCTATGAGCTAGTTGCAGCAACTTTTATTCATATTTCAGCTTGTGTCTGAACACTTACAGTTCTTTGCAGACTTTTATTGTTGTAGTTATACATTGATGTACTTCACACTATACATCAATCATATTTGCAATAATATATACATAAATTCAGAGAAGAAAAAAAAACAAATGTTATTTATTTAGAGTGACAACACGTTAGGTTGCAAAGCAGCGTTTTCGCGGGTTGTAAACACTTTAAATTTAAACGTTGAATTTTACTTAAAATAAGAACGTTCGTCCAAAAATAAATAGCACCGGGTGAATAACGTGTATCAATAAACAATTTAAAACAATTTCCACAAAAATAGTCAAATTTATTTATTTCGTGTCAGAAACACACAGTCACATAATCACAAACATGAAATTGTACTGGACAAAAAATTGGCCATTTCCAGTGCATTTTCTGAGGCCTCGTACAGGTCAGCTTCCGAGCAGGATGCTGGACATAGTCGACACTGGAGCATGTACTGAACAGGCTGGTCTTCTCTGCAGTCGCACTTGATATCATTGATCTCCGAATAGCCCCTTCTTGCTAAGTTGAATTTTGGATCTGCCTACTCCTGATCTTAGCCTATTCAGCGACTTCCATATCAACCATACCTTCTCATAGCCAGGTGGTAAAGAATCGTATAATCTTCCCCAGCCATGGGGAACGGAGGCTTTAGCTTCCCACAGTTGTAACCAGTCTTTCTCAGCTGTAATTGTAAGTTTCTGAGATTTTCTTAGGAAGCTTTTCCTGGACTTTAGTCATTGTGTGTGTGATTTATGACCATATAAAGGGTGAGGTCATTCATGGTACTCTTTCCTACTTTCCTTGTTCACTGCTATTTCCCTTCGAATAGTAGGTGGTGCTATTCCTACGAGGCGATGGAGCCAGTCTACTGGAGTGGATTTTAAGCATCCTGTTATGATTCTGCAAGTATCGTTAAGTACAATGTCTACCCTTTTGGCACGAGTTGAATAGTCAAATAACCTATTACATCAATTCGCAAATTCATGTAAATGTAACCGCATATGGCATTGCTGGCCGAGAGATTCTATAGGATTGTTTGGCTACAGCGTTACAGAGCTTCGATTAGCCACACATGCGCCTCTGTGATGGCTGCCTTACCCCGATAATCCCAGCGGGTAAAGGGGACCTACAGCTTTACGTGGAATCCGAACCAAGGAGACTACTAGTAGTGTTCTTCACATGAACAAAGCAAGGCTCTGCCAGAGGTGGAGGTCAGTTGAAAGGTTCATAAAAATCCCAGCTGAGACCAGGATTCGAATCGCGAACCTTTCGTCCACCAGTCACGCGCCTTAAGCAATTCAGCCAGAGCGATTTTTATAAGCGAATAAACAACACAGTCAGAAAAAATGTCGCCGGATGCCGCCGACAGTAAAAAATAGCTACGGTCCCGCAGGAGGAGGGAGAGAACTAATTAACTGCCAACAAATGTATTGGTGTGGGCTATGACGATGACCTGTAAACCCGGCATGTGTCGAGATTATTGCTGAAACTGTAAGAAACTTCCTTTCCTATCTATTCACAACCTTTCACGCCAAAAGAATTTATTATTGTTCCAGTATATAATTCTTGAAACTGCCTGAAGCGGAATCCCCACTAGTCACAATTAATAGTCGCCTGCAGCGATCCTCTAACAATCTGGAGAAAGTATGAAGGAGGAACCCGTCAGGCCACCCGATGTCCAAGAACCTAATCATGTGGTAGAAGTAGTATCCAGTGGAGGACTCTCTCAGAAAAGGCATACGCTGTATCAATCGAACACGTGGAATATTACGCCATGTGTTATAGTGATTAGAAGTTTATAGCAATCAATAGTAATGACTAATTACAGTAAATAATAATAATTAATATTTACAACAAGGACTAACTGGACGCGTCGACCATTGGTGGTGGGAAATATAAAATAACAAAATTTATAAAAAATTATTCTGTTTTGAGTAATTCATATCATTTATAACAGTCTCTGACCGCTGAATACCGTTCCAATTGCTTGGTTGGCAGCATTGGAATTCCAAGCTCAGGTCTCACGGTGTAAGTCGTCTGTTACTCCAACGTCAATTTCAAAACTGCGGGGTGAGCGTGGCCACCACTTGAATTTTTTCACAAGATGATGTAACGAAATTGATCACCTGATAGCCATTTCATACTCTATTTTCCCACAAAAATTGAAATTCTCGCCACAATACTTGAATTATGTACTTGAATATTTGAATTTTCCACCTCAGTATTTTAATAAACACGCAATTTTCCTTTGAAACTTCGAATTTTAAGCCATGGGAAGTCACAAAGTGTGTAAAAACTCCTTTCTAAGTATACATCAGGCAGTAGATATAGGAAGATTTCAGAATTCTGTATGTTACTTCTCGTCTTGGTAATTAGAGACGGGAGATGATTTGGGAAGAATCAGGATGGAATTTGGCAGTCTATTTAAAGGAATATCACTGGCATTTGGTTGAGTGACTTCGCGAAACCACAGAAAACCGAAATCAGGAAAGAAGCACCAGGGATCGAATCCTTGTTCTTCTGGTTGCTACGTCTGAGAGTTAACCATTGAGCCATAATGCTCGGATCTGCCTTCAGCCATCTCCATCACAATAACGCTATTTTTATCAGCGTCGTCTCTAAACCTTAATTATTTTTTTTCTGATTGGGTGGCTTGGCTGTTTTTTATATACATAAATAGCTTTCAAGTGCTCACGTCACAAAGCTGCAATTATGATAAAAAAATTAAACTAATAAAGATGCCGAGAATTGTATCGGTGCTCTTTGTGGTACAAATATCGTCAGGAGCCGGAATTCACCCATAATTCGATATTTTGCAATTAGATTACACGTCTTATATTAGTTCTGGAATATTGTATTCATCAACATTTCCGTGAGATTTTCGTGAGACTCTATGAATTGTAACGAAAATCTTTAAAGCAAACATGTACTGTACAACATTTTTAACCTCTTAACTAACTTTTCTGTCACTATGGTCACTTTCTTGAGCATGCGTGTATCCTCCTTTGATTTCATAGAAATATTTTAACTTCACGGGTATATCACGAGTGATCATTATCATGGAGGAAGGAAATATATGGAGGAGAAGTGACGTTAAATATGTGAAGCCGGCTCTAAACTCTCCCGCATGGCGGCAGCAGCGGTATTGTAACCCAAACAAATGCCGAGTTCA
This sequence comes from Vandiemenella viatica, assembly GCA_031002005.1. NCBI lineage: Eukaryota > Metazoa > Arthropoda > Insecta > Orthoptera > Morabidae > Vandiemenella > Vandiemenella viatica. Next base: position 70,792,997 of record CM061921.1, on the reverse strand, counting down.
CACTGTGTCTGATGTTCTGATTATTTCATTTTGTAATGTGCATAAGTGTTTTATAATGCCATCTTGTTTTGCATACGGTTGCACAAATAGGCAAGAGAGGAAATAACCTGGAATATCATTTCATAGGTAAGTTGTATTCTAATAATTGTTGTTGAAGTGGTCAGTGGGAATTGTAAAATTTGGCGCATGTCTATAAATATTTAGTCATAGCTCTCAATGGGATGACTTTGTTCTCAAATTTTTGTTGGTGTAGTGTAGAAAATCAGCATACCTTGCTATTTTGCAAATAATAGACTAGCATTAATTTTTAACGAGTGTTGAAAATGAGATTTAAAGGGGTGTGTTTTACATCGCGATTCAGTTTATTTAGTATTACGATTTCTTTCGTCACGTTGCTATTTAATACTGACAGTGTATGATGAAATTAACTGTTATGTGAGAAGCTGTGAGTTTTATTCATTTTTTTAAAGTTCAAGCCATTGACTTAGGTTATTTTTAAAGCTTCATATAAGACTTGTTTCTGTTTGTAAATACGTCTAGACATATTTTTATTGATTTTGAAATATTTCTCATCAAAAATTCTAATAGGAGTACTGAAATGGAATGTGGAAATATATCTAATTTAATGTAAACTAAAATTTGAGGACTAGAAATAAACAGTTCCTTATTCACATTAAAAAGAACTACTGCTAACATACTCTTCACATTTTAATGTTTTTAAAAGTTTGTGTACCACAAATCCTCCATTGAAGTATACAATATGATCCATTAAAACAGTTAGTGCACCTGCATCAAACATACAATCGTGGTCGAACTAGGGAGGAAACTAATTCTTTTTCCTCTTCAATAATTGGATGATTCTTTGATGTAAAATTTATACTATGTTCTGGAGCATGATTGATAATTGTTCCAGGAGTATGCAATTACCAATGTTTGTATATTTCACTTCACATTTCAAGAGTAGTTTTAAAAAAAAAAAAAAAAAAAGCTGAAGCTGTTTTAAATTGTATGGGCAGTGGGATTGTTTGAACAACCCCCAAAGATCTGATACATTGTAAAAATATTTCAAAGTTATCCTGACTAAATTTATATGATAATATATATTTTAAGATTTTTTGATCAATTACTAAGGAATTAAACAAATACTTCAAACATAAATCAGAAAACCTAAGAATCCAGTGCTCCTACTGCTGTCAAGTATTATCTTGCCCTTTGGGGACACTTTCAAATTACATATATAACTTTCTGTTTCAATCAATCTTGTATCACTGCTTCCTAATTACACTCAGATATTCCGGAGCGTGTGCTCCACTTTTTTGTGGCTGTAGATGTTTTGGCATATACAATTCTATTAAAAGACTTTTTAACAGACTTTTTTTTCTTAATTTCTAATGTTTATAGATAACATCAATTAAAATACATACATAAGGGAGCGTGCATAAACCACATAGCTCCAATTTGGCATCCTGTGAACCACTATCCCTCCTCCCCCCCCTGTAGCCCTACTTGGCTTTTGCCTCCCCCCCCCACCTATCATGTAGCTTTTTTCTCCTTTTGATTCCAGAAGACATTTTGCACTGTTTTCTCTTGTCAGACTATTGTAAATTATATAAGGAGATAATTAACTGAGGGAAATATATATACTCACATGCTGTTGTGAGTTCAGTTACTCATTTTAACTGTAACAAATGTTATGAAAGGAAAGCTACGTGGCCTGGCTTGGAACAGCCCCCCCCTCCTCTCCCCACGTAGCCCAGTATAGCCTTCCAGCTATCCCCCCCCCCCTTGGACTGAGTCATGTAGTTTGTGCACGGTCCCTACCTTTAACCACATGTTAATTCGGCAAAGGTAGAATGAGAAACACACTTCAGTCACTAGAATACAACTATTATTGTATTCCACAATACATTTTGGACCCTGTGGATCCATCTTCAGGTGACTATGGTATTTACATGTTAATTCATTATTAAGAATGTGAAATAAATAAAAATAATGAATGAAATTCTGTCTCATAAAGTTCCTTGTACATTCCTGTAATAGCAACAATTGTGAAACAGTTCTTTTATTTTTAAAGGTAATAATAAAGTCTTTGCCCGTTTAAACACAAGGTGAAGTAGTGCTGTTCTAGCATGATAAGTTATTTTGTTAAAAAAGTATACGCATCTTCAGACAGTGACACATCACCGCATTTTTGATTGGAGCACACGCGATTGAAGTTACTTCAAAGAACACCGCATTATGCCAATCATACAGTATAGTAAAGTATCACTCTTTACTTTTTGTTGATACACTTTATACTAACTATAAATTATGCGGAAACATTTTATTTCTGGTACCAGCCTACAAAATGTCTGGGTTGCCCGCGCCTAGAGTGAGCCCTCTATTTTTTTTTTGGTCTAGGACTCATTTCAGCCTTACCACAAGTGGTAGTAATAAAACTTAAATATCTATTTTGCATGTCAACCATGTAATCATTGTGGCTTTGGCAGATTTAATTTATAGTCCAGGCCACATATCAATCCAATCCCAGTATATCCCGAAAACTAAGCAAGATATCGAAAAATTTTATTCTTTATTTTCGATTTGTCTCGTCGTGTTATATAAGAATCGATCATTAAATTTGACTTTTGCGAAATGTTTCTTCTGTATTTCAACTCAAGACACCTCACTTTTGATACAGTATATCTCGAGAACTAGACGAGATATCGAAAATTTTTAATCTTTATATTTTATTTCTCTCGTCTTTTTAAATAAGAATCCGTCATCAAATTTGACTTTGACCAATTTTTTCTTCTGAATTTCAACCAAAACCATTTCACATTTGAGACAGAATATCTCGAAAACTAAGCATGATATCAAAAAAAATTATTCTTCAATTTTTATTTTTCTCATTGAGTTACATAATAATCCATCTCCAGATTGCGACGTTACGTTAATCCTAGGGACCCCTTGAGGTTTTTGTAGATATACGCCGTGTCTGTATGGGTTAGGCCATGCCTCCCCACTCCCCCCACTCCTCCTCCGCCCGGCTTCACTTCATTGCGAGATGGAAGTCGTTTGCGTCGTCTCCATATATTTCCTTCCTCCATGATCATTACCTGCCTAGGTTGTTCGTTTCGATATATGTATATCGATACCCTCTGTGACTATACATATATATCGTTGCTCTATCTCTTCAACGTTGCCTCTGGTAACTTTGAAAGTATGATAACTATACCTCAGATATATTCTAAAACAGGGAGGAAAAAGGCGGTGGAGTATTTAACAACAAAGATTTTGGACAGCTATATAATAACAGTTTATAAACAAAAAATAAAATGAATGTAAGTTATAAATAGTTAAGTGAACCAACAATATTTTACATACTGAGACAAAAATCAATTAAGAAATAATACAGGAAAAGTTGCAGAAAGTAAGTGTAATATTTTGAGGAGCCTATAACCTCAAAATGGGAGAAAAGTGCGAAAGATGCAAGAAGAAAATAGCAAAAAATAAAGAAGAATCAGTTGATTTGAAGGGATGTGTCAAAACTGGTTTCATGGAAAATGTGAAGATATAACAGCAGCAGAAGTGACATTGATTAAAAAAAAAATATTTGAATTGGATGTGTGTTGACTGTAATACACAATATGTAAACTTTATTGATACCAGTGTAAAGAAAGCTGTAAATGAAATGATAAATCAAATGAAGGCTTCAATGGAACAACAGAGTTTGGAAAAATTTCAAGAGATGATGAAGAAAAATGATGCAGGTGAAATTAGTCAGAAAGCAGAAGTGAAGACAACATATGCTGATAGATTAAAACAAACAAAAGAAGAAGTAATTATTGTCCAACCAAAGAAACCAAACCAGGACAGTGAGACAACAAAAAATATTTGCAAGAATAAGTTAAATCCTACAGAATTTAAGTTAGGAATTGAAAATGTAAGAAAGTTAAGAAATGGAGGTGTAGCCATTATATGTAGTAGTAAGGATGAAATCAAAAAGATGAATACTGAGGTAAAGAAGACATTGGGAAATGAGTATGAAGTAAAAATACCAGAACTCAGGGATCCAAGAATAAGAATTTTTGGAATAGAAGAGATGATGGAAGATGAAGAACTGGTAAGATGTATCAGGAACCAAAACCCTGACACAGTGTAGGAAGATTCAAGAACAGTTGTTAACTTGAACAAGAAAATAAAAAAATATGTGTATGGTTATAGTGGAGGTGGATGCTCAGACATTCAATAGGGTTATGGGACAAAAAAGGCTAAAGTTGAAATGGCAGTGTTGTCAAGTAAATGAATATATGGGTATAACAAGGTGTTTTAAATGTTACTCATATGATCATAGAAGTACAAATTGTAAAAACGGAATAAAATGTATGAAGTATGGTGAAGATCACTTAGCTAAAAATTGTAAAAATACAGAAGTGAAATGTGCAAATTGTGTTGAAGCAAATGATAAATTAAGATTATCATTGAATGTGAGAATAAGGTTCTAAGTGGGGAATGTCCATTTTATAAAAGGCGACTTCAATTAAAGAGGAGAGCTATTACTTGTGACTGTATATAACAACCAAAGAAAAGAGAGAACCATGAATATGGTGGTATTCTTGTATTAAATGTAAATGGACTTATTGCTAAAATGGTCAGTGTAGTAGATTTTATACAAGAAAATAGCCCAAAGGTAGTAATTGTAGTAGAATCACATGTGACAGAAGTAAATTTGTAAGCACTTATTGCAATAAAAGGATATTCTCACTTAAGATGTGATTTAGAGAGTAAACATACTGGAGGCATTGTTATATATGTAACTGAAGACATCTTGTATGATGTAGTAATGACAGAACTTAATCAGGGTAAATGGTGGATATTGGCTATCAAGGTATATACTAATGCAGAACAACTGGGGACAATTGTGGGGATTTACAGGTCACCTAGTAGCAGCAAAAAGGCATTCATAGATTTGTTCTCTAAGGTTATAGTTGAATTATTAGAAAATAGTCAAAACAGTTGCATTGTTTGGGGGGGGGGGGACTTTAATATAGATTGGCTAAAAAAGGACGAATTTTATACAAAAAAACTGGAAAGACAAATCAGTGGGGCGGGAATGAAACAAATTGTAAAGAATGTAACGAGGGTCACTCCTGATAGTGAGACTTTGATTGATCTAGTGATAACTGACAATTTTAATCTTGAATGTACTGTATTAGAAACACCAAAGATCTCTGACCATAATATATTAAACATTAGACCAATAGTAAGATAAGGAACAGGAATAAAATATTAGTGAAGGGAAAGATGGACTATAAAAAATTATTAAATGTAGTAGAAAATAAAATAGATGATAAAAGATTTGAGTTCAGTACTAATAATATGGATATAGGAGAGGAATATATAATATTAAGAGACAGTATAGTCCTGGGCATTCAGGAAGCTAAGAAACCAGATAGATGGGTAAAGAATGTACCATGTCCTTGGTATTCAATGGAAATTAAGGATGCTATGGTAAGAAGGGACACAGCATATAGGAGGTTCTTGTTAATGAAAGAAATTGGAGTTAGGATAAATGTAGAGGAGTCATGGAATGAATATAAAGAATGTAGAAATAAATTTGTAAATATATGGAGTAAAACAAAAAAGACAATTTTATGAAAAAAAATTTCTTCAACTAAAAGATGAACCTAAAAAGTTATGGAAATGCATTAAATCTATGTATAAAATTAAGGAAAATACATTAAAATATTTAATATTTGGGGAAGAATGTGTGTCTGATTCAAAACAGGTAGCAAATAAATGAAATCAATATTTCATAGAAAGTGTTGAAGAACTGGTTAAAAGCATTCCAAAAACACAATATTGTGAAATGGTACCAAAAATAGAAAATAAGTGTCTTAGAAAATTTCATTATATTACAGAACAGAAAGTGGAAAGTATAATAAGAGATTTTAGGAATATTATGGAATCGGATGAAATTAGTACTGATGTCATAAAAAGACTATGGTCTGTGATAGGAAATAAAATTACTAGCATTGTCAAAAACTCATTAAAACAGAAAAAATGCCAAAATAATTAAAGACTTCTATTATTGTTCCAAATGCCAAAGTGAAGGGTAGTGCTAAATTTAGTGATCTTAGACCTACAAATAATTTATCATTAATAGAAAAAATAACAGAATCTGTGGTATATGAAGTGTTACTAAATTATATTAAGGAAAATGGTCTTTTAACAGACTGTCAGTCTGGGTTCAGAGAAAAACATAGTACAGAGACAGCAATTCAATTAGTAATGGAAAATTGGTTAAACTTAATTGATAAGGGAGAAGCAATAGTAGCCATATTCCTCGACTACAAAAGAGCTTTTGAGACTGTCGACAGAAATTTATTATTACAAAAATTAAATAAATTGTATAATATACAAGGGGATATATATGAATGGTTGAAAGACTATTTGACAGGCTGGTACCAAAAGGTGAAATTGAATGACATTGTTTCTGAGGAAAGAGAAGTAAAGTATGGAGTGCCACAGGCAAGTAAATTGGGACCACTATTGTTCATACTGTACATAAATGATCTTCCAGGGATACTTAAATATTGTAAAATACATATGTTTGCAGATGATACTTTGATTTTCTTCAATGGGAAGAGTGTGTCTGAAATAGTGAAAATATTAAATTATGAGCTTAAAGGTGTTAGTAAATGGCTACAGTATAATTCACTAAGTTTGAATGTTTCAAAAACAAAATGTATTATAATGGGGGAAACATAGAGCAAGAAAAGAGGCAGGAGAAATGCAGTCAGTTTCAATAAATGGAATCAAAATAAATTGAGTCCAACAGTATAAGTATCTAGGAATAATTATTGATAACAAAATAAATTTTGAAGCTCATGTGGATTTTGTAAACAAAAAAGTTGCAAGAAAGGTTACTTTAATATATAAGTCAAGAAAGATATTGTCTAGACCAGGAAAAGAACTATTGTTTAAGACAATTGTGATGCCACATATAAGATACTGCTCCACAGTGCTTATAATGGCAAGTAAGACAGAAATCAGTAAATTGCAAACAAATATAAATAAATGAAGTAGAGCAGTTTTAAATTAAAGACGTACGGAAAATGTGGGCAATATGCTAAAATATTGGGTTATTTATATATTGAAAAAGAAATGTGTGAAGTAAGAGATGTGTTGACATTTATACTTAGACTGCAAAATAATGTCTTACCCAAGTATCTAAACAGATTGATACAAAAAAATTGTGATGTTCATAATTATGGGACTAGAATGGTTAATCATTTTCATGTGACTCATAAACAGGGTGCTAAGGCACAAAAGACTGTTTTTTATAAAGGAATAATTATATATAATAAATTACAACAAGAAATAAAGGATTCTGTATCTGTTGGAAGATTTAGAGAGTAATTGGGTTCATGGCTGGAAAGCTGTGTGGCTTTGTAAAAATTATTATATTGTAGTATTTTTGTTATTAAATAGTGTATATATAATTTTGTTAAATGTATTAGCCACAGGCTATTTGTGAATAAATATTAATCCTTTTGAGGATTTTTCGAATCTATATTTCAATTCATTCAACTGAATTACATGAATATATTTCTGTAAAAACTCACCTTCCTCCACTTTTAGCGACGATTAGACATAACAGTTTTAATTTCGGGTCAATTTAATGGGTTATATTCTAGTTATAAACTAAATCAATAATTTTCATAATAATCTAATATCCATCAATATTAATTATTTAATGGTGATTTGGAAGTTTAAACTACAGAATATCAATTTTCCTTCATGTGAAGAATGTTGGTATACATAGACAACAATTATTACATATAGAATTGACATTTTGAAATACTCATAATTAATCACCATTAAACCATGGGCCTATCAAAACAAAAACTCGGGTTATTTATTTCTTCCATGAACTGACATAAAATGTTGCATAATCTTAACCATATTCAAATCACGAAAACAATTTAAAACACATTATGTACAATGCAATATTTATACAGCCACTTTGTTGTATGCTAAAGGACAAGACAGGGACCCGAAACCAATATGTTTGGCTAGACTTTAATACCACATTATGCACGTACTATGACTAGGATTTTAATTTCAGCAATAAGAAAATTGGAATCTTATGGGCATTTAGGGTTTCGTTAATAACAAGATGAAGTGCTATAATAGTCCAGTCAAAAATGTTTTCACCTGGAAAGTTGTGGAGTAGTTTTCATTTTTTCTATTCTATATGTTATTTTGGGAGCTAATTCCGAATCTGACGTTTGCTAACAAATTTTCATGACGCAATATTGAAAAAAAAGTTCCAAAAATCTCTTTTTTTCCTTATAATCAACTTTTCTCAAATAATCTCTGTAGTCAAAATGAAAGGAAATAAAATTTCTTACAAATTTCATTACTTAGGTTTTTCTCTCGGGAGAAGTGTTCGGGATCAATCTCTATTTGAAAATTGGCATATTTTGTCTGTCTCCAGAAAAATCTCTTATTCCATTTCAAAACTCAAATTTATTAATAAAAAAGGCGTTTAGTGTTAGTGAGTTCCCGTCAGTTCTCTGCACAAACCTTATTTAGAACGTTTATGTAAAGGTACACGTCATTTTTTTAAAAATTACATAATGTTCAAATTATTTAATGGAGCCCGAAATTATTCAAATAACCAAAATTGAAATTCCAACAAAACATCTTTAAAAACTACAACATGTTTCTTTATTTAAGTATATTACATATTACCTTTATGCACATTACATGAGCCGTAGCATTCGGAGGATCTAGGCGAGGTTCTTTGAGGGTGGAGGAGGGTCCTACCACAGGCTATTGTTTTTGTTTCGCGATCGTCGGGGCTTGTTCATCTGGAAAATGAAAGAGGTGGTGAGAAAATATTAACTGAACATATCTCAAGGTGAGATAAATGATTACGAAATAGATTGTGAGACATACCCTCTACATCGTGTCAGTGCTCTTCTTCAGTCTTTTCTTTTTTATTCAGAGACAAAAACCCTAAATCGATGACATATTTTGTATTGTTCAAGTCTACCTGTTAAGTTGGCACAATTTGTAGAAACCTATATGTACAGTACTTTCATTTGGAATATGGAGGTTGTTTAGGAAAAGGTGATATATTCCAATTTAGAAGCAAAAAATCACACAAGAAAAGTGAGATTTTCAATGTTGCATCACGAAATTATGTTAGTAAACCTCAGATTCGGGTTCAGCTACCTAAAAAATACATAGAATGGAAGAAATCAAAACTACCCAACAACTTTCCTGATAGGCGACCTTTTGATGAGAAATTGACTGGACTATACGACGGACTGCTCGTTTCGAAATTATTCACTAGGTGTTTTATCTTTATTCTGCCTTCAGCTGATGGTGTGTCACCCGTGCCAGGTAAGCGGGACTTTAGACTATATACCCTCCATTTTTCGAATCGCCAGGAGCCCACAACTCGGATCAATTGTGCTGTTAAACATTGAGTAAGTCTATATTTCGCTAATGCATATAATGATTTCATGTGTGACTTGCATTTAAGAATGTAATACGTCGGTCTCGCTGATGGCACATCCGCTTATACTTGCCCTCCTGATGCCGAGTAATTTGCAATCAGATAAAGCTATGGTCGCTCTTCATATAAATGTACAGCATCGTTCTGTCCAACAACGCTCAATACGCTCTAGATTGGAACCCAATTGCTTTATCATGTACGACTCTTGGCCTCCTTTGCTTCTCTTTAGATAGATAGGTAGATATGTTCGCTTTGATCACATATGGGAACTGTATCGGTGATATGGAACAGTGCATACACTTATTAATAATATCCATTATATTACCACCAATTGATAACAAATTAGCTACTTAGCAACCCACTGGTATAATCAATATCCACTGTAATTTACAAATACAATCCAATAATAGTTACTACATATATGTAACAATGCATACACTTTTTACCAGTATGTAATAACCAGTTAAAAATATCTTCGCAAACCTCTTGTAGCTAATCACGTTAATATTAGAAATTTTTGTTTTTCGCCATGGGCACTCTCAATTTTGTGATGATGGCAGAATTACGTTTCTGTGCAAATTCCAGTGTGCCTGAGAGGGGTTGGGATTAGTGTCATTGCGCAAGGTATCGCTGTATCATCTACCATGGCGTGGGTACACCATTGACTCTAACGGATTTTCCACAAGATACCTATAGCACGGAATTTAACGAGATAAAATTCAAAATATTTATATGTTATTCCTTTACCATTTTAATCATTAGCTCCATCAATTGTGCATATTCTTAATCAAATTAGATTGCAAATAATATTTTGGTCTCGCATCCATGATTTAATGAATGGTTAACAAATTATTATTAATGATAAAGGAAGGGTTTAAATGTGGACTGTCACAGGCTATACTAATTCATTGGTAATAGCTAATGTAATCACTGAACAGTGATTTCCATGTTTGCATATACTTCTTTCGATCGAAATTAATTAATTTATTTGGGCGCTTATTGTTGTGGATAACCAGAATTAAATAATATCTTATCAGAAAATGCCAGGACCTAATTTTAGTGCTCAGGGAAAGACCACAGTAAGAAATGTTAACTAACAAATACTTTGTTACAAATTCAAAAATGGAAACTTAATTTTCAACACAAATCAAACTAAATAATAAAATACAAATGAACAAAAAAATTAATCAGCAGCACACAAAATGTTTTTAACTCATTGGTAAGCACAATAGAAATTTCTTTATGCGTTGTAACACACTTAAAAGAGTAGTTTATCCAGGGTGAAATAATTAATTTTGATTCCCTTGTCAGATAAATTTCTGTTTACTGTAATGTTACAAGGTCTATCAACGGGCGAAGTCAGCTTCTTCGCTGTTCTTCACTTCCGGCGACGATACCTCTCCCCAACAGATTGTTAAGACGGTCACAACTCTGCCGCCATTTTCAATGGCTGCAAAGTTGTGGCAGCCGAAACGTTGTGTTTGATCGATGGACTAACTTGGCTAGTTACCCGAGAATATTTTATTCATTTTTTACTCCGAGTAAACCTCCAGTCTTTTATAGGTTGTTAAGACTATTCCTGTTACAACAATTGTGTCGCAATAGTCCACCCCCTCAAAGCTAAAAAACTCATTTAATGCCAGAAGGCAGTGGTGTATTCAAAGAAGCTACTGATATTAAATACGAATGGTGGCTGCTATGTACACCAAATTTCAGGATAAACTTCAGCCTCCTGCAATTCGAATTATCAACACACAAATGGGAAAGGCTTCTTTTTAACTACCGACATAGAAATCAAAACTCATTTAATTATAATAGTCTGTGACTTATAATCCAAACTGTCCTTTCTATTCAAACAAGCCCCCGACCCATATTTAAATTGATAGATAAATTATCAAAAGAGTCCTGTCACCATAAATTTCCAGAAATTAACACCACATTTAAATTTTTCTATCAGTTACTTTTCTCAACTGTAGGATCGAAAAAAATAGTTACTGTATGTTACATAAACGCTGTCAAACCAAAAATAATCCCTTTATTTATATTATTTCCAGTTCCTTCATAAGTATCCTCGAAACAGTGTGAAACACTTGCACAACTCGGCAAGCTTACATTTTACTGAAAAAAAAACCTCCTCTACACAAATCTATTTCACTGGTAGCTACATTAAAACAAATGTAATATTAAAATAGCTTGGCTGGATCGTCTTTTAAGGAGTTTGTATGGCCGTCCACAACACTATAACTTAACTTGTTGTTGGGTGTCTTCATTTAATTATATGTATTCAATTTTTAACAATCTCAGGTAGCGAAAATTTAATTATTTTGTATTTATTAAAAATTGAAAGGGTTCATTAATTAAAATACATAACTGCATGAATAAATCTAAAATTGCCAAAACCTGGACATTTAATTTCTCAACTCAATTAAACATTGCACAAGGGTGATTGACGTTACTTTAATAACATTGACAATAAAATACACCCTTCCCTATACTACAGATGAACATCAGTAAACTATAATTACAGACTTTCAAAATGAACCTATCATCTTGGCTAGAAATGTGATATTTACAATTTACAAACAAATTAATGAATCAGAGAAATAACAAAGGCACAGAGTTCATTTTACAAGCAAAAAGTTCATTGAAAATACATGCTCCGGCTAAATTCATAACTAATATAATTTGCTTACGGGATTAGTGCTGCGTTGAAATACTCCTCCTTCTTTTTCTTCCTGACGTTTCGATCAGGGCTTATGTCTTCATGAGGGGTCGCCCACCTATCTGCTACAGAATGTGATCTGGAGACTGGCGTGGCTAGTTATTTAAGTATTTGCACTGTCGAATGTTTGACAATATCGATTATCCAGAGATATGCTTTTTAGGATTTAATATATGTGGGTTCAGAGTTAATTATTTATTTAACACAAATTTCCAGGCCTGACTAAGACCATAACAACCATCCTTCTTGAGGTTGTTAGGCTGTTTGAATATTTCAATAGCCTCTCTTACTTTTAATTGCAGAAAATCTTCAGTTTCAGTTAGCACTCTTGTATTGTAGTAAGAGTGCTAGTTACCAGCTCGTCTCATGACCTCTCTCCTCTGAGGTCATTAGTCGAGTCCCCGTCCAGAAAGCGCCTTACACCCTCGTATACTTTGGATTTCGTCCACCCGCTTGCAGTCGGGCCCAATCACGCTTCACATCCACCTCTCTGGTCTTGGGATACGTCCAGACATGAAAAAAATATTTTAAACAAAATAGTAACTAAAATTTGTTAATTTTGCTATTGGTGGCTCACAATCATGCATCCCCCACTCATCATCTCTCTTAACACAGACTTGTTGGCTGCAAGCTTTACTTCCATGTCCAAATTTCATGCAACTGCGTATATCGGTGCTTCCCTCGTTTTTTTATTGATTGTCAGAGCAGCTTACGCTGTGTCGTTGGCATTATAGTGGCATGGGAACTGACAGATTCAATTTGTCCCTCCAGAGAGACCCGAGGATATTGCTATTATTATTATTGTGCTGCCATCTTTCTCTCTATAGGTTTGATACTATCCACCAGACCTTCCTCTCTTCTGATAATCTTATTATCTCAATATACCCCCTACAACCCACATCCTCAATTATCTGTTTCATATATTCAAATCTCTGTCTTCCTTTATAGTTCTTACCTTGAGCTATTCCTTCCAACAACAAATCAATTCCACATGTCTCTGAAAATAACTAATCATCCTGTCTCTTCTCTATGTTAGGCTCTTCCACCAAATTCTTTCCTCACTCAACATTTCGTACCATATCTATCCACTTAATTTTCAGCATCCTTCGGTAGCACCACATTTCAAATGCTTCAATTTTCCTTCTTTCTGGTATTCCTCAAGTTCATGCTTTGCTCCCATAAAGTACTGTGCTCCATACATAGATTTAAAAAAGTTCTTTCTAATACTTAAAATAATATTTGAAACTAAAATATTTCTCTATTTCATGAAAGCTATTTTTGATACATCATTCCTGCTTCGGCGATCAGTTGTAATTTTACTTCCTAAGTACCAAAATTGACTTACCGAATCTATTTTTACATTCAATCTACAATTATTGCTATCAGTTCTGCTAGTTGTCATCACTTTTGTCTTGCTTTGGTTTATATTTAGAACAAAATCTTCTTCAGTACATTGTACATGCTATTTAGTAACTTCTCAATACTCTCAGGCCGTTCTGCTAACTGGACAATGTCATTAGGAGGGTTCGGATCTTTATGACCAAAAAATAGAGAAAAATGCAGGCAAAAATAACCTTAAAAACGAGTAACTACCAACTAAAAATTACAAAATATGACCAAACAATTAAATTTACTATATCAAAACATACTCAATTACACATAATTTATTGCATCAAGTTGTGTCACTTTCACATAGACAGCAATCTTTGTTTCCATCTACTCATGGCACTAGTGGGAAATTAAATTTTAAATCATTTTGTTGAAGTCACTTTAATTTCATATAATTTACAGAAAAGAACTCTTTCATCTGCACTAATATATTCCTCTTTATTTTTCCTTATGCAACTCTGTAACTTCCCACTTTCAGAAACTTTAATTTTCAGCATGTCGGTACACAGTGATCCACTGCAGGTTTAACACTGACAGGATTATTTTCAAAAGTATTTCATTGAGACATTGACTAACGCGGATGAACACAGACAGGCTGCTGCTGCATTGTCGAGATTAATAGGTGGGCGAAATATTAACATCTAGAAAATGACAATAACTTATAACTTTAATTCTTGGCTTGTAAATTCTGACCAATTCAGTGACAAGTAGTTTGGTTCTTCCTAGAAATTACAATGGTAGTTCAGTTATGTGAATAATTATCTTAATTTATTCTCACCTACATCTAGTAAATTCCTGGTACTATTAAAAAAATTACAAGATTTTTCCTCAAAATATGACCATATGACCCTAAATATTATCGTAACATGACCTAAACTAGGAAAATGGCCTAAATATGCATTTATATGCAATATAAAATACATTTAAATACAATCAAAAATGTTCAGTCAGTGTTTAATTCAGCATTACAGTTCAAAAAGAAGGCGGGAAAAAAAGTATGACTTGTCCTAAAGATCCGAACCCTAGTCGTTAGAATCCCGTAGCAAATTGGTTTTCTCTCTTCTAACACTTACACCAGATTCAAATCTTTCTATCGCGACCTTTATTGCTTCTTAAACATCCAAGTGGAATATCCATTGGAATAGACTATAAACTTGTCTAACACCCTTTTTAACTGTTGCATGTCTCACATGATTCTCTACTTTTATAGTAACCAGTTGATTTGTGAGTGGAAACTTTCCCGCCGTATCGATGAAACAAAATTCGCTCGGGTGTCCAGCCGGATGTTGTTGTAAAAACACGACTTTACGACAGCTGGCTCTGCTGTCTTCATCAGGTATCTTGTAGCTGTCGCAAGCTGACTGGTCAGCAGATATATACGAGGTTCGATGGGTGG
Source organism: Vandiemenella viatica (assembly GCA_031002005.1). Lineage (NCBI taxonomy): Eukaryota > Metazoa > Arthropoda > Insecta > Orthoptera > Morabidae > Vandiemenella > Vandiemenella viatica. The sequence goes on along the minus strand of CM061921.1, from coordinate 70,777,976 downwards.
ACAAGCCAGTCGAGGTGCTGAAAGCTAGCTTGCGACAGCTGCAAGATACCTGATGAAGACAGCAGATCCAGCAGTCGAAACGTCATGTTTTTGCAACACCATCTGGCTGGACACCCGAGAGAATTTTGTTTTAACCACTTGATTGTTATATAGATAATAAGTGTTATACCATTTAGGAATTTCAGCCTTAAGTTTCTTAAAATTTTAACATTCTGTCCCACCAAACATTATCAAAAGTGTTTTCTAAACCAACGAACGCCATAAGAGTATCTTTATTTTTATTTTATCCGCACTTCAATCGTACTGTCAGAATTGCTTCTCTTATACCACGGTTTTTCCTAAACCCAAATTCATCATCACCTACTATCCCTTACACAACCCTTTCTATTATTCAGTATATTATTCTGATCAATAATTTCGAAGCATATGATGTTAGACTTATGCTGCGATAAGTCTCACATTTATTGGCTTGTGTTTTCTTTGGAAGTGTGAAGATGATACTTTTATTAACATCAGCAGGAATCTGTCCTCTTTTGTATCGTTTTTACATTACTTTATTTTGATTCCTTCTTCTCCTAGGGATTTTAGAATTTCAACAGGAACCTCGTCAATTCCAACTGCCTTATTTAATTTTAAATCATTCAAATACCTTCCAAATTCTTTTATCAAATCTGCTTCTTTTCACAGTACAATGTTGCTCAAATCAATCCCATCATACAGTTTCTCTATGTATTCCTTCAATTGGTTAGTTCTATCTTCTGAGCTTAAAACAGTTTTTCTATCAGTGGCTTTAATGTTTATACTACTTTCCTTCGTTTCCCCAAAATTCTGTTTGATCTTCCTATATGCCACATGTATTTTAATTACAGCCATTTCCTTCACTACTTCTTCACAATTTACTTGGAGCCCTTTTTCTTTTGCTTTGTTGCATTGCCAGTTTATATGATTTCTAAATTGTCTGCATTGCTCTCTTCCTGCATCATCCTGAACATTTTTGTGACTTCTTCTCTTACCCATCAACTCTAATACTTCTTTGTGATCCAAGGTTTTCAGGCGGCTTATTTCCTAAAGCATAATGTATATCTACCAGTTTGATTATTTCTATCTTTAATGCGTTCTATTAGTTCTCCATTGAACTCCTTGCATAGTTAATTCTTACACCCACGTCTACCATCTCTACAAATTTTCCTCTAATGTTAGATTGTTTCAATTTGTTTACTTCCAGGCAGTTCCACCTAGGTTGGTTCCTTATTCTCTTTCAGCCTGCAAAACCCCGAGATATGCTTTACAATCTACAAGATGATTCCTGAATCTCTGTTTGACCACTATACAATATAACTGATATCTACCTGTATTCCCTGAAAGTCTCCAGGTGTATGTCTTTCGTTCATGATACTTAAATAATGTGTTCGCCACGACGTTATATTTTTGACAATATTATAACAATATACTTCCGCGCTCATTTATTTCTCCTGGACCAAAACTTCTTACAGTATTCCTCCACTTTTCTTTTTCCACAACCGCATTTCAGATACCCATGATAATTAGATTTTCCTCCCACTTCACAAATTGAATTAATTCTCCAATTTCCGCGTATTTAGTGTCTATTTCTTCATTATCTTCCTATAATGTTGCATATAGACTTTTAGTAACGTCGTTGGGGTGGGCTTAGTATCTACACTCGTCAAAATAATCCTGTCACTAAACTCGTTTCCTTACCCTATGATTCATTACAAATCCTACACCAGTGACGCCACCGACAGCTTCTGTGTTAGTTATTCTGTGTTCCCCAGACCAGCAATCCTGTGCATCCTTCCAGTTAAACTAACAAATCCCAATAACATCTAATTTAAGTCGTTCCTTTCCCTTTTTAAGTTTTCTAATTGACCTGCCCTATTCAGACTTCCAACATTATACGTGCTGACTCGTAGAAAGTCTCTATTCATTCTGATGACTCCCACCTAAGCAGTCCCTTCCTGGAGATCTGATTATAGGACTATTTTATCTCTGGAATATTTTACCCAGGAAAAAGTTATCATAATGTGTGAAATTTGAGATGATTTCATGAATACAATTTCAAAAAAAATATTATTTCTAAAACACTCCGCTTAATACTGGCTGAATGAAAAAAAATTGGGTTGAGGCCGAAAATGCTCTGTACAAATCTTTGTTAAACCTACGACGTTAAGCGGCTTAAAGGCCATAAACATCATTTTAACGAAATGAGAATGGTGTATTTTTCAACATTTCCCTATTAGCTCCACATACTTCCAACAACGACTTTCCATGTCTTTATTCCATATGAATTAAAGCAGTAAAGGTGTGAGTAACTTAGGCGATAGTACAGACGTCATCGCTTGATTCTTAAGTAGTGTCAGACAGAGCAGCCCTGCTGACTGCAAGCTTTGGAGGTGAAATCTGTTCATAAAGTCACAGCAAGTCTGATGGAGAGAGGCCGGGTAAACAAGGAGAAACCAACCATTTATGAGCGGAAGCCATGCCAATGATCGATCTGTGACTGGAAGCATTGTTGTGATGAAACATCATAATTTTTGACAGCATGTTTCTTCTGTTTCCCTTGATAGCGGCTCGTAGTTGTTTCACAACGTTAGCATAACACAACGTTCATAGTTTCATTCTTTTTTGGGAAGTCTACAAGCTGCACTACACAGCAACACAGATACCACCACTTCCCTGCAAATATAACAGAATTAGATTAGTTTACAGGAACGGAAATGGCGTGATTCTACTGTATTAACTATTGCTTTGATTCTAACAATGTATCCAGACATTGTCGACAGTCACAAAAGTTTCAAAGAATCTACTGGATTGGCTTCAATGAGAGATAGGTTTTCCATAGACCCCCTACCTCCTTGTACTAATGATTTTCTGTCAAATATTTCAGCAGGCAACGTGCGGTAACTTTGTTGTGTCCGAGTATTCTGTCAGAAATCAGTCCATTATAATATTGGTGACATGTGATGTGATGAGGTTTTACAGGATTTAAATTGAAAATAAATGAAGGTAAACACAATGCCAGCACATTTTCTTGAAAAAAAAAAAAAACAAGTCGAAATATAGAAATCATATAGCTACCGTTGGAAACAGGATCTCACCAGTGACCCAGTGATATCCACGATACGTCTTATGAGTGAGATATCAGGAGCGAAAATGAGCCGTTACGAGGACCGAGTTCGGTTTCGCACTGGGCGTTCGTCTGTTTTGCAATTTTCACAAAACAATTTATTGATAGTTGACCATTACTAGGTATCATTCGAAAAGATACGAAGCGGATGAATAAATTTTTAACATAATTTCGCGAACATGTTGACTATTTTTCTATTACAGGACTTCGTGTTACTTTGAATAAAACATGTCACGTTCTATTAATCTAGAATCAGTGCTTAGAGAAACTTATTCTGAATCCATCCCACATATTTCAAAGAAGATTTCCCGCCTATGTGAGATGCTTTAATTTGTGCTTCTAATAAAATCATACCAACTGCTGGTAGTAGCTTCCTTGCCAGACATGTCTAAGTGTTGAAGAGTCAAGTGACAACATTTGACTTTTCTCAAGCAGTACAAGTCGATTTCAGAACTAGCTGTATATGCCAAACCTTCTAGTATCAATCGTGCAGTGAAGAATGTAACTTCAAATTCCTGTGTTGTGTAGTCATTCACGTCAGCATTACCTGCTCAGAGGGCAAACACTAAATTTTATTTTCCAATTTGTCTTCATTTCACCGAGTCTGGAAACTTTCAAATTTGAATATCTAAAAAAATTTTTTTGGCTTTAATTTAATTTATTCTAATTTATTGCACACCTCTATTTAATATCTACCTATTTTGGTGTGGAACATTTATGTTGGGAGGTTATGGTGGAGTTGTAAGTGACTAATGTTGAAATTAAACTAAAAATCGTAAATGGTTGGAAAGATCGACTCACCATAAATGTGTTGGTAGCCATGATGTACCACAATAAATGATTTAATCAGTTTAGCGAACGCAAAATTTCTATGCGGCGACGGTCAAGAACATCAACGACGGCGGCGGAAATATTTTCGCAGTAATTTTCATGACATCGTTCCACCCAGTCCTCTCTAATGTAATTAGACAGAACGGAGTTGAATGTCTATCACACCTGTGATTACAGGTAGTGATAAATTAGTTCTCACAGTTAGCCAAGTATCAGAGAAGCCACGTTTGCTCTAAAAACCATTTTGTATGAAAGATCACAAATTTGAAAAAATCCTCTCTTGCTTCCATCTCCGAAAGGTAGATGGTAAAATACAAAAGCCCATTCTTCAGGTAATAACATCGACTATATGAATTTCTGAACCTTAAGGCGTCATTTATAAGCCAGTCATCATGTAGTTAATATTCTCAGCTGGTCAACAACACGATAATGGCATGCAGTTACACATTTTACTATTGCACCCGTATTTTTAATCGGGAATTAACATCGAAGTTACCAGTATAGAAAATAAAAAGACTATGCTCCTGCACAGGCATCAATTCTATGGCTGTAAATCTTAGGATATGCAGCGAACAGTAACCTCAGTCTATTCAATTGCAGCAAACACAATCACATTTTTTTTTTTAAATGCGCCGTTATTAACATTTAAAAATTTATTTGTAGTTTCACCCGATCATGCTTCAAAATTAACGACATCTGTCATTAATAAAAAAACTATATTGAGATCAGCTATTTGATTGCAAACTCTTAACGCATATTTTTTATTTTTTTTTGGTACCCATTAAACATTGTAACAAATCAAAATTTAATATATTTTTAAAATGATGACGCCTCTGTTCGAAAAATCTCGTTTTAAGTATTTCATAAAACAATGTAAAATAATAAGTATCCTGTATTCAAATTTATTTAGTCACTGAACCCATATCTGTGAGTTTTAATTGGCCCATCACATTTTTTGGCGAATCTGTGTTGGAAATGTTTCAAAATATATAGAGTACTTCTCCCTACTTTTACTTGATATTATTTAAAGCAGAAAAAGAACAATCATATTCGCATAATGCGCATTTTATGACCGTACTGTAGCCAACATCGATTTGGATGAGAACTAGCGTTAGCGTCTGCAGTTCATTTATGTGGTCATCGAGTTTCATGCTAGATGTCACTGGCGTAAGGAATTTCCGGTGGAACTTACAAGTCGCCATTTTAACTTTCTCGGCCCCTTTGTCTGCAAGTATGGCTTCCAGTTCATAGAGAGGTAAGTACTCTATGACTTGAAAATTAAATTTAGTAAATGTTTGACTTGATTATACCGCCATGTGAAACTTACAACATATACATATATACATGTGATTGAAAAGCAATGTGTTCCTAAATTCCATCATTAGTTTGTGATATTTGTGCGATTCTCCGTTGTTAGCAGGGGCGGATCCAGGATTTTGTTTTGGGGGGGGCTTGAGCGGACTTTGGTTTGGGGGGGCTTGGCTTTAGTGAATTTTGGTTCAGAGGGCTTGCGTTCAGTGGATTTTGGTTTTGGGGGGGGGGGGCTTGAGTCGGGAAAAAGGTAGTATTTATAGCCTCAAATCCGTAGAGCTAAAAAAAAAAAAAAAAAGGTCACAAAAACTACAATGTCAGGGGTGGACCTAGATACGTTTGGGTGGCGCTTGAGCCCCTAACCCCCCCCTGGATCCGCCCTGGTTGTTAGGCTATAGATAGATAGATATGTTCACTTTGATCCCATGTGAGAATAATCTCGGGGATGCGGAACAGTACATACACTTATTAGTAATGTCAATATTACTATTTAATTGATAATATTATTATATATTGACAACAACTTAGTTACAACCCATTAGTATAACCAATATCTCCTGTAATCTACAAACACAATCCCGAGTTAATTAATAATTATTATGTGGAACAGTGTACACACTTGTCACCAGCATCTAACAACCAGTTATTTTCTTACCAACCAGTTACCATGATAAGTTTCACTGTAATTTGCGACTACATATTATATCATGTTAGTTGCTAATTATGTGAAACAGTACACACACCTATTAACAATAACAATTATATTACCAACAACTCATAAGCAGTAAATTACTTAAAAACCTGTTAGTATCATAATTTTTCACAGCAGTTTTTGAGTGCATGCTATCCCATGTTAGTTACTATATATGAGTGAAATTTTGTAAACAGTGTAATTACTTCATTTGTCAAAAGTTTATACTGGAATTGATTAAACCACTTTTGCTTATTGTTGTATGTTTTTAATTATATTGTTTCTACTTTTTTGGAATTACAGGAGCTTAATTACATTATTTAGCAGAGACTGAATTTATAGATTACAATTATTTGCTACCGTATATTAAAATATTTTTCAAGTTTTTTATAGATCATTTTTCCCTTCATGTCATTTATTTATTTAATAAGTCTTATGCTACAATTTAGAATTACAATAATAGTTGGGCATGAGGAATAAAAGTAGGAGTTATGGCAGATGAGCCTAATTTTCATAGGTCTTCTTTAGAGATCAATGGTGCAGTTACTCAATAATTACTAAGCTCCTTGCAGCAGTTTAAGGAATATTGTTATTTTCTAGGTCAGTTGGGTCCTAGTATGGAATAATATTGTTTGTAAGTCATGCACTGCCATAATGGAAATGAAGGTATTTTGGGCGCCGGCTCAAGTCGTTGCCTCCATGTCCCAGCCATACAGATCATACAGAGCTGCTGACACATCTTGATTATTGGTTAATTACAATATATTGCTGAAAGGATTTGACTAAAAATATGTTATAATACATACAGCATTTGATGGGTACCAAATAAGCTGAAAGGAGTTAGTTTATAAAACTTGTGTTTTTAACTATCTCAAACATATTTTTGCCAATATATATTGCAGTTAAACCATAAAGAAATGGTCGTATAACCTTGCTTAATTATAATAAGGAATTTGTTTTGATCTTCAGAATAATGTAACTGGATGAGATCTAATGATGCTTTCAAAATTCTTCTCACGAAATCTGGAGGCTACAATAAAAGTAAGTATATTTGTCTTATGATTATATTAATGTTAGCAACTAATAGCTTCTTCTTTCATTATAATTGTCATAAAAATATAATGTATTGTAATTTTTGTTTTACATGGAGAAGTTGTTATCTTTTGATGTTCAGCATCAGCTGGGAATGTAGTCCATTCATTAGAGTTTTACATTACTGAAAGCACTGAACCATATAGAAGAAACATTTAAGTCTTTATAGATATTAATGCTCTGAAACATTGCCTGTATAAACTGCTTAAAGGACAGTTAAAATAATTATGGAGCAATAATTTTTCATGTTAAGTATTCATTTTCAGGAATCATTGCAATATACTGCTTCAAGCATTTTTTTGTCCATCCGATTACCAGCCACTAATTGGTATATTGACTCTGAATTCTTTCACCAATTCATCAATTTTGTCAATGTGTTCATTCCATCATTTCCATTTTTCCGTCATTAGACCCTTAATTTTTGTATTTTGCATACAGATTTTAACACCATATCCAATGCTTTCATTGTTCTTAAAATTTTTATTTTACTCCTTTGCAATAGAACTTTTCTTTCCCAAGCATCACCTCCCATTTCTTCTGCACAACAGATCAGTATAGGCCTTTACGTATTTCAACATAATTTTTGACAGTCATATTTTAATTGTATGTTGCATAGGTTATTGTTTTGGTAGAATGATATTCTTAGGACCATCATCATCATTATTATTTGCTTTGTGGTATAAATTCTTTAATGGTTTATTTGATTGCCTAAATAACTGTGCTGGTTAACTTATGAAGTGAGTTCTGTGTATTCTTCCAAATTGTATCTTAGGTCCTTTTGATGTAGTCATACACTTTGTCTTCTAAAATTTGTGACAATTTTATAGTTTTGTGCTAATGTATTAAACCTGCATTTCAGTTTTATTAATGTCTCATTCCTGTGTCATGAGTTGTCATCAGAAAAACAAACCATTTTAAACTAGTGTTTACCACTTCTGCATCTCCATTTATTGGTAAGCTTTTTTATTATTATTTTTGTTGCTAGACTCTTATTGTTAATCTTCATCTTTATTTAATGTTTTTCTTTTTTTTAAAGTTTATTATGCAGGAGCTTTTTAAATATTTCAGTCACTCAGTTCGTCAGTGTTTTTTTTTTTTTTTTTTTTTTTGCTCTACAAACGGGCGACAATGGGTGGATTCTTGGTTCTGAGTTGGTTCCGAGGCTGGGGACCATGCAGCCAGTGGTCAGGGCCCCCCGTCAGCTGGCGGGCCCAGGTAAATTTGGCCTGCTTACTCCCCCCCCCCCCACCCCCCCCCCCCCGCCCAATGCTGGCCCTGCTGGTAAAGCGTGTCAATTTGATGTGATATTTAGAAGTCGCTCTCCAGTTTCACCTTTGCCAGAAGAGGATGACAGAGAGTGTCATTGAGCTTCATAGAAATGTCTTATAAATTATTGTAGCATTATAAATTACTTTATACTTTCGTGAAGATGTATATATGTTAGTAAACAGCTTAGGTCCTAAAAAGAATCATTACTTATTGTAATTTGTTTTTTTAGTTTATAAATGTTGCAATAGAAAATTCATTCACCTTCAGTCATTGTTATATGTATTTCTCTTTAACCCCTAATTATGAGAACTAATGGAAAAAATAGAGATTGAATTTACAAATTTCCAACCTGGTATACAAAATATTTAAGATAAGGATTTTTTTGCTAATTGCTTCATGACTCACCAAGTTCATTACATGTAGGAATGAACTGGGAACAGGGTACAAGGAATAGGTAGAAAGATTTTCGTGGCCTTTTGAAGGAAGTTAACCTGGAGTAACTTTGGGAAATCATGGAAATGATGGCCAGACAGGGGTTTGAACCTACATCCTCCAACATGCGAGGCTATAATGTTACCACTCACCCAACATGCTTGGTTCTATGATATTATTTCCTTTAGTGTTTTTTAGTTATTTGATGAATTTTTCAATACAAAATTCATTTGTATGAGAATAAGAAAAATGGCTTAGATACTGACAGTTCTTGGCTGTTTCCATGAGAATGATCTTATAGTTGCTCAACAATGATAGATTCCTTGTGATACTGTAGTGAATTCTGTATTTCTGAGTAAGCACTGCCTCAGGCGATGCATAAATTATTGTTTCTGTACACTGACACATAAGTGTTGCATTGCTTCAGAAAGGTAATTGCAATGAGTGTTTTCTCAAATTTTGTATCCAGCGCACAGGCCACACTGGTAATCACATTTTGGCAATTTTCTGTAATACTCTAGGAAAATGCTGGGATGTTGCCATATTTTCACCCATCTGCAAACTTAATGGAATGAAGTTTTTATAACTGTTATTAGCTGTGATGGAGCTTATGAACCCATTACAGTTTCTCTACAAATTTACTCATATGTCACGTGCATTTTTTATTTAAATTCTTTTACTGTTTGAGGTTTATTATTGACAGTAACCCTTGATAACATAATCAAGTCTGTTGCTCCATTACCTGCAAATGAAAACTTACCTCACTGTTATGTCCTAAATCACACATAAATATTTTTGAGCTATTATCTTTCTATGCACATACCATTAATTCTTGGTCCAGCATCTATAAAGATCTTATCATGAAAGTGTACCCTCTTGTATTCATTGTAACCACTTTTTGATAGCTTATATCCTCTATTACTAGGTACTCTATACAACTATGACCATACTTTGTTAGGAAGCTATCAGCATGTTCAGTACCGTTGTGCTTTGGTTTACCATTTATGCAAAACTTTCCTCCCTGACTAAGGGCTATTTTTTTTTTTTAATCTCTTCTCATAAGTTATTATGAATTGTTACCCCTAGGTATTTAGCGGAATCTACCATTCTAAGTACAGTACCATTATTTGTATATTCAGAGTTAAATGGGGTCATGTTTTTACTTACTCGCATGACTTGGCATTTTTTAGTGTTAAACTCCAACTGCCAGTTTCTTACCCATCCCACACCTCATACATATCTAGTGCCTCAGCCCACTCTCTCCCCTGAACTGTGATTACATATTCCCCTTCTCCACATAGTTAATGTCATCATTCTCCCATGATGTTAAGCAGTCAAGATCCTCACATTTTTCTTGGTAATACGCTATAATCACTATAACTGATGTCTGCCTTTAATGAATACAGGCAATCTGGAGTAGTCATTGCTAACTAGTATATAGGATAATACAGTAGATTTTCTAAGTATTCTGCACATCTCCAAAATGTCATCCCTTAAATGTTTATTCTTAAAATAGCCTTCCACTGTGGCTTAAAAAATATATGTGCATAATATTTTTATTTTTAAAACATTAACTACTTTAAAATAATGATTTAAATGCAGCAGGGCTACTTGCCACTTCTTGAGAAAGGCTAACATTAGAATCAAATATTATCAAATATAAGTGCAAAGCAGAATTAAAAACTATCATGTTCATTTGTCTTTTTTGTTAACCACCTCAGATTTTAGCAGCAACTGTTTGGCATATTACAGACAAAAAATATTGCTTCACACTGTAAGATCAAAAATACGGTGAGCACTGGTCAACTATGCACTAGTTTTTTTAATGACTCAGTACCCGGTTGCTACCTTCTATTTCCGAAACATTGACATAGATCAATACAGTAAAGTTTTGCATTAAGGTTTTTAGTGGTTCAAATTGTTTTTTGAATTTAATGACTATACCACTCCTTTCAAATCCTGGGGGGAGCAGGAATTTTTAAGAGCTGTGTTTGATAATATGAATGGCCCAGTATACCAGTACTCTTACAGTGCCCACTCATGTGGCCACCTCCCTGCAACATAGCAGAGCACAGCCCTGCTAGTATGAATACAGCAGCTCATCCTCGATCAGCATAGTCAATCTTGTTCACCACTCCTACATCAAACCAAGTCTCAAAACCTATAACTACCTATCTTTGGTTGGTGTATCTGCATGAAATTATCAAACACCATTACCTTACTTCACTTTACTGTATTTCAATATTAGTATTTCAATATATACCTGACTTTGGTATATTTGAATCACTGCCATCACCTTAGAGCAATTCCTGTTTGTAATGTTATATTAACTTTGTTTTCTTTGCTACCAATGAATCCTACATAACTATATCTGTCTATAACTAGTGCAGTTTGGTCATTTAATTTTGTACTTCACGAATAACCAGTAATCTAAAAACTGCACTTTAGTAATCCCATTGAAATTGTAAGTGGACATCCATACAGCTTTAGCTAGCATGTCAATTGTGTTATTTGGAGTGCAAAGTATAGCTCCACTTACCAGTGATTTATTTAATTTAAATGCGATTGAGCACACACTCCAGTGGTTATTTCCCTTAATATCCATTTTCCCTTTTCCACCTACTTTTTCCTTCAACTGATTTCAACTTTAAATTCTTTCGATGTTTTTGGTAAATTATTCATCAATTCTCTGGGTAATATATTCAAATCTCTGACCCACTTCCCTATGAAAGAGAAGCTACCCAAACCCTTTTACCTGAAATAGAGTGCCAGCTTGTGGTCATGATCAACTTTTCCCTTCCATGCACCTCTCTTAATTCTCCCACCAATGTATTTCCATGGGTTATCACCAATATATGCCTTGTACTCTCCAATGTCTCTCTTTGCCTTCTTTCTGTCTTCCAACGAATCCCATCCCAACTGTCTTATCATATCAGCTACTGGCTCTACTCTGCAGTAACTTCTAAAGTGAAATCTAGCAGCACATCCTTGCATCCCCTTTGGCTCCCGTATTTGATAGCCAAAGTGTGGCATCATATTCAAGCAATGGTTTAACCATTTTGTAACTCAAATCCCTTACTTCTCCAGTGCATCCACTCATCACTATTTCCAACAAGTGAATGATTTTGAAACTTTTCGTACTCCCTGCCCAGTTAAGTTAATTACTAAATGTTATATCAAGGTAATTAAAAGCCTTCAACAAGCAATTCCTTCAGCACTTTATAATAATAATCAGCCTTTAGCTATTTATCCATGTACCTAATAAACTGTATTTTCTTTGCATTTATATTCAACCCATGTTGGCTCATCCAGCTAGACATCATGTCCAAATCACTCTGCACCTGCTTACAGTCTACTACCACTCTGATCCTATTATATAATCTGCAAACAATCTATCTTCTGATAGTAACCATCAACACTATCGTTCGTCAGAATAACGAATAACAATGGTCCAGTGGAACTCCCATGTTTACTGTCACTTCTTTTGATACTGCATTTCATACCCTAGCTTTTTACTTTCTACCATTTAAGAACTCTACCCAGCAAATCACTTTTTATCCACTCCAAAAGTTATTGCCTTGTGTAGCACACCATCAATTTCACCACCCTTGTCCATTTCATCTGAAATATCTTAACAAAAGACTTCTAAATAAGAGTTGCATAAGTATCCTTGCTTAAAACTATGTTCCCAATTGAAAGCCACCTACATAACTCACAGTAATCCCTGTGTGCCAATAATATTAATCATAAACTTTTCCTTAGTACTATCTTTGCCATTATTAGTTCCTTGCTTAGTTGTTTCAAGCATTTGCTACAGCCTTCCTGTCTTTTTACTCTGTTATGTTCTCTTCTCAACGACCTATTTTACCTCCTCACCTCCCTGCTATAGTATGCAGGTTCTGTACTTCTGTTTATTTTCTATTCTGGATAAATATTATTTAATCCCTTTTTATTATATCCCCAAACTCCCCCTACTTTGACTCCACTGTACTCATGTGATCCATCCATTTTCTGAAACTATCACTGAAATATCATTTCATTTCTGAAACTGTTCTTTTTTATGACAGTACTTATTTCCCCCTCCAATTCTCACAACTGGGTTACTGAATATCCATATGTCCATTTGGACTGCATTGTGATCTCTTATCCCTTCAGTGACAGGATTCTGCCTAGTACATGGCCTCTATCTAAATAATTGTGATAGGGAATGTGTGAGTCAGAATATCCCAGATATATCAAACAAATTATAGTGAATATCTAGTCAATGGTACTACTCCAAAAACCTAAATGCAATAACTATTTTTGATTGGTTTGCTGAGAAATCGGTGGTGAGCGATGAAAAGGAAGTCTCTCATTTTAGTTTGTAAGTACTGAAATAATATCACACACCATTTCAGCCCTTGAAATTTCATTTCCTATTCTCTTTCCCTTCTGGGTGGCATAGGGTAATATAGCAACGTAGCAATGGATATACTTCATTGAAAGATTATAGTTTCTAGACACCATATATAAATATGTGCATTGCTGATGCCAAATGCAGTGATGGTGCTTTTTGATTCTGAACTTAATTCTTTGATCTGATAATTTTCTAACTAAATTATAGAGAAATGGGCTCAGTACCTTGCTTACGTTTAACAAGGATTTCATCTTGGTCCCCAGAATGTGCTGAAGAAGAAGACAATTCAGGATGCCTTCACTATACGGTACTCTACATCTTCCAGAAATCTATGACTAAACAGAAAGTATGTAAATTTGAATGCATTTTCAACTTAAGCTTAGATTGGATTTTAATAGCAACTAAAACTTAATGCTTTGTCTATGGCTGTCTAAATGATATGCCATGTCAAATTATTCATTAAGCAGGGAATATTTAGTATTTTTTGGTGTGAAGCACCATCTAGGAATTTTGTTTATTTATTATAGTTTTACAATTCTAACAGCATAGAGACTACTCTAGCATAACTAAGTCATTAGAGATTTTTTAGATGTTAATCCCCTGAAATGGCTTTGCATTAATTTATCAACCATAAATTCTTACATGGTTGCTAAATCAGATACAAGATCATCTATATTTCTTGGAGAAAGTGGGATATGGGTGGGAAAGTGGGTGGAATATAATGATATGAATGACTGCCATTTCCACTAATGCTGTGGTATCTTCTTATACACTTTCCTCAGATTTTCTGAAAAGAAAAATGGTAACCAAGGAGAAACATGTGTGTTTCTTAATCACATACCAGCAAACGATATGTACTCTTTCTCTCCTTGGAAGATTCAGTCCTAACAGTGGTAATTAATGTAAGTATCAAGCCTGATATAATTCATAATGATATTCTCTGTGTTCCTCATTTGCTGTACTGAGACTAATGGCAAGTAGCTACATATTTGCTGTTTTATTTGAGGTAGGGGTGCAGTAAATCTGTTTTATGGGACATGTCCACTGATACCATTATACCATATTTACATCATAATACAGTAATTTGTACCTGTATTGTTGGTTCAGGTTGTTGTGATACCATGGTCACAATATCTGGTTTGAGTCCAGATGGTTAACGAAAATTTCATCTTTTGGACAGGGCAACAGTGCAGGAGTGCTGATTCCACACGATTTATAGTCAGCAGGCTGTGTACCAGAGGTCACAGGTTATATCCCTAAAATCTCCACAGTGAGTTTGGAATGAGGGCATGCAACACTGTTGATGGCAATTTCTAAGATGTAACCATAAAACACATTTTTCCCCTGATGTCTTCCAAAATAGCAGGCTGGAATGGGTTGGCACTGGTATTAATCCTCTCCAATATTTTATCTTTATATACACCAAATACAAATCTCAGTTATCTTCATACAGACAACACTTAGCCCATGGATAAAAAAAAGGGTCATCCAACCTATGAAAATAGGCTACGTACTGTACACCTCTGATGGGCACATCTGACAAACATTCAGGTTAGATACCTGACAAATTGGTAATGCAATAGCAATTTATTAATTATGAGACTTTCAAGAATTGTCTTTTGATGGAAATTCATAACACAATTATGGCACCTTTTAATGTTCCTGTATCAGTTCTAGTTATGTAACTACTTTTCCTGAAGTATAATAAATATATTGAACTAAAATGTAATTATTTATTCAAGTAGCAATCAAGCATCAATTTTCATAAACTTGTACACAGTTATAAATTCATCAAATTTGTACACTTACTAAAATGTTGAGTCTTCTTCTACTGATTCCTGTCCATTCTGGATGTTTTCACCCATCTTGACTGTCTTTTGTCTGTTAGTTGACACTCGAAGTAGCTCTGCAGTAGTCTTGGCGGTCCAGGTACTCAGATTTCTTGGCTTGTAAGTTCTTCTATAAGCATGTCTTTTTCCTAATTTTCCCCTGTAGAATAGTTGCTAGTGGATATTGATCCTCATAATGTGGCCAAGTTACCTGAGCTCCTGTGTTTTTGATCAATACTTCCATATCCTTTTTCTCTTATTGGAGTAATTCAGCATTCATGGCTTGGTCTGTCCATGGTATCCTCAACATTCTTCAATTGAGCCATGTTTCAGAAGCCTCCAACATATTTAATGATTGTTCCTGTCAGATTTTCTGGAATCCTTTCCAGAGGTAAGTTAAACGTGCATCTGTTATTTCTGTGTTGTCTCAAAAATTTATAGCATATATTCTTTTTTATCATTGTCATTTGATCTCTATTCCTCTCAATTCTCATGCAGTGGTTTTCACCACGTAATAAAACTATACCACATTTATTACCACTAATGAGAGAAGTTGTTTATTAAGAACACAGTTAACAACTAAAACAAAATAAAAACAACACTTCTTCTTGCATTATCATTCATCATATTTGGAAAGGCTAACATTAGTTGTGAAGTTAATAATTTTTTTCAGAGCTTATTCTATTTGGTATTGCCATATTTATATTTTGCAACCTGTTGCATTAATTTTCTGGCTATGGAAGTATTTATTGTTATTTAATATAAATAGTGTATCACTTAATCTAAGCTACCTAAGAACTCGTCAAAGTCTAGATAGTCACTTTGATAAATGGAGAACGGGCCTAATGCAGAAACCGATACCACAGTCTACAGCCATATACGTGACGAATCGCAACCGGAAAACCAACTAAACATATAATATAGACCATAAACCATCCTTAAACAGTGAAAATAAAAATTTTAAATTACCTAAATAGTGGCAATAGTGAAATATCCATCTTTGGTAAACATAAAATTTTGTTACGACACAGTATCACTGTTAAACATTACTGTTTAATGCTGCCAAAAATCTTTATAACAACACTCAATGATTAGAAAGTAAATTCTGTTATAAACAAACCGTAAGTAAGAGCTTGAAGCACTAAAAATACGAATACACCGGTATTAAAACCATAAAATAAACTTGCATTCTGAATTTCGTGAAACCACAATATTAAAGCAATATTTGAAATCAGCTGATAAGGGAATATAAACTTAATTTCTTCCAGTACCTCAAACTAAAATTTTAAATCATACAGACATTTGGACAAGCTAGAGACTGTTTTCAAAATAATACACATTCAAACCAGCATGGATTATTCAGTATTAAAAATTACAAGTTATTTGATTAAAATTAGAAAATGGAGATACTTTTGAAATATGTAATAAAAGTCACAGATATTTATTCCATAAGCCATTTTGCATAATAGGCGGTACTTTCATAATAATCACGTGAAATACTACTTTTTAAAAGATGGCAACGGCCAGATGGAAGTACAGATTTTTAGAAATTTGATTGCAACACATATACAGCAGCTAGAGATGAGATCGAGGTCATTTTGGAAAGCTGGGATACAGTAGAATACAATGGAATAAGTTTTGAAACCCAAAACTTAATATTACCACTCGCATAAGGATACACTAACATGGTTTTGATGACCTCAAACATGGCATTGGCGGGAACATTTTTTAATTGGTTTGATGTGAACATCCGGATGAGATATATGTATACTTATGGCTATTATTTATGGCTGCCAGTTGTTATGTTACTATTCTGGATATTAATTTTTTAACAACCTGCAATATTTATAGAACTATGTTTTGGAGCAGAAGGCTACATTGGAAAAAGTACAAGGACCACATAGGGAGTGAAGCGTGGCATTTTGCTCAGTCGCGGTAAAAAATTCAAGGCGAGCGGATGTGTGGCTCCGTGTCTCGAAAACCTAGCTGGGCAGTACAGAGAGTGAATGTAGTACAGGGAGAAGCATGCTCATGGTCGGCAATGATGGATTTTTAGTAGCTAGGTTTCGGTCTTAACATCAAAATGTAACTTTGCAAATTTAGTTAAGGGGTTTGTCTGTCTATCAACTTTCATAAGGGGGCGTGCATAAACCACGTAGCTCCATTTTGGCCTACTGTGAACCCCCCTCCTCCCCTCCCACATAGCCCTATATGGCTCTTGCCACTACCCCTCCCCCCTCCCCACGTAGCATGTAGCTTTTTTCCCTTTTGATTCCAGAAGACATTTTGTACTGTTTTCTCTTGTCAGACGATTGTAAATTATATAAGGAGATAAATAACTGAGGGAAATAAATATTCAAATGCTGTTGTGTATTCTGTTCCTCTTTTTAACTGTGAAAAATGTTATGTAAGGAAAGCTACATGGCCTGGCTCGGAACCCCCCCTCCCCCCACATAGCCCAGTGTAGCCTTCCAGCCAACCCCCCCCCCCCCCCCCTGGACCAAGCCACGTGGTTTGTGCACGCCCCCTAACCTACAATCATTTCGGTGAAGAAAAGCCTGATAGCCTTTCAAGTGTAAAAGTGTATTTTATTCCAAGAATATAGTGATTGTTTATTTTGGAGCTAAAACAAAGAATTTTGATTTCGTTGTTAAGACCCAAACTTTTTCTTTCTTAATTTAAGAAAGTGGCGGCCGTCTATAACTACAGTTGATTTATTCCTAGGAACAATTTTCACGATTGAACAGTTTGAATTTTATCAAGACTATGGTCAGCAACACATGTTTAGAGTTGAGATGACTACTGATATTCCAACCCTGATATCGGTTTTGTTCCTTAAAGTAAGTTGCCCATTGTGCAGAAACCAAATTAATGATAGAATTGTGAGAAAACCACTTATACTGAACTTTTACTATAGTCACAAGTATTATTTGATGTAAAAGTACTATTTCTGGAGAGGTCAAATAATCATAGCTGTGATGAATATCAACACTGCTGATTATTTAGGATTAGGATTGAACTTAGATAAGCAGGTTTTCTTAAAAAAATAAAATATGTGGTGGTATAAGGTAATAACTGTGTTGGAAGTTATTACAAATTGAATTGTCTGTAAAAAAGTTCAATACTGAGAAATATGTGAGGTATCTATGTTGAATGAGGGCCGGTTTAAGGCTACCACAAGAACTGCAGTCGCGGGGGGCCCCAAGCATGAGGGTGCCCCACCACGATCCCCTTCAAAATTTTTCCTTACTTAATGAACAATTTTCCTGCTAAAATAAATAATCTACAAATTTAGAATGTTAACAAGCTGCGTTCACAATAGATGTTTCCGAAGTGTGGAGTTCCACGAGAAGTCCTTCATCAGATTCAGTTTTGCGAAAGTCGTAACTGATGTAATTACAATAGGCCTATATATTTAAAGGCGTGTATTTCTCTGAACCTGTTCCAGCAATTTATGTAATTTCGTTAGAATAAACTCACTCATCTTTTGACATTTCACATAAAAAGTTATTGAATTAAAACGTGTCTCCAGCCCCAAAAACCTAAATGTACTAGCAAAGAAAGGCAAAAAAGAAATGTGGTACACAAAAAATGTATTATAAATATAATAGCTATAAAATTGAATACAAAAACAATTTCATTTTATATATATATATGTGTGTGTGTGTGTGTGTGTGTATCTATAATGTCACAAAAATGATCAAAAGCGTAACAAAAGTATATCTAGAAAAGAAGTAGTGGGCCCAGAAATCAAACTTCGCAGGTGGCCCCGAAATTCCTTAAGCCGGTCCTGTGTTGAATTATAGAAAATGCTAAAGAAATAGAATTCAAGAAATTTATATTGCAAGTAATGCTATTCATTCACTTGGAACATATTAAAACCTATTAAAATTGTAGTAATAACATAATTGTAAACAGTAGAAATGTTTTCTTTCAAATATCATTTTAGCACTTTTTCTCAGTAGTTACTTTACTTTAACTAATGTACTTTATGTTTTTTTCCTGTCAGGTTGTACACCATTTGCTGATATCCTGTTTCTTTTGGTATGATTGCTTTGGTATCAAGCTCCTACCTAATCAAGATTAAATGAACACTGAAGATAGTAATATGGAGCAACATCCATCCATGTTGAATTTTTCATCAGTGTTTAAAGCAAGAGCCTTGCAGACCAGTCGTCTACACCTGCGTTGTAGTTATTTTGCCACTGTGCTCAGTAATTGCAAAGTCAGCATCAAGTCTCATATGCCTCGATCTCAGTGACCTCCAATAACCATTGGAAGTGACTGTGGTATTTCTCTTGTTATAAAAAAAATGGGTTGTTTTGCTTGAACTTAAGTATGAACTCATATAGACTACAGTTGTTGGACAATAGCTTCTATCCACTTCATTATCATTTTTGAGTGTGTAACAATTTTCCCAACTAGTCTTTTGCTGTTTTTCCATCTTCCATCTTATGTGTTGCTTGCACCGTCAACAGACGGTCTTATATTTGCCTGCATATATTCTGTTGGAACTGACCTCAACAGACACTGTAACTGTTTCTGTGTGTATATATGGTTGTGTAGTATGCCAGGTTTCCAGTTTTCATTGTAACTGTCTCATATACTCAAGACTAACTTGGAAGTCAACAAGGTATCCAAATTCTCAAGTTATTCTCACTTCCATTGATATCCTGCACCAAAAGCCAAAATATCTTGATGTGGGTACTCTCTATTCCAGGATACAAGGGAGTGAACTCATCATTGTCACAAGTATATCTGTCTGCTCCAGAGACTAGAAACTCCTCTCTCACTCCAAACTCTGTTTACAGTAATTTGTGAAGACAATAATGCCGCTTCTCATTCATGAAGTGTGCAAAGGGTGTCACCCATCATTACTAATACAATACTGCAACTTCTTCATATTGTGTATCACTGTTAATGAATTACTCTTATACTTGTGTTCTGATGTTTTACTGCAGAATCCGTCATCTCACCTGTGTCGTAGGAGGCAAGTACCAAATTTACAAGGTATCAAATGGGAATGAAGTAAAATTACTAACACAAGGGAGCAGAAATTTGCAAATAGCTTAATAATAGAGAGATTCTTCATACAAGTGGTAGATCATGCTAAGAGGGAATTCAGTATGTTGGATATATTCCTAATATACCCTAATGATAATCTTGTGGGTTTCAAGAAACTGAAGTAATAAGCGGTCATGAAGCAGTTCTAGTAGACATTACAGTATTCAGTAAACCTGTGACCAAAATTGAAGGTGGTAATATTTACAGGTATAAAAAGACACATATTTTAGAACTGAAGAGATATTTCAGAGAAAGAATCAATATATGTAAACAAGGAACCAGTGTGGTGGAGTCAAAGTGGAAACAGTTGAAGGATATGATACAAATAGGAGAAGAAATATTTATACCAAAACAAAAATAATGAATAGAATGGAACATATGTATTATAATATGAAAGTTACAAGTTTAAGAGCCTAGTGGGCAGAACACACAACAGAGTTCAGAGACAGCAACACAGTAGGGAACATGCAAAAAAACTTTACAAGTAATTAATAACAGCAAAGAGGAGTCTAATGATAATTTTATAAAGAATATTATTGGTACAGTTTGGTGCACAGAATGATGAATCTAGAAGTTTCTGTAGCTATCTTTGAAAACTAGGGGAAGGGAAAGTATTGAGACAATTTTAGATAAGGATGGAGAAGAAGTTACTAAGGATTTGGAAAAGGCAGAGTTATAAAGTAACTGGTTCAGCGAGACCATTAGGGATAATAATTCAGGGGTTATATCAGAAAAAGAGCCTATCCGCATAGTTGGAGGTGAACAGATTAGAAAATTCGAAATTAAATTGATTTCATATAATTAGTTTGATGCATCCATTAGTGGTTATGATTCAGGAATGGGAGGGTGTAAATCATGGAACAAGCATGTCAGCACAGTTACAAATTAAGATACTAAAAATTAGGAAATTCATCCAGAGTATTTATGAAAGAACTAAGAAAGCCAAAACAGCATAAAGGGGCTCATATAGTTGAAAATGCTGCATATTTCTTTAAGACAGTGGGATATGTTCCTTATCTTGAAATGCTATTTAGTTTGATTCTCGATACTAGCTGGTTACCAGAGGACTGGGGAAAATTAACAAATGAACTGTTGGATAAAGGAGGGGTGACAAATATGGTCAAAAATTATCGGCCAATCAGTTTGACATCAGAGGTAAGAAAATTAACAGAGTGAGTGGTATGTAACCATATCAGAAATATCTGTGAGAAAAGGAACTTGATTTCAGGTTGACATTGTGGCTATACACAATGATTTATATGTGAATCTCAGTTAGTGGGCTATATGCAAGATATTTCAGATGAAAAGGACAAGGGAGTCCAAATAGATAATGTAGCACTATATCTTTCTAAGGCATACGAAGAGTGAGCTATAAAATGGCAGGGAACAAGGTAAAAACCAATGGCATAGATGAATAAGTGATTTGCTGTGTACAAAAATTCTTAAAAAGTATAAAGTAAATAGTTAGGGTGGGAAATTCAGTGCCTAAAGAATGGAAGTAAAAACGGGAATGACACAGGGTAGTGTACTGGTACCATTGTTATTCACTCTTCTAATGAATGACTGTGTGAATGGTTTACAGTCAGAAATTAGGTTTTTCACAGATGACATAATTTTATATAATAGTATCACAATGAGAGAAGACTGTGAACAGCTGTGGTGTGATCTGGAGGGAATATTTATCTTGATTGTCAACAGGGGATGAAGGTAAATGGAAAAAAAGGGTCAGCTTATTAGTCACCCAGAAGGAAAACCAAAGGTTGATTATGATAATAGGGTACGGAAGGAATGTCTTGTTGAAGACTTGAATTGTAAATATCGAGGCATAACAATTGATAAGAAGCTCAACTTGGCAGGACACATAGAGCAGGTGGCAGGAAAAGATTACCATATCCTTTATGTATTGGTGATAGTAAAGAGGGAAAGTACCAGCAAAGGAAGGGACCTGGTTTATAAAACTTTGAGCAGACCATTACTTGAATATGGTAATGTGGCATTGTACCTACATTTTGGCTATCAAATCCAAGAATTGGAGGTTGGAGAGGATACAAAAAATGGCTGCTAGATTTGTCTCTGGAAATTGCTGTAGAACTCAGTTCCTGGAACCCCCCCCCCCCCCTCTCCTTCATGTTTCATCTAGGCCACCTGTTGTTGCGAGTGTCTATATGTTCCTTGATGGTCACATCAGAGGAAATTATAAAACTGATAATATGAAGAAGCTAGAATCAGATTCAATGAAAGAAACGAAAAGGATGAAGAGAGTACTGGGGATGTACAGAGTGTGTATTGGGGATGCGGTGTGGAAAGATGCTGGTGGAAGAATTAAGAGCTGCGTAGGGGTGGGAAAAGATGACCATGTCCTAAAACTGGCAGTTGATATTAGGCATAAGGGTGTGGGAAAAGTTTCTTTTGTGGGTAATGGTGTTAGGGATTCTAATAATTTATCACAGGAAATGATGAATAATTTACCAAAAATACTGAATAAATTAAAAATTTATAGGGGGCAAAAAGGAAATTGTCAACAAAATTTGCACACCACACAAATCAGTTAAATTAAATATACCTTGCAGCTCAGTGGATTTATGTCATGTTATCTTTATTTCCAAATTTCACATCCATGACTGTTGCTGCCAGCATTGTGATGGATTTCCATTAATCTCTCACCAATGCATATAGAAGGACAGAACACTAAGAGTAGATAAACTACCTATCACAAGCTATACAACACTTTTCAAACCTGGTGGGTACAATACCCACATGAATACATTCCACACCAGCACCAACTGTAACAGCTTACCACACCAACTATAACTCCTGACAACATTCTGTCTCAATAGCTGCTCATAAAGTCTATTGCAGACATCACAGTTTGTTTAATATCTCCAATGCTGTTCAGCAATTAAAAGCATCAGTGGAAATCAGGTGGACTATGACTGGAAGTCACTTGCAGTGATATCCTCAGTGCATAATAGAATCTTGTTGTGGCTGACCTCTACTGCTACCAGAAGAGCTATGGTAAGTTAAATAGCAATGATAGCACACAACTCAGAATTTTACATGGATTTTGTGTCATGACATATGATTAAAATTTGTTTTTAATGAAATGATATGCATTACTCTCCTTTGTTTTACAGTCCTTATTTTGTACAAGCAATTTTAAGATAGTTTATGTAGACAACCATCCCGGAAATGTGACAAGAATGGTTCTCATCAAAATGTTCATTACAATGAAGAAGGGATCATTTAATAATGGTTCACTTTTTTTTCTTTTTAATAAGAGTTATCAAGACTTAACAGGGAAAATGATGATGCTAAAAAAACTTATTAACTAGGGTTAAACTGACAGAAGTAATGAATAGTGTGCCCAATTTCATTATTACAATTAATTTGGAGAGTTGTTTATAAATATTGATCTCAATGCTATCCTCAATTACTGAAAAGCTGTGATCATATCCATGTCCTGCATTAACAATCTTTTTCTTATGACCCCATGCCTGATTCTGGGTGTAGGCTTTTAACATAGAGGATGTATCCCTCCATGAAAACTTTCTATCAAAAATCAACTGGTGATGTTTACTCTTGCCTTCCTCAGTTCTTTGTATTACTGTAGGTGTGGTCGATGATGATAGTGTGTGTGTTGTAAGAAATAAGAGATGAAGAAGAATTAGGGTGAAATGCAGTGTCAGCCAATTCCAGCAGACTTATCAGAATGACACAAGGAGAGCTACCTGGCTTAACTCTCCCATCAGACAACAGTGAACAGTATTGTATACCCCATTCTATATACACTGCAGGGATGTATGGTATTTAACCAGGACATTAGTGAACAATCTGTTTATTAGGAATTGTGCATGACTATCTCTCCCAACCTGCTGACCAATTCCTGATCATAAAAATTTCTTACACCCACAAGAATTTAACCAGGTAAGCCACCAGGTCAGCACCAGACATGAACATGGTACAACAGCCAACTGTACCAATTGGAAGGGAGGTGTCATTAATATTGGTAGTTCTGAGTTACTTAAAAAAATAGTAAGTTTACGCAAACATTGAGTTGAAGTAGACTGTAGTTGATGGTTTTAAAAGGTGGTCCATATTTGTTATTCCTTTTAAGATTTCTGATCTTTCTAAAACTCTAAAGCAGGGGTGGATAATTGTTTTTGCTCGGGGGCCACTTTGTGGAAGTGACATTAGTGGAGGGCTGCACATTTTTCAATGATTGCATTAATTATTTTGCATTTCAGAAAACAAATAGTACAATAAAAATAAATAAATTTAAATTAAATAAATTAGTGTCAGTTTTGTTAAATTGATTATCGTGTTAATTTAATATAATCTACAATAACAAGCACATTTAGTTTTAGGAATCAGTTTAATGAGACAAATGTACCACATCACACTTTTTACAATGTTTTTGGAATCAGAAGTGACATTTCCTGTTGATATTCTCACTGATATATGCAAATTCATGTATGTCAGAGAACACAGATATTTACTCTTGTTTTTATTTAATTTAATTGTGATGGAGTACTTGCTCTGATCACAATTTCCATATGCATCACTTTTTCCACCAAGTGTAGTGGTTGAATCCCCATTTAAACATCCAGAATTGTGTTTTCCATGGTTTCCCTATTTCACTGCAGGTTAATGCTGGGATGTTTCCTTCAAATGACCGAATTC
Organism: Vandiemenella viatica; assembly: GCA_031002005.1. Classification (NCBI taxonomy): domain Eukaryota; kingdom Metazoa; phylum Arthropoda; class Insecta; order Orthoptera; family Morabidae; genus Vandiemenella; species Vandiemenella viatica. The sequence goes on along the minus strand of CM061921.1, from coordinate 70,753,236 downwards.
CTTCCTTTCCTTGTCCACATTCCTTTCTTGCCTTGACATTGGCAAGGTATATAGCCTCAAAAAAAAGCACCCCTTTTTCCTCTCTCTTTTCCCACCTACCTTTCTTGTCTCCTCATTTCAAATTCCTTTAGCATTTTTGGTAAATTATGCGTCATTTCTCTAGTAAATTATTCCATCTTTGACCCCTTTACCCACGAAAGACATCTTCTCACACATTGTGCCTGAAATCGATTGCCATCTTATGGTCATGATCACCTTTTGCCTTCCAAGAAACTCTCTCATTTCTTCCACCAATATCTTTCAAGGCATCATCACCATTATACACCTTGTGCACTCCCATGATTTTCTATACCCTCCTCCTGTCTTCCATTGAATCCCATTCCAGGTCCTTTATTATATCACTTACTGCCTATGTTCTGCAGTGCTTTCCAGAGACAAGTACACCACCATATTCAAGCAATGGTCTGACCAATATTTTGAAGCCCAATTCAGTTACTTCTCTTGTACATCCTCTGATCACTGTTTGCAACAAGGATTTTGAAAATTTTCCCTTCTACCTGTCTAATGTGTCCTGCCCAGTTGAGCTTTTTATCAGATGTTATGCCAAGATATTTTCATTTCAAGTTCATTTAAGAAATTTTTCCCTTAACTTATAATCATAATCATCCTTTAGTTTTTTTTATCTGTGTATCTAATAAGCTGACTCTTCTTTGCAATTATCTTCATCACCTGTTTGCCAACCCAAATAGTTATCCTGTCCAGATTACCCTGCAGCTGTTTACGCTCCTCTACCATTTTGATCCTTTTATAGAGGAAATGTTTGTGTTGCCTTTTCTCTACAAAACATATAACTTAGATTCTGTATGATTAGTGTATTTCTTGTTTTTGAAACAAGTAATTTATGAGGTGGAAATTGGGGACTGTCCAAACATTTGCTATTCTGGAAACCACCAAAAAATTGCAGTCATGGAAACCAAAGCAAATCCAACACTGTCACCAGATTGCTAGACCATACAAATTTACTTTTATGTGGTTATCACTTTTTTTTAGGTTAGATGTTTATCAAATGCCATCTACCTCAGAGTCCTATATTGTTTTTGATATAGGTAAATAATAAAAATTGTATTACAGCTAAAAAATCAAAATCTGTTCTTTGTTGCAGATGATACAAGCATAGAATTAAAAAAAGATACTCCAGATTTCTGCAGATTATAACTTTGACCATATTAATAATTGGTTTGCACCTAACAGCTTGTCTTTAAACTTTAATAGAACTCAATATATGAAATTCAGTGTGTCCCATAGATTAAGATTAAAATCTTGCAGGTCAGTCCACTTAAGAGGCAGATAGTATTAAATTTCTTGGTTTGCTGTTGATCATAGGGAAACTCTTTCTGACTTTTCAAAGCAATTAAGTGCAGCCAAATTTGTAATTCATATAATTTCAGCCATAGATGATCACAGTAGTAACTAACAATTTCATTTTGCTTATTTTCATTCCCTAATATCACATGCAATAATTTTCTGGGGTGATCTACCTTATACCATATCACTCATTTGCTGCAACAGTGACATAACTCAAAAATGACAATTTTACCAAAGGACCCGTTGAAATGTTGCGTGTGTAATAACTTTATGCGTTCACTAGAAAATAACTTATCTGCATGTTTTACTTAAAGAAAACAATATAAAAGAAGGGGAAATGTATTGTGTCAGTTGTAGTACCGGTATTTACAAAAAAAAAAAAAAATTGTCTATCCTAAGTTTACAATTCAAGCCAGTTCATTTTTTTTTGTTATGTCATTGCTGCAGCAAATGAGCGATATGCTCTATATATGTTTGAGATGTATATTGAATAAGTTTACTAACTGAATCACAACTTGTCTTTCTAGATCACTGCATCTTCATAACACAGATCACCATAGACGTAAAAAAAAAGCTCCATCTGACTCACTCCATTCTAGATTGATGATAACATTTTAATGTCAATGAATTCTAAATGTATTTTTCTATTGTCAATGCATTATAATACAAATATACACCATCAAATATGTTTGACTGATGCTATTTCAAACAGATTTAAGCTAAAGGCATGGTAATAAATTGCATAAAATAATGGAGATGTGGGGAAAGTGTCTTTATAGTGAATGAACAGAGTAATTTATCTAAAATAAATACCTTTCTGTGCAGGTTTCCAACAGATGTGATGCTGCAAAATTATTGAACAGTTTTCATGAGGGAATTACTCTCCCTGGCCAATCTTATCTTTACACATGTGATAAATGACTACTTGTTCCTGGAGTGACACTAGTGTGCTGCTTCCATCACCTTCCAACATCAGGAGTTAACACTGATTCCAATTGGACTCTAACAAGACAAGATCCTCACTGATACATATCCAAAACAAGGCAGGACTATGGTCAGAAAATGGTGCATTTTGGTAAAATATTGTGACTATTATTACAAATGTCCAGAAAACATAGCCAACCTGCTGTTGTGTAAGAATTTCTGAGTGTATGTTTCTTTCTAGGGGTTACAATATACTGTGAAGTCTGTACTGCATTTTAGGTGGCAACATTTGGTCTATTAAATATGTGATGGTGTTGAATTGTGAGGCCAATTCGGACAACAGGATGAAGAAAAAAATATGCCAGTGGTCCTTGTGAAAGGGAAATCATATGGTTGCAGCACTCAGTGGAATCAGACAGGACTGTTGGAGAAAAAGATCTAGTCTGAAACACCTATTCAGACTGGGAGAAAGTCACAGCAGTCTTACCATCAGGTTGCTGTTGCTGCAGTGCCACAGGAATTGTACCAGTAAACCAGACTATTCATTTTCACTGGAAGGGGATACTAGAACAAGGTGGACATTGATGTTGGAGATCTATATATATGCAGATTTTAACTCATTTAATTTAATTTAGTTGCAATCAAGTGCATGAACCTGTGACAATTTCCAAAACATGTATTTTTCCCTGTTTCTGTACCTGCCTAAGCATGCCCTCTACAAATTATAAATCTTTCAGTGCTTTTGTAATTAATTTATCACTTGCCTTCATAATTTATTCCAATCTATAACTCTCTTATTAATTAAACAAAAATTTTCCACATCCTTATACCTGAAATCAACTTACAGCTTGTACCCACAGTCATATTTTTCCCTCAATGAAACCGTTAATTCTTCTAATGATATCTTTCCACACTTCATCACCAATTAACATTTTATACACTCCCTGCACACTCTTAGCCCTCATCCTGTCTTCCAATGAATCTCATTCCCATAATCTCATTAAAATGATATCAGTTATTGATTGTGTTCTGCAGTAATTTCCAGAGACAAATCTGGCAGTCCTTCTTTGCGCTCCCTCCAACTCCTGTATTTGATAACTAAAATTTTGGTCCCATACTACACCACCATATTTAACCAATGGTCTGACTATAGTTTTGAAACTCACTTGCTCCTCACTTTCTGCATTAAATGAAAGATTTCGAAACATTTTCTTACCATTTGCCAAACGTGGTTGGTCTAGTTCAATTTGTTATTAAATGCTATGCCAGAATATTTATATTCCAAGTCTTCAACAAGCAATTCCTTCCCCACCCCAGAAGTGTAATCAATCATAATTATTTTATCTGTGTACCTAATAAGCTGACTCTTCTTTTGATTTATCATCGTTTATCTTTATCATCCTATACAGCAAGATATCCTGTCCACATCAAACATGTGGCCATTCCCAGTATTATTCCATCTTGATACTATTATATAAAATTATTTCATCGGCAGGCAACTACTAACTGTAAACGATTAAAAAAAAAAAAAAAAAAAAAAAAAAAAAATTTTCAAGTAAGGAACAGCAATGGTCTTGAATACACTACCCAGTGGCATTCCCATTTTCACTTCCACTATTTTGGATTTTATATTTCCTATCCTATTTGCTTTCTTCCTTATAAGAATGCTTCTACCCTGCAAACCATTTTTGTATCCACTCCATAGGTCCTTATCTTTTTTTGAGCATTTTATAGCTCATTCTGTTAAATTCCTTAGAAATATATATCAATCAGCCTCATTGTACATTTCATACCAAACATCTTGCATGTAGCATATTGAGATTCACATGAATATTCTTACCTCAAATCATTTTGTCAATGTGAAAACCAGTTTCTTTCCTCACAGACATTTCTGATATGGTTAATTTACCTACCGCTAATGTCAAACTGAAGATCCTGTATTTTTCAGCCCTATTTGTCACCGCTGTTTATGGACCAAAATTACTGTCACACGTTTCCAGTCTTCAGGGAAACAAAAGTAATCAGAATCAGTCTAAATAACCTTTAAGATTAGTTGCAATGTCATATCTTATCATCTTTAAGAAATCTATAGCAACATTATCTACATCATCACCTTTATGCTATTTGAACTTTCTTAATTAAAACAGTTACTTAAAATCACAATATTTTTCAAATCAATAGTAACTTCTTCTCTATCCTTATCTATAACTGTGTAAGTACTTTCCCTTCTTCTCAGTTCTCTAATAGACATAGAAATTTGTAGAATCATCATTCAGCACTCCAATTGTACCAGTAATATTCTTTATAAACCTATTTTCAGCTTTCTACTTGTTGCTATCAGTTTCTTGTATACTTTTTTAAAAGTGTTCCTTACTGCCTTGCTGTCTCTTAACTTTGTTATGTGCTTTTCTGTCCAGGCTCTTTAACCTCCAGACTTCTATATTATAATATGTAGGTTGTATATGTTATAAGCTATTCTTTATTTTTTGTTTTGGTACAGATATTTCTTCTCTCAACTGGTTATCTCCTTTAACTGTTCCTTCAATGATTGCACAATACTGGTGCCTTCCTTCCATACTGAATATTCCCCTGAAATATTTTTTCAGTTTGGAAATTTGTGCCTTTTTATAACTATACATATTGCCACCTTCAATTATGGCCACTGGTTCGCAAAAACCTCTAATATTCATCAAAACTGCTTCATGATAATTTATTGCTTCAGTTTCCTGAGAACCAAGAATATTATCCTCGGGATTTATTAGAAATATATCCAACATGAGGTGTCCACTTATACCTTTGCTCTGTCACTCGTATGGAGTTTCTCTCATTGTTTAGGGATTTGGCAGCTTCTGATTTCTTGTGTTAATAATTTCCATCACAGTTGACACCTGTTAAATTTGGTACATGCCACAATAACACATGTGAGATTTTGTTGGAAGCCAGAGCCAGAAAAACATAAGTAGACATGTGTTGGGATAGTTTAACAATGGTGATTTACAATATGAAGTATAACAGTTTTGTGTTAGTAATGATGGTAGCACACATGCTTAAATTGTGATTGAGGAGGGTCATTTGTGTCTTCATCAACAACTGTGCACAGTGTTTGGAGTGAGTGAGTAGTTTCTGGCCTCTGGTCAGATATTCTTGTGACAATGATGAGACAACTTCATTGCATCCTGAATCAGAGAGTAACCACAGTAAGATATTTTGGCTTTTGGCTGCAGGCAACCAATGGAAAGGTGATTAACTTGAGTAGTTAGATACTACTACACCTTGTTGGCTTCAAGTTTAGTCAAATGTGGTCATAGTTCTTTCTGTTATTGAGGATGTGAGACAGCAATAATGAAAAATGGGATACCAGGTTTTGAGATAAATACTACACTTAAAAGTATTAAAGAAGTAAACAAGATATTTTCCAATACCTACAGACTGTAACAGTTTCATCTACATCTCACAGGCAATCCATTTTTTAACATAGCCACTGGGTTAGCAATTTTTCAACTCAGGGTCGGTCCCAAGCATGAATAAATGGGGAGGGTTAATGTTAAGAGAGCAATTTAGATATAAAATCTGTGCAAAAATTGTGTAATATAGAAACTGATTCAAACACTGCATTTATGGTTCTCTTTATGTGAGCCTTTAATTATCATTTAAATCAATAATTTGTGCAATATTCTTCCATTTTTACTTATGAATGATAAACAAGTCACTTTTTTTAATAAGTGCACAAATAATCATATTTACTTTATATTAACAAAGAGGTTTTCAACAATGCTTTCAACCTTCATATTATTCTTTTCTCTGCCAGATTTCTTCTTGTTCCTATAACAATTTCTTTATCTTCAAATATTAAGAATGATTTCAAATCATGAGACAGTGGCTGGTTGCTGATCAGGCTGTAGCAACTTCTTGTGCCACATGTACCAGATATTTATAAAATAATGTTTCTGAAGAGAATTGAAGTCTCTGAGAAAAGCAGATTCATCAAAATTGTATTATTATTTTTTGCTTTTGCTAAGCTGTGGCAATGAACTGAATTGAACTATTAAGACACATGTTTACTACTGTGGACTATTACAAGAGTCTGAAAAATATAAAGCAGGAATCACTATCAGACATAGAATTTAATCTAAATCAATTTACTGTTTATAAGAATCATCAGGTCATTTCTCAATATCATGGTATTTTTACAAGAATTTAAGCTGAGGTGTTCCTAGGGAAGTAAGTCATTATTGTAAGGGTAGTTATTGTAAAATAGTTGTTTTTCTTATTTGATGATAATTTACCATGCACCAAGAATAGAAAATGAAGAAGAGAAGAAAAAATGCCAAAAACTTTTTGCAATTTGAAAATAATGGTTACTATAGATGTAACTTCTTTTGATACCCCATCATCCAACATATAATAATCATACCAATTGTAACAGCCTCAAACTGCAAAAAGCTACAAATATTTTGTACTTAGGCATAGAAATAGACTGGAGTTATCATGTATTCAGTTTAGTTATCAAATGACAAAGTCTCATTCATGTACTTTGTTGAAAAAGAAAATTTCTCTTAGTAAAACCATTAAAAGTAGTTTATTTAATGTTAGTTCAAACACAACTGTAGCATGGAGTAAACTGCTGGGAGGTTATACCTTATACCTTATATATTGCTATACCTTATACACACTTGGCTAGAGAAAATAGATGTCAAAACTGCTACCTGAAAGTGTTATATTAAAAAGTCATATATCGTTCCAACCTTTAAATTGTACAAACTAAGCTTGGTGCTCAGTGCATGTCAGCTGTTTATTCAAACAGCAGTCATGACAGTACATTTATACCAATACAAAAGTTTTCAGTCTTAGCAACTAGCCGCATATAAATACTAGGCTACAAAAGTAGTGGAGTGTTCATCCAGTGGCACCAAATGCTACTAGGACAAATACACTCAAGCTGCCTTGGTCTATGGCTAAAAAATGCATCACTCATAATGATTATCTATAGGCCAAGGCACACCTTGAAAATATATTTCTCTGCATGGCTTTTAAGTAAAGAATGAACTAAAAACATTTACCACTTTTTATAAGCATTATATGTATATACTACACAAGGGCATATCCAGGATCAGAAAAGGGGGAGCAAGATTTCAACTGGGGGGGGGGGGGCTCATATTGGTTTCAAGGAAGTGGAGTTGGGGACTGATTCATGAGGATTTCTTACAAAATGAAACTCAAATGTATTGAGGAAACTATTTTTATTATTGTTTAACATAATGACCCAAACTCTTAATGTAAGGACCTACCATGTAATTAATTAAGATTGTAACTAAGTTTCAGTTTTTTATGTAAACATTAATTGTCTTGGATTCTCAGAATATTTGTCATTGACTTTGTTTGTCAATATCTCGCGGTGGTGTTTCACAAAATTTCGATGCACACTCATTAGGCATAATCCAGCGAAGCAGCCCCCCCCCCCCTGGCCCTCGTTGGATACGCCCATGATACTATGTCTTTACATGTGTTTTATTATTAATAATTTTTTCAATGATCATGTGTGCATGCATCCTTACAGAGGCTTAAATAAAACCATTTGATTGTAGACTAAGTAAGGTTTTTCATGTGTTTAACATATCATTATAATTACTATATTAGTTGTGTTTTTATAATCTTCATATTCTATATAATTACTATATTTCTTATTACTATGTACTAACAAAGTGTATGTAGTGTGATAGATATTTAATATTCTTCAAATATTCCATACTCAAAAATTCAAGCAAGCCACAACTTGAAACCCACACACAAGTCTTAACATTTGTGGGATTCACAATAAAATATCTTAAACTATCTGTTAAACTGTACTGATTTTGAATGTGAAACAAAACTGCCACAAAAAATGTATAAACAGGTCTGTTGAAAGTGTTTTAATCATTGCATAGAATATCAAAACTCAAGGAGGGTAATGCAATATCTTGCTATTTCTCTATCTATTAAACCAGGAATTTTAAATTTTAACAAATGTTCCATCATACAGTACGTTTCCCATATTGTTTATAGATATATTCAGAAAAAATTATGCTTTTGTGAAATGTGAAGATCTTGATATTTAGAAAAAAAAATAGTTTTAAGAACTTTAATGATTTGTGATTTATTGCTATAGCTTTATAGAGCTGTGTGTAAACTTGACTGTTGACATAGTTCAGTAGTCATATGATGTATGTATTGAGTTTTCTAATAGTGAATATATTAATAAAACTGTATTTTATATTTGAATAAATAGTTATATTTATTATTGTAATAATTTTTAAAGATTGATGAATACATAACTATAATGCAGTCCCAAAGCCAGAACATGGGGAGATACAAAAGTGAATGAAAGGTATTGTGTAATTAACAACCAATTGAATGTAAACAAATCTTAAAATCTACATATCAATATAAATAGTATGCTGTAACTAACTCATATCTTTACTGAGTTTATAGGAAAGAACAAAATTTTTGAGAATCTTACTGTACAGACAAAACTGTACATTTTACCAAAAGAAGTAAGGAACACTTTTGTTTTGATATGTAACAAACAGTACTATCACCCCAGTCAGGTAAAAAAAAAAAAAAAAAGGTGTGTTATAAAAATGAGGGTGGGCTTATTTGTAACCACAGTGGTGATAGATATTGTTATCTATGTGTATGAGAATTTAATGGTTTCCTGATAGAAAAATGGAAGATATCATACAGATAAATTAATACAGCCATAGACTTTATGTATGGTATTATGAATGAACTTAAATCTATTTGGATATTTAAACTTCATTTATTAGCACTGATGATGTCTGAAACGAATTTTCTTGGAAGGGGAACAATAATTATGAGGACATCTACCACGTGAATTCAATTATTTTCTTGTTTATTTATTTAAGAAGCACTCCTGTTGTAAACTAATGATTATTGTGCTCAAAGTTTTAAATTTTTTAAACTTATTCCCAATACTGACAAAGATTATAATTTTCTATCTGTAAACCACAGAACTTTTGATTCTCATGAACCCTGTAATGTAGTTAAGGTTTTTCTGATGTCTTTCAAACAATGAAAAGTTTGTTCGATATCGTATTTTGGCATAAATTGAAATAGTTAATGCCTTTCACAGATAATAGTGCCACAGCTTTATGAGCAAATATGAGCATTTTAAAATACCTAATAATAATGGGGTAAATTTGTGAAGAAAGCTGTATAAGATACAGAGGAGATAAATATTGCTGACAATGTTTTTCCCTACATTTTCAGCATCCTTCCATGGCTCCACATGCTGATGGTGAATGTGGGAATACTGAAAGAAACCACAGTTGAGAGAAATAGTTAAGACATAATATTCTGGTAAACTAAAGTTAATTTATATACAAAATTTCAGAATAAATAAAAATTAATAAATAAATATTTTTAACATTCATAGTATTTTAGGCCCAGTCTTGAAGTAGTAATGTTGTGCATACTACAAAAGAGATTAAGTATGGAAAGTTTAGTATATTAATGAAGGGAATGTAATAACAATATAATAACAGTTAAATACTTTTCAAAGGATTCAACAGAGAAAATATTATGCCTCCAACAACATGAATTAATCATTTTTTTAATAATAAGAATGGTGTCAGTTTCACTTAATAATATAAAGGCAAAATATTTTTTTTGAAGGCATGTGTTTAATAAATACATGGTGGAAAAATAATTGGTTTTGATCAATATTTCTTACTTAAAATTTGGTACAAAGGATTGTTATATATTTAATTAAACTAGAAGGAAAGATGAGTTTTTTCTGTGTGGTGGGCTCGTGAATCTTTTTGCTTTTGCTCTGCCGCTTTGCAAAAGGTACATATAATTTGTGGGTAACACTCTTGTCATGTGAGTGGTAGTACCCGCAAATGATAACTCTCAGTAAGGATATATTCACATATACAATTTATTTATATCAGGATTATATACATCATTTGCATCCCTAACTCCCTTGAACTCCTCCACAGGCAAGATTCCCCTTAATTGTTTCTACTGCTCGACTTCCCAATTACATTGCGTTTATGGCTTCCTCCCACCTGTTATAGTGACTGTTTCTCGTGTAGATGCCTGGCTGCTCCCATTGTAGACTACTGCTCACTTCTAAGTCTCGCTCCTCCTACTTTCTGGAATGACTCCTTGAGCCTAGCTTGCCATTGCTGCTAGCCCCTAGCTCTGGCTAGTTACATCGCTCGATAGCTGCCAAAGACAATCTTCAGGAAAGAGAGAGATACCTCTCTTTACTCGTGCACCTGGGCTTTGCTGGCTGCCCCCCTCCATGGAACCAGCAGTGTGGAGAATCCTCAGCCAATCATGGTGACTGTTTCCTTACCTTCTTCTTTCAAATGCTTCAGTTTAATTCTGGTGACACTTTGACTTGCTTTATTGTCATTTCCTTCTGTATCACCACATTCCAATGCTGGCAACTGTGTTCTTTAGCTGTTGTAATTGCCCGGGTTCTGGCTGGCATTGTATGAAATCAACTATTTCCCAGCTTTAGCATCTTTTGTCAAGCTTTACCCCAAAATGCCCTGGGCACCTCTACATCTCTATTGGATAATATAATAGATATGGATATGGAAGCAAAGAAATTGGGCACTAAAAATAAGATAGGATAGTGTAAGGAACTTAGACCGACACCGGGGTAGAGTATCGCCTAAGTACCTTAACTAACAGTCTTGATCACACCTCCAAGTCCGATGAAAACTTGTTGAATACTTTAATTTAATTTGACCATGTTGCCAGGATACAACTAGAACGCTACAGGTCGCCACAATATTTGAAGACCCCAAATATTGAAAAGGTATTACAGCAGCTACAGAAATAAAACAGTTCACTTTTCCAAAATTCTCAGAGTTTATTTAGAATGAAATTCAAAGTTCAAACAGCATTCTTAAGTTGCTTAGGCAATCGAACAATCGTTCCAAAAATCACAGATTATGGAGAGAAGTAGAGACCGACCAAACCCCAGTTGAAAATTAAAAGTTCATGTTAAGTAAACCAATGCCACGCCCCACATGACCAAAACCATCATGGCTGAATCCGGTAGTGCCAACCGAAGACCTGAGCTACCAACTTAAGTCGGAGTTGCCAACCTACCAACGCACACACGCTTATAACATCTTATTAGCACTACTTCAAACCCGGAAAAGCGACAGAATAGAACAGAACAGAATGGCGTCTTCACAAGGCGATCTAATTTATACCTTCGTTGACGTCACAGCCAGAACACAACTTTCTGCTAACACCTCTACGATTTAGGCCAGAAATATCTCAGTAACTAAACTGTTATCCAAAACTTTAGGTGTTGCAGTGTTTCTACATATTTAATTGTGAAATAATGGATATTTAGTGAATAATTTTAAGCAACTGGTTTAAAAGTTGTAAGGGTAGGAGTGAACTATTTCTCTACTCTGGGGATTTACTTTTGTTCTCGAAATTTCTACATTTCGTCATTTTATTAATGCCACAATATATGCAAATTATCTTATTATCACTGTGTTCTACAAAAATTCCTGAGTTTATTGGTATAACTTTTATTAAGATTGGTGCAGGGAAAGTTTAACTATGACGTAACCAAAGTGTGATTTCAGTTTTAATTTTATAACTTTATTTCTGTTATTTTTATCGCAAATCTAAAATTACGACGAGATTCACTGAATTAAACTACATATTCTTAAAGTTATCTCATCTCTGTATCTACTTTAGATCGGCTGGAAAATATTTCTAAGTTGACCTCATGGTCGTGATGAAAAATAAATTTTAAGGTCTCTATAAAATCGGTTCTATTACTTGGAATTACTTGAAATTATTATATGTGATATTAGATTTTTAGTTCTTTCCGGAAATCTACTTTTTATTTCGAATGTTCTCTAGGATTTTGAGATAAAAAATTATTAAAAATGCAGAGCAACTGACGAAGTATAAAAATTAATTTAAGTTATTTAAACGTTCAGAAACTACGAAATTTTAGTGAATTTATATTTTAATTGCATGATTACTTCCCTACAATTACTTTATTTTGTTCGAAAGTGTGTGAGAACAGTGAAATGCCAAATATTAGAAATTTCTTGTGTACTAAACTGGATTATTTTGGATTATCACATTTAAGGTTAGTAAAAGGTGTTAATATCATTACAGAAAATTAGTATAGTTGGATTATTAAGTATTGAGTTGCTTTCTTGCTCCTAAATTGGTTTAAAATGACAAAATGCTCCCCAGTTAGAAGTTCATAATTACAAAGTTAGATTACTGATGATTATTTAATTTTCAGTTGTTTTTAAAGTTTATTTATTTTTATACAGAGTTTATATTCGGCGTTTAGCAACTACTGAAAGTCTTTACTGCATTCAAATTGGTTTAGAAACTACAAAGTTAACCTATATCAAAATCTATTATTTGAAATTGAACTTGTGGGATTTAATCTATTTCCTCCCAAACTGATGTCTTCTTTTTGTTATCAAAGGTTTATTTAGAGCATTTATTTAATTTTGAATACTTTTATTATCCCTAAAGGGTTTTATTTAGTGTGTTTGGTTACTGTGTCTCTCATGCTACATAAAGCTTTACTCCCATAACCTGTACATGAACTGAAAACTGTCTTTTACTACAGAATAAGCTTTACCCCTGATGCCTAGAGGTGAGAGGCTAGAATTTACTAAAATTCTAAGATGCTTACAATAGGGAAAAATAATCCATCACTAACCACAGATGAAGGCAGGATGGTGAGATGAACATGTAAAAAACACTAAAAAAAATACAAAATTGCACAATATTCCAGTAAGAAACCTTAGTCAAGTGAGTGGTGAGACATATGATAGCGGGAAAGATGTGATCACATCACAACCTACCACATAAATGAAACAAAGATGTAACACACAGGGTGGGGGTGCAAGTACTGGGTGTGGGGGGAGAAGGTGTAACAGCAATAAAAGTGGAACAAAATAATCTCTGCGATGAGTAGTTAAAAAAAATAAAAAATTGTTTGAGTCATTGTATCAGCATAGCTTTCCTGGGTTATAAATCAGTAATGAGTCTTCTCATTTCTTCCTCAGCCTGCAACTGTCAGCTTGCGCTTACCTATCGCCAGCTCTGACAGACTTGGGGTAGGGACTAGAATAACTCCACTCACTCAGGAAAACTAGCAGCTTGTAGAAATTCTCCTTTTTTCTCGAATCTCGTCACCTGTAAACCCTTGTACTGTACATTTCATGTCATTTGGAGATTAAATCAAAATTTCCAGTACAACAATATTATTTGTTCAATAGGCAACCATTTCTCATTAGAATGCACTCCTGACTCCAAGAATTCAGCAGCCTATAGTTAGGTTTCAGGTTATTTCAAGAAAGAGGAACATTAAGAATAGAAGTTTTTGATGCAAGTCAGTAGAATGGTTATGTAAGTGCAGACTTTCCCGGTGTATTGAGGCAATGAATTGTTCACAGGAGTTCAGCCGGATAGTGTTGAAAAATGACAATGTTTCGACAATTGGCTCAGTTGTCTTCATCAGGTCTTAGTTTATGATTTCAGGTAACAATATCTGAAGTAGTAGACCTGATGAAGACAACCAAGCCAACTGTCAAAACATTGTTGTTTTTCAACACTATGAACTCCTGTGAACAAGTCATTACAGTAGAATGGTTATGTATTTTATTTATTTACTAATCTTGTTTCATAGACACCTGCTGAGGAAAGACCTCTGGGATTTAAAACAGGTCATGGTTAGTACTGTATATACAATACTAATAATAAACATAGTGAAAATATTATAATATGTTGCAAAGACAAAAAAATAAATATAAAAGAATTTTTAATAAAAGTAAACAATATTTATTAAAGCTCTTAGTTACAAATAGTTTTATAATTTTAGGAAGTTTATTAAATATATATGTTCCAGAATAATTAACTCATCTTTGTACCAATGATAGTGATGTTTGTGTTTTGTACAAGTCAATTCTTTTTCTTGTATTTAAATGGTGTAGCTGTGAACTTGATGTAAACATACTAAAATTTTCTATGAAAAAGTACATGGGAGAATATATAACGTGACGTCATTGTGAGAATACTGAAGTTAAGGGTTTTCTGCAAGAAGTTCTTGATTTTATCCTACACAGCATCCTAATAGCTCTATTCTGTGCTATGAAAATATTTTTACTTTGTGAAGAGTTTCCCCAAAAAATTATGCCATATGATATGACAATGAAAATAATTGGAATACATGTGTTTCATTAATTCTAGATCTTTTAGTGTTCTTATTGTAAGGGTGGCACTACTTAACAGCTTCAGCAGTAATACTAAATATTCTTACCAACTGAATATTTCATCTATTCAAATGCCAAGGAATTTCATTCTCTTTGTTTCCAAACTTGTGTTATTTTTTTAGTTTACATGTAAATCTTGCTGCATACAACTTTCTGTTTTGAACATAAAATATGTTTTATCAAAATACAATTTTAATGAGTTTGACACTTCACTAAGTACCTCATGCATTAAGTGATATTTGCCTCTTTTACAATCAGGTTAGTGTCATCTGCAAATAAAATGCTCTTAACCCTGTCGGACAAGATTCCAGGAAGATCACTGCTGTATAATAGAAACAGGATCTGTAGGACTGAGCCCTGTGGACTGCCACGATATACTGTTTCCCAGTTTGATGAAGCATCTTTACCGATTTAGAAAATAAGACTTTCCTACTCGGCCGTCCACACTAGATTCTAAAATTCCTTTTTATAATAATGCGCCTTATAATTTATGATTTTATTGAAATTTTGTTCTTTGGATTTTTTATGTCTATAAAAACTAAGATGTATCTCCCTATATTAATGAAAAGAATCCAATACAGTTTTATTCATCCTTAAACATGAATCTGCTAAATGAATTTTAACAATGAAATTGCTTTTAATGATTCTTTTCTATTTCACAATCACCAGAAATCTTCGTGATTATACTGTTCATGCTCATCAAGTGACAAAATGATTTAAATCTTTATTTTTGCAAGATGACTAGAATGCTTATGTTGTATTCCTAGGATAAGTCAGACTGATTCGCTTCAAGTTTTGTCTTGTTCTCTGGATACGAGGTTTGAGGAATTTTATTTCAGTCACTTGAATTCGGTTATTGTTCCTTCTATTAAATATAGTACTGTACATATGTCTGCTGTGAGCCGTTCATTTAAAATACTAGGCATACAAAATCCACCCATCTATCATCGAATATTTTTGCAAGTTATTGTTAAATATAATAACGTTACCTCTTCCCTCACCTAAAGAATGGTAATGTGTTTTTGAGCTTATTAAAAAATTGGATATACCTATTCTCAGGTGCTTGTTCATCACTTATATTTATTGTTTTCATGAACTTGAGCATCTAATGATTTTAAAATTTCAGTTTTACAATGTATCAATCTTATTAGAATCTCAATATTGGAATTCAATTTCTCGAGAAAAAATGTCAATGTATCAGTTCTATTTAACCATAATAGTGTAACAAAAACAAATTGTGTACAAATGGAAACAAGTATATATGACTGTTTAATGTGAAAAGGTTGTGAAACATTGTTCTGAACCAAGTCTTTACTTTCTGAAAAGGAATGGGTTTATTTTTTAAACTGACTTTACCATTATGCATTTCATAATTTTTGCTAAAATGTAAGGCATAATATGTATAATTTACTCTAAGACTTGTAAAACCCAAAGAGGTACAAAGGAAATCTTATATAAGATTTATAAAACAATGCAGTTGAGGCATTTATGTAGATAAAAGTTTTGTTATCTTAATACACATAAAGGCAGGAAATGGTTTTAGTTGGAATTCATTTCTTTTTATAGGCATATAACTTATTTTGAGCCAACTTTTTTGTGGCTCCAATTTTTGTACATTAGTAACTGTTTATCTGCATTTTACAATATTCCTTATAATATCTAATTTTCCAGTTGGAAACAAGCGTGCTTTTTTCAAAGAATGAGCTCATGTCCAACTGATTCTTGGTGATAAATGCCATGCCTGGTGATTAACATCATCTGAGTAGACAGCGTACCAATAACTTCCAAATTAAACATGGGAACACAAAGTAAAATTTAATGTGTTACTTAAGCTTCCTGATCTCTACACATAGAAATTGAAGGCATGTTGCTTCATATAGAGGAAAACTAACAACTGACTAATTTGCACCAAAACGTTTTATATTTGGTGTTAGTAATGGACAAATACAAGGAATATGAAAGTTATTGGCCTTTCTAATTATTTGGGGGAGCAAACATATATCTGTACCAAGTTACCTATTTCTAGGGCCATGGGAAGCACTATGAAATTATGATGACAGAGTATTGTAATCAATTAAAACTATGAGTTTCATTAACTTCAAAAGTAAGTAGAGGAATGAAGTAATTTATAACATATTAATAAGATTTATTTATAATTAAAATCTGTACCATATAAAGACATAAAGGTAGAAAACAATTTCAGATTTGCAGTAAATAAGGTGCAAGTACACAGAAATTCATTAATTTTAGGCTTTTCTAATGATTTGTGAGTGGAAAACCTTGTGTTTCCATGTTTCGATGATCATCATTAAATGAGTCTGTAAGAAAATCAGTGGAATTAGTAGACAAATAACTTCCAAACAAAGAGCATTAAATTAATGTGCTTGCTATGCTTGCTGATATATATGTGTAATAGAAATCTGAGGCATGTAACGATATCCAGAACTGTTGCTCAATTCTTCTGATGCCGTGGAACAAGAAATGTAACCAATTTGTGCTAAATACCATACATAACAATGAAACAGCTACCATATCTGTTACATTATGATTAGTTCTTAATGCTAATACTTTTGCAATAACTGAAGATCAATTTTAAAAACCTTTCCAGTATGTCCAGACAAGATTTCAACTAGCACTAAATGCTTGAATGAGCATTAATATTTGGCCTTATTGTTTTTCCTGTTGCTCAGCTCATATTTGATCAGCTAGGTTTAAAAATGTGCATTGTTTCTTAAAATTCTATCTATGATTTAATTTATCATTTATGTAACACAAGTAATGGCTTGATTTATCCCCGAAAGTTACTTAAAATCCTCAACAATAAAAAAAGACATTACTACCTATTTTCAGATATATTGGCTCCGATACTGAGATTTCAATATTGAATTATCAACATATCATCCTAAAAATATCACTCATAAATAATTACATTTTTCAAAAATAATACTGATATTTCATTATATTATTAATAGTCCTATCATTGCAAGGAAAGGGAAAATGACTCATCACTCACCAAACTTGAAGGCAGCAATGAGAGAAGAACATATATTACAAACACACAAATAAACTCAATATTTTGGTTATTAAACTTTATTCATGACAGAGAAAATTAGTCATGAGGATCGGGAGGTGTGCACACGTTGAGGGTTGCTACATGACTAGGTGGATTATCAATATGGTGGTGGGACTGAGATATTGTATATAAATATGTAAATCGCAGATGGTGGTACAACTAATACTAGACAAAAAAGGGGGGGGGGAATAAAGTAAATAAATATGGATGGATAAATTTTGAAAAATAAAATAAGGTAATTATTTAAATGACAATATTGCTAATACTAATCCTACTAATAATGAGTGATGTATCAAGGAAAGGAATTTTATATGTGGTTGAGGCCGGGTGTGTGTCTGGTATCTAGGATGTTTTGGTAAGCAAGTTCCCATCTGCAAAGTTCTGAGGTGGTGGTAGTTTCGGGGAAAACTCTGATTGCTCTCACAGTGAAACAGTCATTGAAGTTGTTGGAGTTGTGGTAGTTAGCATGTTCTGGTATGGAAGATATAAATTGCGGGTGTGAACTGTTTGTCTGTGGCCATTCATTCTGGTCGAGACTTGTTGTGTAGTCAGGCCTATGTAAGAACTCGTGCAATGGCGACAAGTTAGCTGGTATATGATGTGCGTAGTGGAGCATGTGGCATGTCCGGTGATGGGAAAGATTTCCCCTGTGACAGGGTTGGAAAATGTAGTAGTGGGAGGATGCATGTTGCAGGTTTTGCAGCGGGGTCTATTACAGGGAAAACATCAATAAGGTATTTTTGGAGAGTCAGAAGGAGGGTATTTGTAAACCAAGATATTTTGAGGTTAGGTGGTCTGCTGAAACAAGTATGGGGACAATTGGCAGAATTTTTGGCAAGAGAGTGCGCATTTCTGGAAAGGACCGAAGGAAGTCATGCCCCTGTTGTAGTATTCAATTGATGGATTTGAGACCAGGCGAGAAATGGGTTACAAAGACAGGGCTATGGTTGGATGCTAGAGGAGCCAGGAGGGAGTGGTTCCGTGGAGGGTGGGTGATTGCACTCGTGATTTGTTTATGTACAAGATCTGCTGGATAGGAGCAGGAAATAAGGGCTTGGGATAGGTTTTGGGAATACTGGGAGAGGGATTCAGCATCAGAACAGATACGTTTGCAATGGATAGCAAAGCTGTAAGGGAGGGAACGTTTGGTATGGAATGGGTGGCAACTGTCAAAATGTAGATATTGCTGTAGATTAGTTGGTTTGATATGGACAGAAGTGTGAAGAGCACCCTGCCTGAGTGTGAAGCCAACATTGAGGAACATGATGTGTGAACGGGAGTAGCTCCAGGTGAAATTAATTGAATGGCTATTGTTAAGGGAATGGAGGAATTCTAGAAGTTGATCTTCACTGTGGGTCCAGATCATAAATATATCATCTATGTATCTGAACCACACAGTGGGTTTGAAGGGGGTATAGTTGAGGAAACGTTCCTCCAGACATCCAAGGAACAGGTTGGCATTAGAGGGGGCCAAGCGGGTGCTCATGGCAGCGCCACGTATCTGGTGGTATACGGTGGAATTAAAGGTGAAGCAGTTTTTGGACAGGGTCATGTGGGCCAAGGATGAAAGGAAATATGTACTAGGACCGCTGTGTGGGGATCGCAGATCTAGGAAACATTCAATGGCACTGAGACCCTGACAGTGTAGTATATTGGTATAGAGGGAGGTTACATCAATGGAGACTAGGAAGGCGTCAGGAGGTAGAGGTGTATGGACTGTGGCTAGACGTTCAAGGAAATGTGGGGTATCTTTCACATAGGAGGGGAGACTCAGTACCATAGGTTGGAGATGCTGGTCCACCAAGGCTGAAATCCATTCAGTGGGTGACCCATATGCCACAACTATTGGCCGGACCGGATTGCCAAATTTGTGGATCTTGGGAGGGAGGTACCGGGTGGGTGTTTGGGGATTTTGGGGAGAGCAATCAGAGTTTTCCCTGAAACTACCACCGCCTCAGAGATTTGCTGATGGGAACTTGCTTGCCAAAACATTCTAGATACCAGACACCCACCTGGCCTCAACCACAGATAAAATTATTTTCTTTGTTGCATCACTCATTATTAGTAGGATTAGTAGCAGCATTATTGTCATTTAACTAATTACCTTAGTTCATTTTTCAAAATCTATCGATCCATATTTATTTACTTTATTCCCCCCTTTTTTTGTCTAGTATTAGTTGTACCACAATCTGCGATTTACATTTTTATATAGAATATCTCAGTCCCACCGCCATATTGATAATCCACCTAGTCATGTAGCAACCCTCGACGTGTGCACACCTCCCGAGCCTCATGACTAATTTTCTCTGTCATGAATAAAGTTTAATAACCGAAATATTGAGTTTATTTGTGTGTTCATAATTTATGTTCTTCTCTCATTGCTGCATTCAAGTTTGGTGAGTGATGAGTCATTTTCCCTTTCCTTGCAATTATATTGCCTAACGCAGTTTCCTTTTTCCTTAGTTCAATAGTCCTATCACAAACTCCGACAAGACTAGCAGTTCGAGGATGGTAATCTTCTATGTCGCCAGAACTAGATGGTGCATGATTCGTCTGAAGATGATTCTATACAACTCCAGTACCTGTTTTTCTCACCTATATTGCCCAAAAAGATACTTTTTAAAAAAATGGCTTTAGCCATATGTAACAGCCCTCATACCTAAATTTCGTATAGTATTGTACTGTATGAAGTATTTGTAGTGAGCTGAAGTTTGCTTGAATGTGATCTGGTATGTTTATTTTGCAATTTCTTGTAAATCATTGTATATAGACTTTGTTTTATGAAAGAAAATTATTTAAAGTCAATTTAAGATGTTTAAGAACCGAATTGTGCAAGAGAATTTCTTAAATGTTTGTAATTGTATTAATGCAAGTTATGATGTCTACAGGACATGTTTGTACAGTTTAAAATGATTTCTGTACATAATTTTGTATTTAAGTATCTCTAATTACCACTTCTGATCATTTTGTAATGATGTTAAGTGATTTTGTATTAATTCCGATTGCTTTTAATATGTTTAATTGTGTGAGTAATTGTTAATGTTCGAGAAATATTGGGCGGATGCCTTTAAAGAATTCCAGAAATTTCGATAGAGACCATATAAACAGATCGGCAGAAGGACAGAGTTAGTTAGTTAGTTTACGGTATACAGTTTACAGTTTAGTTTTTCAGTTAGTTTACAGTTGAGAGTCACTTTACCTCTGACAAAGACTGCACCAGTATCTCCGGATTGTATCTTTGCTTGTGACAAATATCGCTGACATGTTATTTTGGAAAATAAAGAAACATCTTCAACATAACCTTCTGGTGGATTATGTTTCAATTAATCAGTATATTTATTAAAACCACCGAAGACTTTAATATGGCGACCACTGACAGCGACGAGAAGTCATTAAACATCTGTGAGATGTTAATCTTCTAAAAGAATCTGCAGCCAATTACGACGAATTATTGGCAGACCGACAAGCAGAGGTTACAAAAGCTGCCCGAGTTGGAGGATTTCGACGATTGAATTATTCGGCGATAACTTGGAGCAAAGTACAGCAAGTGGCTAAACGCAGCAATCATCGGAGATTTTCCATCGGTGTCGGGAATCAGTAGTAATTTTCCGTCAGTGAGCGGGTTTTCTTCGGCCTTAGATGACCGACATCTTCCAGCAGTGGAGTGCGAAAAGTGTGATTAAGTGCTTTAATTAGTGAAAAAAGTTGTGTTTAGTGCGTAAAAAATGCTGCTAGCTAAAATTTAATGTGACGAAAAGTATTTAAGTGATATAACAGTAAGTACTGAATATTCAAAAATTTGGTTTTGGCATGTTATTTGGTGGCAGGTTAGAAAATTTTAATTCTTCTTAACTTTGTTTTCATGTTGATTTTGCTAATTACTGAAAACGGCTGATAGTCAGAATCTACAAGCATTTCTAGAATCTTTTGTAGCCAAACTTGAAAGCAAATTCTCTGAAATCAATAGTAAATTTGACAGTAAGTTTTCCGAAATTGATGGCAAATTTGACAGTAAGTTTTCTGAATTTAAAAATGAGTTAAGTCTTGATAGAAAAATTTGCTGAATTCAATGGTAAGTTTTCTCAACTGCAACAAAACAATGATACAAAATTCTCTGAATTAGCTGAGTGTTTTGATGAGAAAATAAGTAAGCAATTTCAGAGTTTTAGTTCTGAATTCAAAGAGAATCTTAGCAATTTAGATTCTAAATTGGGGAAAGCAATAGTAGATTGTCAGGAGAAATTTGAGAATGTTACAGAAATTTGTGAACAGAATAAGACTGAGTGAGCCAATTTGATTTATAAAGATGTGAAGGAAGTCAGAGAAGATTGTGATAAGATGAGGGAGCAATATTTATTTATTTATTTATTTATCAATCTTGTTCCATGGATCCCTGCTGAGGAAGTACCTCTGGGATGTGAAACATGTCATTGTTGATACATATACACATAATATGAGTCATATCATAGTAAATATATATATATATATACATATTTTACAAATACAAGAAATAATAATAAACATTCATTTTTGCAACTGAGTTTTGCAAACGTCATAATGAGTACAATTAATTATTTTTTCAAATTCTTGAATGGAGTAGAAGGAATTGCCAATAACATAGTCTCTCAGTTTTTGTTTGAATACATCTTTATTATCTGAAAGCTGTTGTATACGATTAGGTAGTTTATTAAACAGATGTATCCCAGAATAATTAACTCCTCTTTGTACTAATGACAGAGATGTTTGTGATTTATGCAAGTTATTTCTGTTTCTTGTATTGAAACTGTGTACCTGTGAATT
The DNA here is from genome assembly GCA_031002005.1 of Vandiemenella viatica. Lineage (NCBI taxonomy): Eukaryota > Metazoa > Arthropoda > Insecta > Orthoptera > Morabidae > Vandiemenella > Vandiemenella viatica. The sequence continues at coordinate 70,730,787 of CM061921.1, read as the reverse complement.
AGGTGTAAACAGGTTAAAATTTTCTACGACAAAGCTCATGAGAGAATATATATACTGAGAATACATTGTAAGAATATTGAGTTTCTTAAAGAGTTGTCTGCAAGAAGTTCTTGGTTTTACCCTACACAGAAACCTAATAGCTCTTTTCTGTGCTATGAAAACTTTTTTACTTTGTGAAGAGTTTCCCCAAAAAATTATGCCATATGACATTACTGAATGAAAATATGAGGAGTACACCTGTTTCATTAATTCTAGATCTGCTGTTAGAGAAAGTGTTCGTATTGCGAAGGTGGCACTACTTAACTTTGTCAGTAGTGTAGTGATATGATCATGCCAACAGAGTTTGTGATCTATTTTAATACCAAGAAATTTTATACTCTCTGTTTCTAAGATTGTGTTGTTTTTATAGTTTATGCATATATCTGGCTGTGCACAGTTTTTTGTTTTAAACCTAATATAATGTGTTTTTTCAAAATATAATTTTAATGAATTTGCCTTAATCCAATTTGCTACTACTCTAAGTACTTCATTTATATTAAATTCTATAGTACTGTTTGGTGTTTTACGCACAGTCAGGTTAGTGTCATCTGCAAATAAAACACTCTTAACTTTGTCGGATAAATTTCCAGGAAGGTCATTGATGTATAACAGAAAGAGGAGGGGACCTAAGACAGAGCCTTGTGGAATTCCATGTTTTATTTTCTCCCAGTCTGATGAAGCATCTTTACTTATTTTATAATCAAAAATTGAAACTTTTTGCATTCGGCTTTCAATGTATGATTTAAACCATTTACCTGCGGTCCCAAAAATACCATAGTATTCCATTTTTTTCAAAAGTAATTCATGATTTACACAGTCAAATGCTCTTGCAAGATCACAAAATATTCCTACAGGATTCATTTTATTATTCAGATCCTCAAATGTGTTATTTAAAAATGAATATATAGCCATTTCTATGGATGATCCTTTTTTGAACCCAAATTGTGAATTAGTTAGGATATTATAGTGTGTAACATGTTTTATTACTCTACTATACATGACTTTTTCAAATCCTTTGAGAATGTTGAAAGTAATGAAATGGGACGATAGTTGTCTACACATTTTACTTCTCCTTTTTTAAATAATGGTTTTACAACAGCATATTTTAGTCTATCGGGAAAAACACCTTGTATTAAGGATTCATTACAAATGTGAGCAAGTACATGACTGATACAGTCGGAACATCTTTTCAGTAATTTACTTGAAATATTGTCATAGCTGGAATTTTTAGGTTTTAATTGTTTAATGAGTTTATTTATTTCTGAGACTGTTACTGGTGGCAATTTCATCTCCACAAAGCTATTTGGGAAAGCAGTCTCAAGAAGCCTTAGAGCACTATGTGGGGATTGCTTTTTATGCGTAATTTATCTACTACTGACGTAAAATGTTTGTTAAATATTTCACAAACTTCCCCTACTTCGCTATACACATATCCATTTTGTTCTATTTTTATGTCTTTATAGTGATTTACAGTTTTTCCTGTTTCAGTTCTCATTTTATTGTCTGAATTTTCAATTTTCGCCAATATGTACCTGTTCTTGGCCTTCCTTATTACATTTCTTAGTATTTTAGAATAAAGTTTATAGTGAACTTTCAGCGCATAGTTATCTGATTCTCTCATTTTTAAATAAAGGTCCCTCTTTGTTTTACTAGAGATTCTAATACCCTTTGTTATCCATCCCATGCCCAGTTCATTGTTTGTAGTGTTGAGAATTTTCATTTTTTTGAAACTACCTTCAAAAAGTGTTAGAAATATATTCAGAAAGGAATCAAATTTCGCATTAACACCCTGCGCATTATATACTTCTAACCAGTTTTCATTGTTTAAGGTATCTATGAAGTGTTTTATATTATTTTCACTAATATTTCTTCTATAAACCCAGCTTTTCTTTATCTGTTTAACAGTGTTCCTGGACTCGATACATAATAGCAGGGCATCATGATCTGAGATACCATTTATTACTGGAAGTATGCTGTAATTACTGCACTGAGAAATATCCATAAAAAAATTATCAATTGCAGTCCTGCTATTATTATGTATTCTCGTAGGAAAATTTACAAGTGCTGTTAAGTTAAAAGACAACATCAAGGCTTCCATATCTAATCTATCATTGCTGTGATTCAGAAAGTCAACATTGAAATCTCCACATAATACTATTTTTTTGCTATTTGTAAAACTTAGTAGCAAAGACTCTAAATGAGAAAAACAGTCTGAAATTACCTGAGGGGGCCCTATAAATTGCTATCACTATCAGCTCTTCCTTATCATATTCTAGTTTAGTAACACAACATTCAAAGTGTTGTTCTATGCAATACTTCCTTACAACTACACTACTGCATTCAATATTATTTTTAACAAAAATGGCAACTCCCCCTTTCTCCATTTTACATCTGCAGAAATGAGAGCTTAATTTATAATTTGGACAGCTGAGATATTCCTGTATCAGACAAATGATGCTCAGATATACACAAAACGTCTACATTAAAATTTCTGGAATTTTGAATCACTTTATTCCAAGCCAGTGATGTTAAAGCTACTGAGTTGAAACAGGAAGTATTTGGTGTACGGAAAAATATTAATGCATTGGCACATCAGCAGGAACAGCTTACCAATGGATTGGAGGCAACCCAATCTAATGTAAATCAGTTGTAGAAAAAGTTTGCTGGGTTGCAGAGTCAGTTAAGTCAGGTTCCCTTAACAGGTAATGCAATTCTCAGTGCTGATGTTAAGGAAGAATTTGAATTCCATGATGACAGTGGTAGACTTCACCCTATTGAGTTTATAGATAATTTTGAAAGGTCGGACTATTTTAATTTGTTACCCAACAGTAAGAAAATTGCACTTGTGTGTAAACATATAATGTCTTATGCTATGACATGGGGTGATAGACAAGCTAGGGAATTGAATGACTATAAGCTGTTCAAAGAAAATTTTCTAAAACATTTTTGTTCGACTAGTAGGCAGATTCAGGAAAAGAGAGAATTGATGACTGGTAGACCCTATAAACCTGGTAGGGAAACTCAGAATAATTTTTTCCACAAATGTTGGATCTGTTGTAAATATTTAGACCATCCTTATGGGGAGGAGGAATTCATTGATTTGATAGGAGCTAGGCTACCTCAGCAGACAAGAAATTTAATTGCCACTTTGGATGTAATAAATGTGGATAGGGTTTCTAAATTATTGAGACGCTTGGATGCCCAGGAGTCATTCAATTAACAACATTACCACCATCAACACCATAGGAGGGGCAGCAGGAGTCCACCTAGAAGAGGTAACGGGTCAAGGGATAATAGATCCAGGGGAAGGGGTCGTGATAATTATGCAAGGAGGAATGATAATGGGGGAGTGAGAGAACAGAACCCTCAATCTGAAAGGGAAAGGCAGCATGGGGGGGCAAGAATGTGGGTCCAGGTACCAACTGCTATAGCGTTAATACCATTTTTATGAATAATCCCCGAGAAGATTTATTGGAAGAGGTGGAGGATAAGGATGAAGTTTTAGATAAAGTTCCCATAGTACAAATTAATGCTTTTAACAAACAAATAGATGCTCTTATTGATATTGGGTCACAGGTATCTTGCCTTGCTGAGGGATTATTTAACAAAATTGAGAGCACCAATCAAATTGAAGTGTTACCCGTTAATTTTATGACAGTTATTACTGCTACTGATTCTTGAAGTAAGAGAATTAGGCAAGAAATGTTGATGGAAGGGTGTATGGAGACTGTAAATTTATAAATACCCATGTATGTAGTCCCTAAGTTGAATGTACATTGTATAATTGTAAAAGTCATTATGGTTGATTGATTGTAACCTGTTTGTGTTGGCATTATGTGTACATTCAACCTGCTCCGATTCATGACGGATTCAATCAATTTTAACTGTGTAAAATTAAGTGAATCCTGGGGAGGGATTTTAACAGCCCTCATACCTGAATTTTGAATAGTATTGTACTGTTTGAAGTATTTGTAGTGAGCTGAAGTTTGCTTGAATATGATCTGGTATGTTTATTTTGCAATTTCTTGTAAATCATTGTATATAGACTTTGTTTTATGACAGAAAATTATTTAAAGTCAATTTAAGATGTTTAAGAACCGAATTGTGCAAGAGAATTTCTTAAATGTTTGTAATTGTATTAATGCAAGTTATGATGTCTACAGGACATGTTTGTACAGTTTAAAATGATTTCTGTAGATAATTTTGTATTTAAGTATCTCTAATTACCATTTCTGATCATTTTGTAATGATGTTAAGTGATTTTGTATTAATTCCGATTGCTTTTAATATGTTTAATTGTGTGAGTAATTGTTAATGTTCGAGAAATATTGGGCAGATGCCTTTGAAGAATTCCAGAAATTTCGATAGAGACCATATAAACAGATTGGCAGAAGGACAGAGTTAGTTAGTTAGTTTACGGTATACAGTTTACAGTTTAGTTTTTCAGTTAGTTCACAGTTGAGAGTCACTTTGCCTCTGACAAAGACTACGCTAGTATCTCCGGATTGTATCTTTGCTTGTGACAAATATCGCTGACTTGTTATTTTGGAAAATAAACAAACATCTTCAACATAACCTTCTGGTGGATTATATTATAATTAATCAGTATATTAATTAAAACCACTGAAGACCCAATTACATAGACTAAATTAGTCAATTACATAGAACTAATATGGTCTGTCCGTTATTTAAATATATGTGTTGTATATATATGATTTTTAGTCCTTGAAACATACTTGTATATTAATTTAGATGACATCTTTTTGGGATAGGTGAGAACCTGTGTAAGGGATTGCATATCTGTTATCTGTAGACCTTTTTCTAACAACTCATGTATTTTGGTTTGGTAGCTACTGCATCTCAACATGAAATGGTATATGCCCTCCATCTCTGCACAGAACGCAAACATTGGGGAGTCAATTTGTTTCATAATGAATTTTTTGTTATTTAACAAGATGTAATCATGCAGCTAATCTCTTTTCTGTAGAAGTCCATATGATCACACCATGGTTTATCCTTGATTATATTCATTATTATAAAAGATTTTTCTGTATTCACAGCCATCATATTTATATAAATATGTTGCGGGATTAATTCTGCGTCAAATACTCCTTCATTTGAGTAGCATTTCACGCAGCATTAATCCTATAAGATATATATATATATATAGAGAGAGAGAGAGAGAGAGAGAGAGATTATTGCCCGGTACCATCTGACTGCATCCTGTTTATCCTCCCGCCACATTTTTTTCCCATTCTGACTTTACACAGGAAGAAATCATATCCCTATAATCAGTAAATAGGACAGGGGTGTGTTCCTTATCTTTAGCATTAAGTTGTTAACTCGTCGTTATAACTGTAATTTCATTTCGCACTATGCCGACATGACTAGGTACCCACTGCAGTTTAGATAGATATATAGGTATGTTCACTTTGATCCCATGTGAGAATAATCTCAGTGATGTGGAACAGTACATACACTTAATAGTAATGTCAATATTACTATATAATTGATAATATTATTATAAACTGACAACAAGTTAGCTACAACCTATTGGTATAATCAATATCTCCTGTAATCTACGAATACAATTGCGAGTTAATTACTAATTATTATGTGGAATAGTGTATACACTTTTTACCAGCATCTAATAACCAGTTATTTTCTAACCAACCAGTTACCATGATAAGTTTCAATGTAATTTATGACTACATATTATATCATGTTAGTTACTATTTATGTGTACAGTACACACACCTATTAACAATATCATTTATATTTCCGACAACTCATAAGCAATCAATTACTTAAAATGCTGTTAGTATGATAATTTTTCACAGTAGTTTGTGAGTGCATGCTATCCCATGTTAGTTATTATATATGAGTGAAATTTTGTAAACAGTGTAATTTCTTCATTTGTCAAAAGTTTCAATAGCAAGAAAAGCCATATATCATGCTAGTAATTGTGGAAAACTTTGACACCTTCCCCTTCCATACACCATATATAATATTTTATCAGTTATTTTTAGTTACCAAATTCCAAGAAGAAAATTCTTTCACAGAGTAAAATGGGTTCTGAAGCAGAAACTCTTTCAGTTTGGATATAAAGTAGTTGGATTTTTGTAGATAACATTCAATTTCTGTTGGTAAGACATTGAATAAGAAAGCTCCAGTAAATGTTATCCCTTTCTGTATAATTGACAGTGATTTGTAATCCTTGTGAATATTATATTTATTCCTAGTATTATGGCTATGTATGTCTGCATTAAGATTGAAGTGTTCAGGATTTTCCACTACAAATGATAGTACGGAGTATACATACTGTGCTGGCATTGTTAGTACACCTAGGTTTTTACATAGATTTCTGCATGACGTCTGTCGGCTTGCTTAACAAATAGTTCTTATAGCACGATTTTGCAATTTAAATACCTTCTGTGGTTGTGACGAGTTTCCCCAGAATGAGATGCCATAAGTGAGCAGGGAATGAAAATATGCAAAATATACTAACTTTCTGGTTTCTATATAAGTTATTCTAGATATTACTCTCAGTGAAAATGTTGCAAAATTCAGTTTTATAAGACGTTGTTGAATGTGTTGTTTCCAGTTCAATTTGTTATCTATATATACACCCAGGAATTTTATGAAACTGATTTCATTGATTGCTTTTCCTTCTGATATCACATTATAGCTGTCCTTTGTTTTATTATTTTGTAAAAAACTGAAGTAACTGTGTCTTTTCTACATTAAGTATTAATTTGTTGGCATTAAACCACCTGTTAATTTTCTTTATAGTATCATTTGCTTTGTTTTTGAGGTTTTTGACTTCTATTCCTTTAGTTTCGTTGTTTCGTAATTCCTTAGTGACTTCATACAGTAGGTAATTCTTGCAATACCCCATTGGTATTCCTAAAAGTGTTTGGAGAGCAGCTTTGAAATCTGTACATATCACTGTTTTGCTTTGACCAGATTGCTGTATATACTCTAGTTGCATTAATATAGCATAAGTATCCCTGCAGAAGATTGAAAACTGCACAGGTACCCTAAATGCCTGATATACTTTGTGCTCTGGGTCTACTTATGCCACTGAGCTGTATTGACCGCTTGACCTTGATCCATTTGTGTACACCTTTCTCCAGCCTTTCCAATTTTGTTCAAAGTTATTAACGAATTTTGTTTAAGTTCTTCTGAACTGTTATTTTTTTTTCTGCGAGTTCATTTGTGAGGGTAGTATGTATCTATTTGGAGAGGTAGGATCTTTGCCACACTTCATTTTCCTGGTACATATTATTAATATCTCGTTTGTGTATATTCCATGCTTCAGTCATTTGTATGTATTCTACTAGGGTAGGTTTTTTTTATGTAGAATCTGGTTGTTTTTTTTGGGCCGATCTCGTGGGCTAGGCTGTACTTTCCTTAATAAGGGATGTTGTCTAATGGAGCATGCTTTGGTCCAGGATTGGAGTCCTGTCTCCTTTTTTCTGAGTTGGAGTGGTGGGGTTGCTGTTTCCACCATCACCACTTGGATGGGAGTTGTTTTAAGAAAACCACCAAACACACGCAGGGCCGCAATTTGAATGCAGTCCAGTATAGCCAAGCTCGACTTCAAAGCAGATTGATATTGGAAAGCACTATACACTATTCTTCTTCTTAATACATATTGATAGACGCTGCCAAGTATTCTGGCATCTGCACCCCATTTAGGCACTGCCAGTACCTTTCGGTAGTTTAAGCATTTTGATGACAATTGGGTTATCTCCTCAATACATTTCGTCCACAATAGTCTGGTGTTTAACCTCCTACCATAAAATTTGACTTGTTTCACCAGCTTCATTTTGTTTCCACTTATAATTATTATAAAGTCATATTCTAGGTAATGTTTTTGAGTAAAGACACAGTTTTTGCTTTCTGAATGGAAATTTCTAATCTTCTACCTTAAAACTATTTTTGTAGGTCATTCAGCTCTTCTTCAAGCAGCTTTCTTGCTCTTTCCTTATTAGCATGAGATATATACACAACGAAGTCATCGGTATATTGTAGAATGGAGACCTGACCTCTTATTTTCTTGCATGTTCCTGAGGTGTACAAGTTGAATAAACCAGGGCTCATTGGGTCACCTTGCAGGAGGGCCTGGAAGACTTGTTCAGAAATCTTTTCTGCTGTACTGGTAAAGATGTGACTCACTTTGAGTGACATGTAATTGTAGCACCATTGAATCAGTTTACTGGGAAAGTCATAGTTGATCGTGATGTCCCGTAATTTATTGATTTGTACATTGTTGTAGGCATCTTTAATGTCCAGAAAGGCTGCCAGAAGATAATTTTTCCTAACATAGGTCAGTTGAATGTCCATTACTATGGTACTTAAGTAATCTATAGTGCTGCAACCCTTTCGGCAGCCCATGGTTTACCTATCTAGTATGTTGCTGCATTCAATATACCATTCTATTCTATGGTTAATCATTATACACATTATCTTAGCCATGCATGATATGAGAGAGATCGGTCTGTAAGTTGTTACATCATCCTTTCTCCTGTGGGGTTTTGCCACGGGTATGATGAGGATATTTCTCCATTGTTCAGAGATAGTATTTGCTTTTATCATATCACTGAATAGGTTAACCAGCTCCTGATTTGTTTCTGATTATGTGACCATAGTGTTCACAAAATTACATTTGAAATTGAGATGTGTATGAAATACAATTGACATATTATTCATCCAGACATTATCTATCTCGCACACCAGTATACTCAGTATCATCATTTCATTTTTGAAAGATAGCTTAGTCTCATATTACGGTTAGATATAAATACACATGCATGCTGAAGCCAATCTTTTATAACAATACTAGACATACACAGTCCACCCATCTGTCATTAATTTTTTTGAAAGATTTTCATGAATTGAATAGCATGACTTCCTCCCTCACCTTAAGAATGGTTGTGTATTTGTTGAGCTTATTAAAAAGTCAGATCTACTTATTCCCATCTGTTTGGTGATTACTTGCAAATATTTATTAACTTATAGAACTCAGACAAGACTGGAAGTTATAGGATGGTAGTGTCCTATGACACTGGGTCTAGATGGTTCATGATTTATCTGAAGATGATTGTATACAAATCGAGTACATGCTTTGGTCACCTAGATTACCAGACAAGAACCACGTGAAAGATATGTGGTCTTTAACGAACAAAACTGCCCCTCCATGACCTCCAGTTCTCACTGATTTCATGAATTTATTTCATGTGAAGTATTATACATATGGCCATGAGTATTTTATAGATATGCAGTGAAAGTCTCAAGATTATGTTCTATTATGCCCACTATACAGTAGTTACGTTTTTCACCACCAGGTGACAGATTTTGCAATAAGGCAGCTAACGCTCTGGAGAAAGTGTTGTAATTGTCAAATTTAATCAAGCTCAGTCCATTATCATAGTTCAACGTCACTCTCAGACAAGATTACAAGATTTATGCTCCAACAATTCCATTCAGAGTTGATATTCAGGATACTTGCTGATAGTTGAAATCTTGTAAACTTAGATGTCTTTGTGAGAAGTGAATGTACACAGTATCATCAAGGAAAAGGGGGCATCCATTAATTATGTGTGATGTTTTTCTGGAATTCTAGAATCCCGTTCCTCTTCGCTGTGGTGAGATATGGTTGGGCCCGCCCCTATGATGACGTGATATCTTGAGGGAACCCAAAACCATACTAATCAACCTTTTTGAGACTTTTTAGACATTTTTCTCTCCTGCCTCCTAGGGCAGTTATACCCCCCTTAAATTCAGTATTGACGTCATTATTACCTCCCCCCCCAAAAAAAGTCAGTATTGGCGTCATTTGCATTTTTTTGGCTCTACTGGTCTACAAGATACTTTCAATTCATGTAACCGAGCTGGTTAGGTGACCGGCAACATCAGATCCTGGAGTTTATTAATTTGTGGTTTTGATCACCAGACCTGCCCTGCCATGTCAGTATTGGTTTCCCATTATTTCCCTAAAATTACGACATGTCAATATTGGTTTAGATCAATCAAAGTTGAGTTGTTGTGCTAATTCTTGCCCATTGCCCTACTTGTAACTGTTACCTCTCTTAATAGCCATTTTCTAGTGATACATCGGTGCTACCATACATTAAGATTTAATTATGGTATAAAGAACCTCTGCAGATTTCCTATATGTATGTACACTGAAACATTTCTGTATTATGAAGCACTCTAATTATTTATTATGTGGCAACATGAAAATTGTTAAAAAGGATACACTTTATTTAACTTGTGGACAAGGTTTTCATAGCAATCAGAAATGTTTCATGGTCTATATATTCCATCTGGAACTATTCCTTGTGATTCTATATTGTTCCTAATAGAAGATATTAGGAATGTGTATTTTTTGTTCAGTTTTGTTAATTTGTAATGTCTCCCTTCCTTAACAACAGACAAACAAATCTTGATTGCAATGGATCCTATTTCATTTCTAGTTGATAATTAAGCACCTACACATTATGCTCTATGCTTTTGACTATGAATATTCAAAAAGAATCTTCCCTGTTTCTCTATTCGGCTAATTTAACCTCCTATTTTGTTAAGCTGTTAGGGTTATTTACTTTTCATTTTTATACTCCCAGAACTATTATCCATAGTAATACATGATTATCATTTATCTATACCAATGTCAGGTATCTTATAAATTTTGTAACTGCATGACAAAATTTGTTCTCAGAACCGCGAGTTAGATTGTATAATATTATTGCATTTCATTTCTATAGTCAGTTTCTATGTTCTTTCATGTTAGAAATCAGATCTTTACAGTTTCTGAGATACTATTTTCAATTGCATCAGCATTCACCTGGAGTAATAGTTCAAAATTCATAGTAGATTAACAAAAGCAGTTAGAAATTTTTAAGTTCACACAGGGATCATTTTGAAATATGTAGATTTGATTAAGGCTACATTCAGATCGATAATTTTAGTAACTTCTGAAATATTAATTAGATTCTGTTTTTGGATTGAAATTTTTATTTCATCATTTTTATAATAATAAAGAAGTTTTGCTTGATAGTAAATGAAAAGACAACAACTTTGGGAGTAAAATAAAATTTATTTCACTTTTGTAATAATAAAATCATGAAAGTTATTAACAGATCTTAGTAATTTCATTAAAATAATTTTTTATGATGAAACTAATAAAATTACAGAATTTTTTATAAGGATGAAATTTGACGCTTTTTACAGTATCTAACGATTTTCAAAACTTCAAAATGCTAGGAACATTTTTAACATTCAAGGTCAGAAGGCTGAAGCAAGCCTTTCAGGCGTGAGATTTGAAACCTGATCAGCTTTCCAGCACATTTTAAGGTGAAGCAGAAGTTTAGGAGATTACCACGGTCCGTGTGGGCACAAATATCCGCCTAGAACCTTCCCTCGCTCCCAGTCGTCTAGGAACAGTGAGCACGACAGGATGTAGACTCGCACAGTGGTAGTCACCAGTCTTTCAGAAATGGACAACATGAGAACATATAGCTCAGTAGGCCAGCAAGTTTTATATCGAGCACTACTGTGCAAGCTTCTATTTTGACACAATATAGGTTCACGTATTCAATTATTACAATATAGCAGTGAAGTAGTATTACACAACGTGGGGCCTCAGGATTACTTAAATGTCGGTTGTTTACTAACGAGTCAAGCAGTAGAAGCATGTGATGAACTTTTGCATACTTTCAAGTGATCATTAAGTGTAGATACTTTGAACTATGGGATGTGGTCTGGCTCGAATCGGTTAATCAATCGTGCAATCATATCTTCAGTGAATTTGTCTGATGCCTGTTCAGTTAATGACTTCATGAAATCTTTCAAGAATATAATCATTTTAGCAAAAAATACTTGTGAATCTTAATAGCAAATACCTCTTCTTAGTTTGGGACTATTTAAACTAAGTGGCGACCTTTTCAGTACCGGTATAGCAAAGCCATATCTGAACATTATCCAAGGTTACCTATAGTCACAGTAGAGACAATGGTTTATGCCAACCCCAGCATAGGCTTGTTGTCTTACACCAAGTAACTTTAGTAGTTTTAAACATGCGTGAATTCTGCATCACAATTTCCTTCTCTGTTTAGGATACATACCTTAAAGCTGAGGAAAAGTCAAATTGAATACCACTTAGCACTTTAAACACAGTTGAATTATACAAATAACTGAGGAAATTTGATAATAGGTTGATTCAGTGTTCATTACTTTTGTTTACATCC